>JAVSCE010018693.1:0-126111 GCA_032199065.1 Smutsia gigantea | reverse complement strand
TTTCCTCCAGTTTTGTCGACACTTTCAGGTTTACCTGTTGTACCATTTGTCTCGATCGACTTTGTTTCGGAGTTGTTTGCGTTTGTGTCTATTTCCAGTGCCAATGAGCAGACATGAATCTTACCCGCGTTTGTGTTCATCACAGTCCCTAATATGTATTTACATGTTGCAGGGGCTGAAGGAGGCTTTGTGTATACTTGAAAATAAAACATAAGACACAAAATATTACCAAAAAGGGAAAAATTCTAAGCATGCTGTTTTGCATCAGTATCCTTTGAGACTTAAATTTTGTGAATTGTAGCCCAGGTATAAAATTCTGTGGTCTAATTCACTTTGTTTTTCATTTTCTGTCATCCTTTGTAGATGTGAACATTTGGGGCCATCTAAGAGCTCTGGCTAAATCAAGTACTGCTCTTTGAACATTTTTATCTTCAATTTTAAAACATGTGATCCCCACTCAGAGGTTTTGAAAAAGATAGCAGTACATTTGTGAAACAGTCTTAGTTTTATTAAGGATTTACATGTCCATTATTTAATGGTTATTTGGACACAATTACATGTTAAAAATATTCTGGATAATATCACTTGAGTGAGTTTTAGCTTGTGGAACTAATACCACACATGGCAATTTAATAACTTACGTAAGAAATATAATGGATTTAACATTCAAAATTAAGGCTAAACAGGTATAGAATTTAGCAGTTTCTTTTAAAGTTTTTGGGTAACCTTTATTAAAGTTATTCATGCTAGAGATCTTTTGGTAACTACAGAATCAGAACTTGGATTCCCATGAATACTTGTTTAACATCTCTAAAATTGAGGATTTCACTGGCTCTTTTCATCCCAGGTCTTGAATTTTCCTAAGGGAAACTGTCAAGCATTAGTTAAAAGCTAAACAGTGTTTCTGATCCTATTTTGTTTATTTGTGTAATTACTCCTCTTAGCTGTGAGAATTTGGAAATGCAGGTATTAGAATGAAGTCTGCAGAACTTGCTGTATTTGCTCCCTATGTTGACTTTTAAAAACCCACACATGTTCAGTAGCAAGATGGTGACAAGCTAAAAACAATCTTTAATGTGACCTTTTTCCCCAATTCCTAAGACAATGCCCACAGGGAGCTCAATATCTTTTTTAAAATACAGGCTCTGGGAAGCTTCCAAAATGTGTTATGGGGACTGAAATGCACAGACACAGGAAGAGCTACAGAAGAAAATAACTACTGATTGACTGGAAAATACAAGGGAATGTAGGTTAAACTGCATATTTTCTGGTCAAAATTAAAAGCATATAAAAGGGAAAGAAGACAAAAAATTTGAAAGGCTTGCATTCTCCTGAAAATTAAAGCTAACACCCATATGGTGGGTCCAGGAGGAAGGGGGTCTTGTCATCTGTGGTTTGAAGGCACTGGTTTAAAGAACCTGGTTGTAGGTCATGTGTGAACTTTGAACCTGAACAGCATGTCTGCTTGGTAAGTAGGATGGGAGGACATGTCTCTTTTTTTCAACCTGCATCTTGGGTGAAGAAATAGGAGCAGATAATTGGACAGTATCATCTACTGTTTAGGCCCTGTCTTCAATGTTGACCAAAACAGAAGCAGTTTTTTTTTTGTATGTATTCTTTCTTTTAGTATCTGTACATCTGGATTTGGATTGTGGACTAATGCATCCTGGAATCACAGAACATATTTTGTTACTAAATAAAGATTAAGTACACACACACACACACTCCTGTGTATATGTGCACATGTGCACCTTGTAAAATTTCAGAGAATTTAGAAACTTTAATTTATAAGGTTATCAAGCCAAATTCCCTCACTATAATGTAATAAATGTGAAATTAAAAAATTTAAATAAAAATGTTCAGGCCCTTAACAGCTAAGAAAATTAATTCCCTAATACCCTGGTTAATGTAGAAATCAACAATGAAGTTGTAGATTACTTCAAACATACAAATATGAGGATATTATATATCCAACTGTGTAGTGTATTTAAAGATATGCTCAGAAACATATTAGTTATTAAGAGAGAGTATGTAAAGCATTTAATTATTGAACCAACAGAAGAAAGCAAAGAAAACCCAAAAGGAAAGTAAAAAGATGAAAATAATAAAACTGATGGAAGAAATGAGTGAATTAGAAAACAGAATGCATGATTAGAAAGTGAATCTGAAAGCTGGTTTATATTTTAAGAAATTCAACAAATTAGATAAATGCTCAGCAAGGCTTATGAATAGTTAGAGATAAAATACAAATATATGAAGGTAGAAATAAGAACAAAGTTATCATTACTGCTTGCATGAGCATACTATGTACACCTTTATATGAGTCTAAATGAAAGGAATGATTTTGGGGGGAACAATGACACATGCTCAAATCCAACTTCATAAGAAACCTGCACAGACAAAAAATATCATTAAAAGCAAGAAAAATGTTGCCAAGATAATGATGTAGCCCTAATTTAAAAAATCTGCCTAATTTATTGAGGAAAGAGAGTACAAAGCAAAGTGATATGCAATTGGACTGACATCAACATGATTTCTGTGAGACTAGCTCCCTGAGGGACTATAACAGAGCCCCCTACTGACTCCGCTGGACCTATAAATTGAATGAGAAATAACTGCTTTCTTAAACTATTGCTATCTTGAGGTTGCTTGTTACTATCTAGTCTATCTTGACTGATACTAACATTACTATAAAAATATATTTGACAGCATAGACTAACTTGAAAATAGACCCAGTATCGAAACGAATATTGTGTATGATAAAGATAAATCACAGATGAGTGGAGAAGGCACAAAGGTCTGTTAAATGGAAAAATAAAAATTTTAATTCTCACTGATATCATAGAACAAAATAAATTTCACATGGATTTAAAGAGTTAAATGTAAAAACTCGAGCCATAACAATTTAAAAAAATGATAGTGATTTCTGAAACTCTGAATAGGGCTGTATGCTTTTGAGGGGCTTAAAAAAACCTTTAGAACTGGAAAAAATAAAAGTTATCCCCAAAGAAAACCCCATGAAAGTTAAATTAATAAATGTTGAATTAAATATTAAGATACCATAACCTAGTCGATTGCCATTCAACTCATCTCGTATGTAATTATATCTGAGTTTAAATCACAAGAATAAAGCCAAATAAATAATTGATTCTTAGCAAAACTCATATTTCAGCTTATAAGATCTTATAAGAAACATTGAATTCGTCTTCTGGAATTCCAAGGCATCATTGACTAAAAGTTAGGAGCATGGAGTTCTTCTGCTCATGACCAATGTGAGTTTCCAAAGTCACACAACTGGAAGATGTTTTTTTTGCCTATAAATAAAGATATTGGATCAGGTGATCTTTAAGTTCTTTTCCAATTGTTAAATATTGTGAATAGTGCAGCTATCTGCAGCAATCAAAATATGTGAAAAACATTGTTATCAGGGCATATTAAACAGTACACAGACTAGCTTAAAGGGAAAGCACATATTTATCACAGCATAAATTAAACAAGTTAGCCTTATTTTTCTCTTGGGATATGGAAATATGATGCATGCGTATACTTAGACAAAGTACAAAGAAAAGATGTCAGTCTCTTATTGAAGTAAAACTCCAGATTCCACAGTCATAAATTCACCCAAATGACCTGGCAACCTATTTTTGATGAGTGAAGTTTTTGCAAATTATCCAGTGAGCAAGCCAACCCACAAAGGAAAAGGATAATATATCATGAAAAAGTATTTAGGTCATTTGTTTTGATATGTGAGGTTTTGATTTTAATTATTTATACAATTTCATAGTGCAGTAGTGAGTGTCTTGTGCTATTTTTCTTAAAAATAATGAAGGTATCTAAATATGAGCTCTCACTAGAGCTTTTTGCTGTTAAATTTGTACTGAAACATTTATTTGGTGAAACATCAAATGTAAGGATAAATTACATTCACATCAGTGAAGTTCTGATAAACCAAATGTGTTTTTAACTTACAAATAAAGCAAGTAAAGATGTATTTAAGAGTAGGAAATGAAGCAACTAAGCAGTAATTTGTGCCTTTGCTCATCTGAGCACTGCTTCTTCCTAAGGTCACTAACAAGATTCTGGACTTGGGATGAAATCCTAGGCTTTCCTGCCATATTCAAGGATGAGAATGGGTGTGTCAAAGGCAATGGTGAGCAGGTGAGGTAAAAGTGGGTCACTGATGGAAGCATGATGGTCCGTAAACATTTATGAAACATCTCCTCCATGTCAGGCACGGTACTAGGTTCCTGGAATAGAAGGATGATCAAAGCAAAGGTCTTACTGTCAAGGAGTCTGGAGTCTAATGTGGACCTAAGCACATGTATCAGAGTAAATAACATTATGTCTTCTAATATACAAGCACCCACAGTTCAATGGCTTAACATAATACAAATGTACTTCTTCATGGTGAGTGGCCTTCAGTGTTGTCATTCAGCCTCAGGCTTTTCCCACAGTGGGCTTGCTTTCTCTTAGGACTGTGGGGTCTTCTGCTAGATTCTTCCATCGAATCAGAAGACAAAGTGGAGGATTGCACCAGAGGAGTTTATGGGTTAGACTAGGGAGTGGCAGGGACCACTTCTGCCCACATTCCATTGCCCAGAACTTAGTCAAAAAATCATACTTAACTGCCAGGGAAGCTGGAGACCATGGGCCAGTTTTGTGTCTAGGAGGTGACAGGAAAGCTTTCTAGTGAGCACATTTGCTGTCTGCCAGAGTATATAAAGAAAAGGGACCTCAATCAGTTCACAGCTCCTAAAACAAAGGTAGACTGCAATGCATGGTGGGGGCCAAAGGAGGAGGGGTGGACCTAAGCTGGGGTCAGCTGATACAGGACAGGAATTCCACTCATGGTAAATATCAAGCTGCAATTGCAGTTATGGGCCCAGTAAATCCTTATGGAAGCAAAAGAACTAAAAAATATTCCAAAATTATGTTAAATGAAACCTCAGTTACTTTATAATACAGAACATAGTGGTGATTTTGTTTTTGTTTGTTTTGGCAGAGAAAGGTTTATCATTTTAATTGTGGTTATAGCTTCCTAAGTATTGTAGTGGTTTTATAACTGAGATTTTTATTGAAATAGTTGTTGATTCACATGCTATTGTGAGAAATAATAGGCCTTTTGTACAGGTTAGCCACTTCATTTAATAGTAATATTTTGAAATAACTATAGTAGAATATTACAACCAGGATATAGACATTGATATAATCCACACAACCTACCAAATTTATTAAGATTTTCCCAATTTTACTTGTACTCATTTGTGTGCATGTGTGTATTTATTTCTGTCAATTCTTATCACACGTGCAGGTTCATGATCCATCACCACAGTCAAAATACAGGACAGAGGCCATGCCCACAGGACCACCTCTCACCCTGTTTGCCCCCTCCTCTATCTCTCACCTCAGGCAACCACCATTCTTAACGCCATTTCTAAAATGTTGTCACCTTAAATATGTTATACAAATAGAATCAAGCAGCATATAACCTTTGGGGATTAGCTCTTTATTCAGCAAGCAGAATTTTCTGCAGAGTCATCTCAATTGTGTTTATCAGTAGTTCCATCTTTTATACATGTATATAATATCCCATGGTTTGGAAATACCACAGTTCTGTTTGGCCAAGGTGACGACCATCTGAACTAATTCCAGTTTTTTGGCTATTACAAGTAAAGCTGCTGCTACTAACATTCCTGTACATTTTGTTTTGCAAGAACATGTTTCCATTTCTCTGGGATAAATGCTCCAGAGTGCAATCTGCTAGGTCATATGGAAGTTGTATGCTTAATTTTATAAGAAATTGCTAAAGTGTTTTCCAGGGTGGCTGTACTGTTTTACATTCTCACCAGCAGTGTATGAGAGATCCACATCCTAGCAAGCATTTAGTGTTGTCATTATTTTTTATTTTGGTGATTCTGATAGTTGTGGTTTTAATTTGCATTTCCCTGATGGCTAATAGTACTGGACATCTCTACCTGCACTTATTTGCCATCTGTATATCAGAACCATAGCGCTTTTTATTTGAAACAGATTTTTAAAAATTTTCTAGTTTTTACAAATAAATTCGTCTTATATTAAAAAAAAATTCTGGAACATTCCTATTGATTCTTCTACACTCTCCATCTAAATGCTCCATTTTCTTTGAAGGCTTTTTCAACTCCCAAGCCTGAGTTAATTAAAGCTTTTCTGGCTTCTAAAGGCAGTGAATCTCTCTTCTCTAGATTCCCGGGCATTTCTTCTCTGGTTGTAGCAGTTATCAAAGTGTGTTTTCATTAAGGCACTTACCTGTCTGTGCTTTCCATTAAGCTGTGCCCTGAAAGAACGGGCTGTCTTACATATTTTTTGCCTCCCCAGCAGCTAATGTGGTATCTGGTGCATTTAAATGCTTATTAAACATTTTCAGTGAGTTTGGGTACTTCATTATTTCTTCCTCTTTCCCTAAAAGGTTTGAACATCTACTTTTTGTTAGGCACTGTGGTCAGTACCTTCACAAATGTTGTCTCATTTAGATCTCGCAAGCAGCCTGAGAAATAGGGGTCTTTATCTCTATTTTGCAGATAAAAAAGCAGAAACTCAGAGAATTCAGTTATTTGAAAACTAGGATGCCAGGAAGCGGTGGAGCTGAGCGGTGTGGCTATGGATCTTTGAGTTGCTGTGTCACGGTTGCCCAAAGGGGGCCGCAACTGAGTTGTATTCTTTCTCTTGCACCATGTAGGTGGTGCACCAGCTCACATCTCATTCACTGACTACCATAAATTCATTCATGTGTAACTATGCCTCCCTGGCCGAGGTACAACTCAGGATGGGTAATGACCACTGATACTCTTCCCTTCCCTGCCCCATTCTGCCCTGAACACCTCCTTCCCTACTAGCCCTGAAGCTTAAAATCTCTCTCAACCTCACCCAACAATGCCCATCCCACACTGCTCTCCATTCTCTCTAGTGACCCCCTGCACCCTTGGCCTTTGGGTTCTCTCTTCAACTCTATTTTTTTCTGCATTCTTCTAGTTTGATGCTTCCCATTTCTCAAAGGAATTAGATTCCAGCTAATTGAATATTTTTGAGGTCCTAAAAAGCAATACAATAAGCTGTGTGAAGAATACAGAAACGGATAGAACAAGACCCTTTCTGTATTGTTATGTTTTCAAATGACAGAAATTCATTCATACGTTCTTTTTTATAAAAGAAAGAATATTGGCTTAAGTAATTGAAAATCTAGAGGTAGAACTTGCTACAGGGCTAGCTGGATCCAGACGCTCAGCCAGTGTTGCTGGGTGTCTCTCTTTTGCTCTTTGCATCTCTTGGCTCTGCTTCTCTCTGGGTTAGCTTTATGTTTCACCAGCTTCTTAGCTGTATTAAATTCCCATCATTGGGACATCATCCCAGAGATAAGAGAACACTTATTTCCTAACAGCCCCAGCAAAATCCCTGGGATGGATTTTGCTGGCCTGACTTTGGTCTCATCCCTGAACCAATCCCTGTGGCCAGGGAGAGGGAACATTCTAATTGATCAAGCCTAGTATACTCACACCTGATGGAGAAAACGAGTGGTTCCCCCAGAGTGGGGAGATAGATTCACAGAGCAGACCAAACCAGTAGCTACTGACCAATAAAGAGACTATGATGAGAAAGGCAGTGAGATCTAGACAATGGTCAAGGCATCAGCAATAGAGAAAATAGTTTAACCTTCAACTTGGGAGGTGAGCACATTATGTTGTCAATTTTACAGATGTGGAAACTGAAGCCTAAATAATATAAATCATTTGCCTGTAGTTACATAGCTCATCTAGGACCAAACCATGTCTGTGTGAGTCCAAAGCCCATGCTCCTAACCACTAGGCTACATGGAAGCCCGAGGAAAGGGAATGTGAAGGGAAACCAGCTTTCCATATGCTCGCCCCAGCTTCCTGAGTGAAACAGGAATGATGAGGAAATTACATGCTGCCTGTTATTCAACTCCACCTTCAACAGGACTAAGGGAAGATGGAGAAGAAAGGTGTTCAGAAAGGCCTTATCCTGAACCTGGCTTCACCCTTAGTCCCCTTGATGTATGAGACCAGATAATTCTTTGTTGTGGAGGGTGGTCCTGTGACTTGTCGAATGTTTAGCGACAACCCTGGCCTCTGCCCACTAGATGCGTGCAGCACCTTCTCTTGTTGTGACAGCCAAAATGTTTCCAGAACCCCCACTAATTCCACTGCATCCCTCACACCTCGGCACATGGGGGCCTGTCTGGTTACCCAGGAGCTGTAGTTGACTCTGTCCTAATGGCCCCAGGGTGAGCGTCCAGTGTTTTAAACTTGCTTACTTACTATCTCCCAGAGGCTTCCTGTCTCCCAACACCTCCCTTCTCTACAGTCCAAACAAGGCGGATTCACCCTTTGCTCCTTGGAATTCTGGGATTTCTGGGAATATATTTTGGGGAAGAAATCCACTGCTACTGAGATACTCAAATCTCTTGTTTCCAAGAGAGGACCATATGGAAAGGTAAAAACCACATAGACAGTAGGTCAAAGGCTAAATTAAGTCTTTCACAATTGGTTTTTCAGGGGATTTTTGTCATTTAGATTGCCTGTATTACATTGGAGGCCACAGAGTGAAGAGAGGAAACACTGCCTTCATCGTCGTAAGCACTGTGACTTAGGGCAACCCAACCTTCCGCAGCCTCAGAGTAGCTACGACTGGAGCTGGTGAGAAGTATGTGTCTCCAAGGCCGTGGTTTATAGAACAGGAGGGCTGAGCTATCACAAATCTCCACATCAAGAAAAAGCTAAAGTTTTAATATATACCATTTCAGATTAAGGGAGGTTTTAGAACTGTTGAGGAAACAGCTTTTAAAAATGTCCATCAAAAAAAAAACGATTAAAGGAAAACATTTCTGTATGCGTCTGAAAAAAAGAAAGATGTTTTCCTGTAGAATATTTGCCAACCTGTGGCGTGTTCTATTTAGATAACTGACTTCTTCAAATTCTAAAAGATTCTGAACTTATAAGTTTGGTATTACTTCTTTGTAAGAAATATTATGATGAGAAAACCCTCTCTACTTTCCGTTGTTTATATTTAGAGAACTTTGTTTTAACTCTTATTAAAGTTAAATGGGTCTCTGAATCTTTAATTAGAAAAAGGAGAGGACTCTCAAACTCAGATATAAAGCAGAAGAAAGTGACTTTGTGAAATTGAAAAGGAAAGAGGGAAAAGGTAAAAAATATATACTTTGTTCATGTCTAATTGGTAACATAAATATGATCACGGTCTTCTAAATTATTCTGTTATTGCCCTGGTAAAAAACAAACTTTAAAATTACTTCAAATATCAGGTATTCGACTAAACGCTAGAGTGAAATTGGCCAGCCTGTTTTGTTAAGGGGCCGAGCAGCTGTCAGGAAGACCACGTGGCTCCAGCCCTCTAGCGCCCCCTGGCGGTTTTCTCATGGTGGCTGTGGTAACTTCACCCCTTACAAATGTCCATGCCTTTGCCTTCTCTCCTTTCTCTCTTTACTCTGGTGAAACACTATGTTTGTTGCAATTAGACTATATTTATCTGGTTTCACCAGGAAGTGAGTTCTTACTGATAAGGGAATTTCAAGAAGGGAATTTCATGTGTGGAACTTTAAAAAAATGTACTAGTCATGAAAATCTTTGCAAAACGTATCACACATTTCCTTATCTTAGTTAACATGGAACTGACCTAATTTGAATTTCTCTTACAAAGCAGTCAGGTGGAAATGTAGAATAATGTTCTAGAAATTGAGTTTTATAGGCTCAGTTTAGTTTTATATATTATTTCAACAAAGATTTATTGAGCACCCATTATATTCCATATACCCTCTTGTGTCTTGATATTTAATTGCTCCTGATTGCCACAATATCGAGGTTACACAAAATGTCTAATATATAAGAAGTGAGGAATACACATTTTCTCCTACATTAAAGTTTTTTTTTATTTTTTTTATTTTTAGTTTGCAGGAAGTAAAAGAAAATACGAAAAAAGTACAGTCAAAAGATACTAAAATTTGACCTATTTATATGATATGTATTCAAGTCTCTTACCTGGTTTTCTCAGGTCTAGCAACCTTCACCTTCCCATGCAGGCTCCAACACCTAAGTAAAACAAAAGAAAAATGAAAATGTATCAGAGTCTGAGAAAATGATTACCAAAAAAATAAAAAATAAAATAATAAAATAACAAAGACCAACAATATCACTCTAATGAAGTGAAAGGAGAAATACCCTGCTTTTAAAGAATAGACTGTATTTGATCAAATTTAAACACAGATGAAACTTTCTGCTTAAACTTGACACTTCACTTCTGTGGGGAAGGGAACAGCAGAGGTTACAGAAATGATAACAAGATGAGCAACTAGTCTGAATGCCAGGGAGGTAGAGCAGCAATAAAGCCCATTGATAAATTGCAGCAAGAATCAACCGAAGCAGAGCCACGAATTCCCCTGATTAAGACTTTAACGTGAATTTTGAGAAATTGCAAAGAGCAACTGAAAATACCTTCAAAACTCTTACAAAGTCCAATTAGAAAATAATGGGCCATTGATCACTGGATATGGCAATGGTGCTGTGTGTACCCAAGGCTGAATGAAAAATCAGTCTGAGGAACAGAAAGGAATTCACGTGACTGGGGAAATGGTATGCTTCAAAGATGAGTCCAGGAGAGGTAAAGAGGAGCTGCATCAAAGGGGCCTGGTAAACAATCTTACAGGAAGGGAAATGGGGTGCCATGGAAGGTTTAGGAGAGGAACGACATGATCAGATTTGCATTTTGAAAACATGACAGGCAGTAGCGTGACAGCCAAAGGATGGAGTGAGTCTAGAGCAGCTATAAGAACATTTAAAAATAACAAAACTCAGGCAACAGGTCCTGATGACTTGCACTGGGTGCTGACTTTGAGAATAGTGACAGAAATGGACAGGTTGCAGAGAGTTTGGGGAGGTTGAAGCACTACAACCTGATGGTTGATTGGATGTTGGGAGAGAATCTGAGAGATGTGCTAAGAACAATGCCTTGACACTTCTCTTTAGGCTAGCAGTCAATAATGCAAAAGCGATAGGACTTGAAACACTTTTGTGCAAGCTACACACCGTCACATATATTTGTCTTTCTAATTTTACTTTTTAGGAAACTGCACAGAAAGCACTTACATTCCAGCTTCTGTCCCTGGAATTCAGCTGGATTTGCATTAACTTAGAATATTGATTGGCATATTTGATTTGCAATGTCTACCTCCTATCTGGAACTTTAAAAGCAGACTTGAAATGTGAATAAATATGTGGTACATATGGAAATTGACATCTAAACTTAAATTGTCATTTAATAGTCTTATAAGTAGCAATTGGTCTATATGGGGCTGATATTTTGCATGATATTAAAGTTATTTTTAGGGACTCTGGTTTTCTCAAATTTGTTGAGAAATAGGTCGCTGGTGGCTGGAACTTACATAATTGAGTTCACAGCGAAATAATTTGATGAAATTAATAAAGAAACTTAATGTTCTCTAGGCAATTGTATGCTGCCAATGTGCTAAATCTTTGTCCGTTAACTGATTAAATTATTGTTTTATGAATCTTCTGTAGGACTATATCCAAATTGAATGTTTTGCCAATATTAATCCCCTACTGGTGGTTCTAACAAAGAGGTCTCTTTCAGGGACAGGTCTTTTTCCTTGGGGAAGCAAATAGAGTCAGTGATTTACTGATAAAGCCACCCAGTATATACATCATCTCTGTCCCATATATCAATGTCACGGGCAACAGCTTGCTTTACTAAGTGATTCTACAGTGTCTTCTCAAAGACTATTTTGTTTAGTAATCAGATTGAAGTGCCAATATGCATGCTTTTTAGCGTGTATGAATTGTTTCTAACACTAAGTAGCACAATTAGTTTGGAAACATATTAGGGAATGGTTTCCACTGCTGAAATTTGTTCCCACCATATTAGTTTACTTAAAAATGTGCATCCATCTATCACTTGTGGGCACTTGAGGACAGATTATTTGCAACACACTTTGTATTTAAAACTAAATGTTATCTTTGTTACCAATTAGTCGAATTCTCATATTTGCAGCTCTTCCTAACTGACCAGTTTTTAATTTGGTGTTAATTAACTGAATAGTTTTGGGAGACCATTTCTGCCTTTCTGTTTCATGCTATTTAATGGCATTAAACATTCCCTCCAAACACTTGAACGTGGATTGTGAAACTACTGAGTGATGGCTTTGTGAAAATTTTCATGGGGGTGAATAGAAAACCGTAAAGGAAAAGGGCCCCTTTGATGATGACTGACAGCTAATGGCAGAGCTCTCTGTCTTGTTTTAGAAAAGGAGGTTTTACTGAGTGGGTAGTTCAGTTTAACATCTTTGTAGGTTAATCCTGGAAAGGACTTTAGGAAGACAATTAGAAAGACACAGATTTTTAAAAAATAAAATCTTAAGATGAAGAAAAGTTTTAAAAAATAATATTTAAAAACGTTATTGATTTTCTTCTCCTATTTGTGATACAGGCATTTTAAACGAGTTTCATTTCCAACTGTTTCTCTGTTGAAGCATGTTATGTTCTGTACATAATCTTTGCTAAGGAATTCTACTTGCAGCATATTTTTCTTCAAAGGCTTTGCATTTCTGCATAAAAAGCTTATTAATTATTTGTAGCTGCTTGTCATCGTGTTCTGATAATAGAAGTCTGGTCAAGGATAATAATTACCACTTCACCTTTTTGGATCATATACATCCACATTCCTAGTGCAATATTACCCAAAGCATCTCTCCTCTCCCTGTACACAGGACCAAAAGTGCAGGCACATCATTTATTGATAAGACAAAAAGAATGTAATGAAATTATCAATGTTCTTGAATTAATTATGAACATGATTAAGAAAGCTAAAATCTCAGGAGCCAGGATCTCATTACCCATTCAGTCTTAGGGATTGCTTTCATTCAGCTAGGCAAAAAGGCTTTGAGCAGCCCACAATTGCCTTTCTCTCATTTATTTGTGCTAGAATTAAGGTTTATTTGTTTTCTGTTTTCTTCTTCTTCAGATAGTTTCTCTGTCTTTATCCATTTAACAAACTGTTCCCTCCCGTATCTCAGAAGGATGCCCCTATAGGGCCTACATCTCTGTCTGCAGTCTGCATACCTTCTTTTGAGTCCATTTCTCGCAACTCATTTTGCTGGAGCTCCTAAATATCTCTCAAGGTAAGTCTGAGAATGTAGCCAAAAAGTTCTTTCAGATTTATGTCTGCAGCTATACAACAGTTCTGTCTGAATCCCATTCAGCTAGGAGTCTTAATGACATCATTATTACGCTGTCTGTACTAGGCTAGATTTTACTTGGAGCCAGCACTGTATTAATTGTCTTCCTTTCTCTGTGAACATACGAAATAATACTTGTTTAGGGTGGGGGAAATGATTCAAAACTAAGAGGGAAATACATTTTTTTTAGTGAATTCAGATTTCCAAGAGTAGTATAAACAATAAGCAAAAAGTCCATTTAAAATTTATATTTGGTGTAGAGATATCCTAATCGCTCTGGAATTCCTACCCCTTCATCCTGAATATTGTAACTGAATGGAGAAGGACAATGAAAGTGTAATACCATATTTAGATTTATTTAAACATTCCCTTTTTAAAGGCCTTCTGAATTTCTGAGATGGGAATGTCCAGTGCAGAGGAATATTGAATGGGTGTCTGATATAAAATGTCTCGTAATTGTCCTAATGGTGCCTGACTGAACTGATCTTTTTTTTGTAAAATTGACTAAGGGTCATGTGGGATCAAACTTTTCTGAAATTTGGTAATAGGTCATTATAAACAAGGTCATTGGGAGGCAGATAAACTGCTGTCAGCATGCATTGTACAGTCAAACACAGATTACAAAGATCATACAGTTGGATGTTATTTTATTTCTGATATATTAATATAGGGCTCCTATTCTTGTATAAAGGAATTAGGTATTGCAAAGACAAGACAGGAGAGAACTATAGCTTTAGGCCACTGAATAAATATGGTATATTTGAAACTAAATCCATTGATCCTGGTTCTTTTTAAAGTAATGGTTTGATAAGATTGCTAAAACATCCAGGCATCTGAATGCACAACATCATTGAAAAACCATAGCATGTTGACGGGATTAGTGACAAAGTGATTTGATTATAGCACACAAAATATAAAAGCGTCCATCTCTTAAATCTTAAGGACAACCTTGACATTTGAAGATTTGTTAGAAAAAGTGATTAAATAACACAAAGGAAGAAGGCTACCTGGCTGTTTCTACAAGCCTGCAGCCTCTGGCTACACTATTTAGTTAATTACGTATGTTACATAGAAAATGTTTGTTTTATATTAACTAAATATCCAAGATATAAAAACTATATTGCTGGAGTATTATATGATTCATGAACGTACTATCGTTTAATTTGGGAGCACATCAAAGATTTTAGTTCTTGTGTGTTTTCTGCTGCTTTTTTGATTTTTATTAATTTGTTAAGCAAATGGTTACTGGCACTTACTAAAATTGCAATCTCTAAGCATTGTTCTGCTTGGTTCTCATTTTAACGAAACTCATCAAGAGAGGTGATTTCATTTGAAAGGGTAAAAAGACACCGCATCTGGTTTTCAGACATCAAACAAAAATAGCAGTAAAAATAATCTTCTCACTTTATGAACCCAGAATGCCAGAGGAAAAAAAAAGGCATGTTTCTTAAGTAGACGCTCCTTGTACTTTATCTCATTCTGAGAAAATGGGAATATCTCTGAATTTCTTTTGATATTTCTTCATATATTATCAAAAAGGGAAAAATGAATCATAAAATACCCTGCCTGTCGTTTCTATATGAAAGGAAAGGACAGAAGTCCCAGGTGGATCTCTCAAGGGGAAGCCTGTTACTGTGGTTTGCTAGGTGGTCGCTGCACTTCAGCAATTGGACGTGATCAGGTGGAAGTTTGGCAGCTCAACTAGACAGAATAGCAGAGGAGAAAGAAGTACATCTCTAGCAGAAAAGTTAGCACAGAGCATTTTTCTTTTTAGTCTGTTGGTATCTAAGTATCAATACATTTCTAAACAACAAAATACCAAAAAAAAAAAAATTTCAGCTTTTAGTGCCACAGTTAGACAGATGTAGTGAATTAATGGAATCTTTAATAAACTCAAAAAAAGTACAAGTGAAAAGTGTTGAGGTGCTGCTCTGAGAAAATCAAAAAGAATGCTTCAGTTTTACAAAGTAACTGTTAGAAGCATCGTGGTTTACATGTTTTCATTAATTTCTATTGCAATAAAATGAAATGCCAGTTCTGTGCATTATCACTAACTTCACCAAGTTTCATGGGGTTTGAAAACTAACGATTGAGTAACAGTGGACAAGTCTGAATATTTATCCCATGTTTTGAAGGCAATATTATGTGGGTGAAAAAATAGGGATGTTTTCCAAACCTGCGCATAGCTGGAGCCAGGTTTTGTTTTTATGTATGTATCTGACTTTGACACTTTACACTCCTGATAGTGAAAAGGTGAATGTATTCAAATCTAATTGATATGGAAATAAAACATCAACCAAAAGTCAACATAACTAATCTTAAATATTTAATACATGACTACTGTTTTTGTTCATAGCTTGAATTAACTCTGAAATCCAGAAAGAGCTAAAATCTCATATATATGTAGAGTTATATATATTCACAAAGCCTTCTGTTTAAAAACAGCAAAGTATACTAGAAAAAGCATTAGCAGGTGTTAGGAGACTTCAATTCTCTCAATATCTAGGCGTGACCTTGGGTAAGTTCTTGAATGTCTCAGAGCCTCCATTCTCTCTGTAAAATTAGTGGGGTAAATTGAGAATATTTAAGACCCTCTCACACACTAAATCAATTATTTTACACCTATATGTGTGTGAAAAAATACATATTTTCATTTGACTGTATGAGTAAGCCCGAAATATCTCTTTAGCAATTATTTATCTGGGAGTTCATATATTCAAGAACACTTCATCCAGAACATAGGAAAATCTAATATCGTATGCCCATCTGACATCCCTGCTAACTTAATTCCTAAAATGCAGGGCCTAGTTTGCTCTTAAACATTCTTCCATTCACATTTATGCTCATCTGTGCCCATAAACAGTGGATTTCGCTTCCCAGCAAATTTGTCTGTAACAAAATTCCCCAAGTGTGTAAAGAGGGAGCCGCTTCATTTGACAGTCCTCGCAGCAAGTTGTTGGGTCTTAGCAGATTGCTAATAGACTCAGTAAGTTTCTGCTATGTACATCTATGGAATGAGCACAGAGCTGATCGTTACAACTAAAACTGGATTGCAGCTTTTGGTCAGGAGCTCCAATTCTACAATCTTTGAGAGCAGCAGGACTTTTAAAAGCTGCTTGATTTTGAGGACAAAAAGTGGTGGGTTTTTTTTTTTTTTTTACTGTTAGTGTCCCCCCAGGACTTTGAAGACAGACAGTATCTGAAAGGAGTTTGAGGGTCGTCTGTCTGTGGCAGGGGTCAGATTTGCTGTGAATGGGTTAAGTACCTGCTTGAGATTGATTTAAATCAGTAATGGATCATCTCATAAAGCTGCTGTTCCTAGATATTACCCTGCTATCTGTATCCTCTGATAGCACAGATAAGAAGTCCTTACCGCAGAGGCGGGTCCTAGAGGACAGATACTGTTTCCTGTACCTCAGGGAGTAAAAAGCCATACTGCTGGATCAGTGACTTTTCCTAACAGCAAGTAAATTCAGGCCTTATCAAGTTACAGCACAAACTGCACTCATGTTTTATTATTCTCATTAGAGATTTAAGGACTAATTCCAGTTGTTAGCGCTTAGCAGTTTAATGTTTTCCATAGATAAGAATTAAGATTCTTCTGGGGGATTTTTTTATTTGCTAAAGCTTGCAAAATACAATGCGGTGATGCACTTACTGTGATGTAATGCGGTAGGTTTTCTAAATGTCCTGAATGCTTTTAAGCCATACATTTTAAAAATTTAAATCAAACGACTGAATTTTTCCAAGTTGGACATGCACCCATTCCACTGAAACATGCCTTTCTTTGTCTGGGAACCCCGAGCTCCTTTCCCTCAGGAAATAGGACAAAAGACCCTGGACTTGATGCCTCCATAGCTTGTCTTTAATTGCCCTGTACTTTCTCAAAGAGAGTTCACTTAATCAAGACTAAACACAGTGTTTGGTTCAAAAGAAAACCTGAACAAGACCTATTTTGTAAGTAAACTTGGCTTTAAATTATTTCCTTCAAGTGAAGCTGACTTTCATTCCCAAACAGATGGAGAAAAGCTGTGACTGTCATGTTCATTCTACTTCTGTTTTCAAAGAGATTACAAAGTTTGCATTTAAAAATAAAAATCCAGTCTTACTATGTTTGGATACTAACACTGAATCCATGTTTTAGTGACTTTTTGGTAATGAGAGTCTGCTGTTGCCTAAAGTTAGTCTTCTTCACATTCTTGAAGGGAAAAAATAATTTCTCTTGAATTAGAAACTTTAAGTTACAATATGATACCATATAACTGGAATAACTTTCAATGATTAATATAATATCTTTTGGTTGTACTTATTGAAATTTGTATGACAACTCTAGTCAGGAAACCTTATTTTACCCCTTTGTTTTTCTTTGGTTTATCTTCATATTTTTCATTACATGTGGTTTGTGGCTGTATGGTACTTTTGGAGGAAGCTGAATTTCAGTAGTGTCACAGAGACTATGGTTGTCAAGTTTGAGGGTTGTTGAGAGGAAAACATGCTGCATACAATGAAACTTGCTGTCGTTCCGAGGCATCATTGGCTGACACTTTTATATCCATTCTTGGAAAAATGTTTTCCTGAGGTAAAATAGTTGCAGCAGTAATGCTAGAAGAATGGTCTACTTTATGGCTGGTTCAGAAATCCTGAATATGTCTACTAGGTGGGATTAATATTATAATAATAATAATAAGAGCAGCTATCATTTGTCCTGTATTAGACACTGTGATAGATATTTTATCTTTTTTTCTTAAAAGATGTCTTTTATTTCATCATCTTCAATAAAACTATGTTGCTTGTCTAGGTTGAGTACTTAACTAGTACTAGTAAACCATTGCTAAATATATTGAGCCAAAAGAGTCGAATGCCACTGTTTGGCAGATGCATTAATGAGTAAGGTGGCAATCATTTTTAAAAAGGACCTGAGAGGTCAATGAGAGGCCAGAGATCATCCGCAGAAATTAAACGTGGTAGATGTTTCAAATGCATTGGCTTCTGTATCAATTGATTTCAAGGAAATTCTCTATGTGTGAAGTTTACCCTTCTCATTTTTTTAAGACAGGGGAACATGTTCTAGTTCATGTTTTGCTTATTCCTGGCCTTACAGGCTTTGCGCCTGTTTATGGCCCAGATTGTTTTTCCCTTTAGCCAGTAATACTCTATCTGCCAGAAAAATTTAACATGCTTGTTCCAGTTATATTACTGGGTGCAAAACTCTCTTCTACAGGAAATAAATTTATTATGAAGAACTCCCAGTAGAAGCCTTGGAAAACTTACACAGAGCTGTGCTGTGTCCAAAATGCTGTTCAGTAGGTTTTCCAGAGTGCCCAGGTAACAGCTGGTGCGGGCCATGTGCCAGCTCTGACAGCCCATATGCTCTCTTTAGTGCAGTAATTATCTCAACACAAAACTCTGATAGTCTAGTCTACTGGGTCCAGTTTCCCTAGGTTAAATTGACTCAGTGGCTTTGTTAGTAAGTTCCTTTGGCACAGTAAGAACTTCATCAAGAGTTTAAGTATTGGGATAGGCTTCAAAGACCAATATGACTGCTACTTTCAAGACAGGTGGCTTATTAACCCGGAGAGATTCTAGGTGCCCGTTCATCAGGCTGTCATCCTGCAGCAGCCCACTAGTTAAAGGTCTGCCATTGTTTCCACCAGACACACAGCTTAGGGAGGGTGGCTGACTCCTCTGATTTGGTTGTAGGTGAAGAGTTTTAAGTTTTCATTTCAGTTCAGATACAAGGATCTCTTCTGGCTTTCACTGGTGGTGTGGGAGGGGAAGGGGTGGGGTGAGGAAATCAAGGACAGGAGAAGAGACGGGGGAAAAGTGAGCTGGAGCAAAATGGGTGTCCACTTTCTCAGAGCATCACAAAGGAGACTTTCTCCCTTTTTATGTTCCTGTGCCCTCTGAGATGTTAACAGTTCCTCTGGGTGTGTAGAATTCACGGGTTGGAGGCTTGGATACCATACATGTAAGTGGTTGGTTTCCTTCCTCCCTTCCATCTCTTTTTTTCTTTCTTTCTATTCCTTTTCTTCATTTTTTCCTTCTCTCTTTACTTCTGAGAAACACAAATATCCAAATGACCCATTGCAATTAAGATGGAAATCAGCAGTTACTGTACAGATGAAACTCATACAGCCATGATCTTGAAAAATGTTGCCTGGCATGGAATCACAGAATTCAGCCACAAATATCTGAAACTAAGTGAAAGTGATATTATACTAGCCTTTCGGCTTCTTTTCTGTTTTCTGTTCTTAGCACAGATCCTGAATGATGCCAGGGCTTGTCATGACATGCCTTATGTCAAACCCAAGTTTAAACCTCACTTCTGATCTATTCATATCCTACCAGGCTCATAACCTTAGCAAGAAGCTTGAGCTACTAGATCTTCTGGCCAAGACCAAGTTTCCCTGTGCTAAGATTATGGAAGCAACATGAATGGATGCTCTTCTTGTAGTGGAACTTCTGTGGGGTTAGTTTCAGATACTCTAGGAAGAAGGATGGCATTCTGTTCATTTGAATGACATAGTGGCATAAAGTAATTAGATTATCTCAATTACTCATGAACCTAAAGAAAGACTCAAGCAAGGGCTCTCTGCTTTGTCAGTATAGCTTTGATTTCTTGTGTTGAAATGGAATTTTGAGGTAGAGAGGAATGCACCAAAATAAATGGAATGTAAGGTGCAAGAGAGACTGGGTCATACCCTGTAACACTATGTGACCCCATAGCACCCATCAAATGCTGATCATCTGATTTCTCCATTCTTTACTCCATGCAGGCTAATCTAGTTCTGGTCAAACTTCGCTTGTCTTGTTCATTACTGTAGCTTCAGAGGGTACAGTGGTACCTGGAAAGTAAATATTTGTTAATGACTAAATAAATGGATTCAAATAGGCTCTTTTATTTATGGAAATTACTCCAGCTGTAAGTGGCAGTGTACAATCTGGGGGGGGGGGGTAAAAGCAATGGGGGCAAACTGGGTGTTGGGCCATACATTTACAGGGGGGGTGTAGAGACAGGACTTTTAGTGACAATTCTTTGTTTAAAGGATCCTAGGGAAGCTCTGGTGACCAAAGACCTTTTCAGTGATCATGGTCCAGGGGCAGGAACATGACCAGGGTTGATTTATTTCAAGCTGGACTGTGGATTAAAATTGGTTTACTACTAATATAATGTCATTGCATTATTGTGTTTTCAATTTAATAAAGTAAATTATAATCCCAAAGAGCTTCTGCAGAAACCTACATCAGCTAGTTTATAAAAACCCAAACACGAAGCTTTGTTATTTAGCTTTCAACTACAGGTAGTTATACTTCTAAAGTCATTATTTATATGTTGTCAGGAGTACTCACCAAATTTATTGACTTGTACATTATTCTTTGAAAATAAGTTCTGGCTGCTCTCTGCATATTATAATTAAAACGACAGGGACTTTAATCATTTATGAAATTTTAAACTACATACTGAATATAAATGTATCATTCAATGTGATAGAATGAATTAAATTCATCACTGTCAAATAACTGTATAAAAGATGAAATATCTCTCATCCTACATCATTAACTTATAAAAAAAAGTAAAAGAATCAGACTTGCAAGCACTGTAATAATACTTTTATAGTCTTTAAAGGATACTCAGAAAATGAAGACATTCGGCATATACAAGAAGAGTACTTTTGACCAAACAGTTGATTTCTAATTTTGTCTGGGAAAGTTCTATTTGCATTTGGTGGTGAAGAGTAACTTTTGCCTGGATAGAGTCAAATAGATGAAGACTATTCTGTTGGACCACAAAGCATTTTTTTTTGTTATCACCACGATATAAATATGTGTCCTAGAGAAAATAGAGTCTTGGCCATCCAAATCACTTATGCGAAAATCCTTGCTGTGAGTTGAAAGGGTAATTTGGGACAGGAAGGTAATTGAAATATTAATCTGGTGCAGGAAAGTAGCTGCCATTTGATCAGTTCTCAGACAACCTTTTGTGCATATCCAGATGAAATGTCAACACCTAGATCTTGAAGGAAAACAAAACGGATTTGGCATGCAATTGTTCTGATAATAATTTTCCTTTTTGAGCGTGCTCTAATCACTACTATTTCCAGATAGTATCTGTACTTGTTGAACACAATGGGATTCAATTCAAAATAAATTTTTACTAGGTAATTTTATATCAGAACTCTTTCTAAAATGTGAAAATCTCTATCATTTATTGATTTGTTTCAGGAAAACAGGGACTACAGACTTCTTAACTCTTTTACCTCATCTGAGTCTCCTCAAATTTTAATTATTTTATCTGTGTTTCTTGATTTCCATCCTTATTTGGGCAGGACAATTGTTAATTCAGTGATTGGTTCATTCATTCATTTAATAAACTATTACTGAGCCTGGCAAGGGGAGAGGGCAGGGAAAGAAGGAGCTTGTTTGGGGACAACATGAGAATCTGAGCCTCTTCTCTCAAGGTATATCTGTCTAATGGGGAGGATGCAAGTCTTGAAAAAACCTGAAGTGGGTCATGCTTTCATAAACTTACAGGATTAATTAATTAATTTATCTGGGGGGACAAAGTTTAAATTCAGTAAGGCATTTAAAACTATCTTTCCACTTCTCGATTTGTTAAATCCAGCTCCCAGTCAGAAAACTTCATGCAATGTTTCCAACAAAATGTATGGAAACATGACGTGATTAGAAGGAAATAAGCCTTCTGTGCTGTTCCAGGATAGACACGGTATTTTTATATAAATTAACAGAGGGAGAAAATCTGAGGCCCATACAACATGTGTTACCGTGGAAGCCAAATCGGTGAGTTTTCACAATAATCAGTGATGTCTTCAGTGAATCCTTTATCTTGCACAACTTTTAGCCTGGGTACTTTGAGAGTGGAGTTACATGGTATTAAGTTCCCCCTATTCTCTGAACTATTGAGTTCTTGTCACACAGCACCAAAACCCAAGAAAATCGATGTAATTTAGAATTTTATACATTATTATATGTGACAAGATACCTGACTGACCTGTAGTTACTCAAAAGACTTTTATGGAAAAGCAAGAATTATTTAGGGGTGCAGCAGAATGAGGAAATATGTATAAGATTTGGGACTATATAGCAAAAACACATATTGCTGTAGCTTAATGTACCTTGTCCTGACAAAGCCTCTTAAAAGCTGAGCAGACACCTGTGTTGTGTGGCTTTTTATATGATGAAATTAACTTCAGCTCTATTTCAATCAGCAAGTTTGAATAATGACAAAACTATGAAAATCGACTGTAGTAATTAAAAAGAAAACACACACATACAACCCAGAGAGCAGAATCAATAATTTAAAGAAATATTGTAGATGAAAAATTGGTTATAAAGGGTACTTTTGTTGTAGTGCACATTACTTTTTTTCCCAACACATGAGTTCCTGTGAAATGTTTTCTATGTGCGCTTTGCCCACTTTTAAAAATGGCATTGCTGTTTCCTTTGTACTCTTTCTTGCTCATGCCATTCTGCATGTATTTGTTTTCACGAAGCTGTGTTTCTACACTGCTTTAGAAAACTTATTGTAGACAAGTTTTAATACTTCCTCTTATCATTAAGAACGCGACATGAAAATTACCAGTCTGTCTGAGAGCAAGAAGCCTTCTGAAATGCTTTCCAAAGATTCCTCGCAGCACATAGCTATCTTATAGACTTGTAACTGTATACCCTGGTAGTTGGTATAAAGTAACAAAGCCTGGCTCAAGATAGAAAGATGCTGGCAATTTAAGCATCACTTTCTAATAATAGCTTTATGATAGGACCCTTTATATGAGAGATTTTTATTAGGTTTGAAATATAATTTTCACAAAGTTGCCACAGAGTCAGAGTAAAATGCATCTGCTAGACCCTTTATATTCTTTCCCCTTCGCTTCTCAGTATTGTTTCAGAATAGAAGGTGAAACTGTATTCCTTGGTGTGCAGTTTAAAGTCAAGAGCAGCAATATTTAGCGCATGCTTGGGCAACCTTCTTTGAAATCCATGCCGCCCCTCTCTGGTGTTCTGATGTGCCTTTAGGGGATGCTCGCCTGTTTGTAGTTTGTTTTCTTTTGTTTAAGGTTTCAGCTACTGCATTGACTAATGATTATATAGCAGTAAACTCTCCTCCCTGCTAAATTCAGTAGTGATGCCTCAAAAGCATTTTTCCCTTGTGTGACATAAAACAATAAAAGAACTAGACAAACCCCTTTTGAGGAAGAATAATCCTTTGTTTAAAGAAAAGAAAAGGCACCTCCTTGATGCCAGAGGGTGGAGAATTCAAATCAAAGCCTGAGCTAATTGATAAAAATAAAACAAGTGTTAATTCAGAAAATGTTCTGTACTCGGTTATTATTTGTTAAAAATCGTTACTAATAGAACATTTTTTATCTGTGTGTAACCCCTTTATTATGCTGATTCTACTAATATTAGAATACGATGCTAAATATTTATTTAACATGTTATTCCTTGATTGGCACCTTCTGCTCTTGAATCTAAACTCTAAATAATGAATCTGTTTCTTCAGAATGCAACTGCTAGCATAATTTATCAATAGAATTTTGGTCAGACAGTTGTATTTTATTTCTGTGAAGGTAGCTAAATGTATCATTTTCCCCTGCATTTGTTCTTTAATGAAAAATACAACTGTTTTAAAATCTAATTTATATATTACTAAATTTGATTACAAATTAAAGAAACCAATAGATTTACATAATGGATATTCTTAGCCTTTAAATTTACCAATGCCAAGTCCAAAGAATTTGAACATGCCATTTAATTGTTCTCCCTGCAATTATTTTAATGAGACTTGTGGCCGTGATTCTGAGTGATAAATTCTTCTTGATTTGCCTCCAGTTGTCACTGGCCAAACCTTAGGGTATGAAAGATTAGTTACGGTTGCGAAAGGCTTATTATTTTAAACTGGAGAATTTTTAATGTTCTTAACCCAATTAAGCAGAGAGTGAAGAATCTATCAATATTGTTGTCAGTTTATTAGAGAAGAAAACCTCCCAAATTTTAATTTAGCTGGAGATGCTGTTCAATTTCTGCCTTTAACTTAGAAAAGAATAAGATTGTATTAAATTAGTAGTTGACCCTGGTTCCTCAATGTCACATCACTAACATAAGGAAATTTCTTTGTGATTGAAACAAAGATTCTGATCAATGAGCAGGGTTTCAGCCTACATCCAATTTTTAATAGCACTTGGTCTTTCATCCCCCAAATCCTTGGATAACATAAGCAAGCTGTATAAAAATTTGCATATGCTCGGTGCTGTACTGAGATTAGTTATGTGTGTTCATAATTTTAATCTCGAATTTCAAAACTTCAGGGGAAAAAAAGTTTTCTTGTTAAGTTTAAGTAATGAATCTAAGAGACAACATTCAGGCCACAATATAGACCAAGTTGGCCCCAAACACAGGTGCTCCCAGTTTGAACATCATGCCTGGCTTTTCTGCAGAGAAATGAAATGAAAGAGCAACTTCAAACACAGGTGCAAAGCCCCCATGTGTGAGGGACAGCCCGAAACCCTGGCTTTCTCCTGACCGTTTCAGCTTGTAAACCTCGTCCTCCACCTGTGTCAGACCCCATCAGAGATGTGTATAAATGTTATCAACACCTACACATCATCACTTATTCATCAACATCACCAAATACTGATGAAAACATGCAAGAATGTTTTTTTTTTCTTTTTCCTATGGAGCTGTTCTTTTCTGAAGCTTACGTCCATTTGCCTGATGGCTAATGGGAAGAAGAAGCAAAATACACAGATAAGAAAAATTGGGAATCATGCAGGTTTTAAACCCTACAATCATTTGAGTTGGTATCACTTTTTATTCTTTAATTCCTTTGCTGGGAAGAATGGAGTGCACACAAAAGGCTCAACGAAGCTGACTGCCTGAAGGCCCACCTGCAGTCATCCCATCCTTCGTGGAGTACTTTGCTGTAGGTACCTCCTCTCTGGTCATCCGGTGCCTTCTTGCTGTTTGATTAGCTCGCAAAGAACCTATATGCGAAGCTGTATAAGACTTTGTTTTTCGAAGCGGTAGCAACCAGCAGGAGTAGCACGATCTGGCTTTCTGGCAAACTCCACAGGCATTTGGATTAGTGGCTTTGTATTTGCCTCTGGGTCTTTCCTGCACAGGGCTGGGGCGGGGCCGTTGGGCTGTTAGAGGCTTTGGAAACCATTTCTTCTTTGACAATTTAAATTTATGTGGTTTTTAATTGTCTGTAAACAAAGCCTTTTAAAAATCTAGCCCTAAATCTCCATCGAGGTCAGCTGGCATCCAAAGGGATGGTTGCTGATTTAGTTGGGAGCCTGCTTTTCTTTTCCCAAAAAAACCCTCTCAATCAGTTTATTGTCCTCCAATAGAGATACACAAAACACACAAATCACTTGGCCCCTCCCCCCCACTTTGAATGAATAGATAAAAATCCATCTGTTTTTTATCTGCCTGTTTTGCAGGGCCAAATTTGTGTCCTTTGTAAAAAATGGCCTCAGCGATAACAATTTCCTAGCAAGCAGCTCGGAAGCTTGACCAACAGTTAGGTTTTTAGTTGGTGATCGTTATGGTTGAGAAACTTTCAGTTTAGTTTTGACTCTAGATAATCATTAGGTGGAAATTACTTATGCTGTGAATAATTAAGAGTTGAAGCTGAAAAACTATACATACATATCATTATCATGGTTCACAGACAATATTGATTACTCCATTACTTCCTTTACAAAATAAAAAATAGGTTGCAAAAAAAAATGGGGGAAAGAATGGAGTTGTGTAAATGGTTGGTGTTCCATATAGACAGTCATACAACTGAGAATCATCTTGCAGAAACAATTTAATACACATGCAGACAAATATCTGCCCATGGGTCCTTGGCTCCTGGTAGTTCCAGAAAACCTGGGACACATTTCTTGTCCTTAGTGTGCCGAGCCCTGACCCGGGCTGCTCCCCTGCCAGCCTGAGCCTGCACATCCCATGCCACACTCCTCCCATTTCTCTGACAGCCAGTTCTGTCTCTGCTATGAGTGAGAAAAAAAAAAATCAACTATTACAAGTGAGGATAGACATAGAGCTCTTAGGAAAAAAAGGAGCAGAGAGCCCATGGAGCAACTGTGTTCAAATAAAAGCTGTCATTGCTGAATGAACTGAAGATTCAAACTCTGGCACCGGATTCCTGTTTTAAACGGCCCTGGCTCAGTACTTTCGAGAAACGGAGAAGAGCTTTCTAATATTCCTTTGTCTCCTGTGAGGCTTCAGTTCTTGCTTTCAGAAAGAACCATGAAACCAGAAAGGATACTTCCAGTTTCTTTTCCTAAATGTGTCTGTATGTGTGAGTTGTCTCATATGGAGGACTGATTTTTTTTCCTTCTAGGTCTGTTTCTAATTTTCAGTGCTGCCAGATAATAAAAGGAACTTTCCCATCCTTTTCGAGTTGATTTGACTCCTGACTTCCCTACTTATATGTCTTGGACCAATTAATTAGTTTCTCAGATTAATTTTTCTCACTGTAAAATGAGAATAACAATATGTACCATGTGGGTTGGAACTATGGACTAAAATAACATAATATAGAATAAATTCTTACAGTACCTGGCACGTATTTGCACCAAGAACCTTCCAGATCAAGAAACAATTTGAGAACAAAGCAATGAATGCCAATTGAAGAGAGAGAGAGAGAGGAAAAAATCCCTAATAAACAGGAAGACCTTTCAGAGTGACTTCCTAAAATATGAAATTATGGGATTAAGGTAGGATTTTAAAAAGTCAGGGATTAAGGTAAAACTGCCTATGACATTACTGGTTTTAGGTAAAGTAAACAATTTTGGTACTTCAAAAACAGTTTGTTATGGAGAGCAGATGTTTGCAGCAGAATAGAGTGGTGTCCTTCTAATGTACGAATGAATGGCTGAGCATGAAAATTGTGGTGAACAGAAGCTGAAAAGCTGAGTAGCCCTTAGTCACCCCAGAGGCTGTGCGAGGTGCTCCTATAAGCATGGCTTCTGCAAACTCTTGGGAAGGAGACTGTGGCAGGGTAAAGCCCACCCCTCCGCCACATACTCTTCTCACCCTTGTCAGTCAGGCCTTGTTGGTGCTTGAGCAAGTGCGCATCCAAACCAGGTTAGCCACCTGCTCAGCTGGCTTTGAAGATCCATGGACTTTAGTTGAACTCTCCTGCAATAAAATCTTTCTTGTTGGAATTTCGGGTCCGTTCAGGAAGAAAATGTTGGAAAAGCTACATTCCTACTTCCTTACCATTGGGTCTCAATGCAAATTCATTCATTCATTCAATGAATTTTTATTGAGTGTCTGTTGAGTGCCAGAATCTATGCTAAGCTTTGAGAATGAAACTGAAGTACAGAATCATGTTCTCTGTCCCCTAAGGGATGTAATTATTTGAGGTGGTCTCACCCAACTCTGTCAGCATCCCTCCACCATTGCTTTGGGTCCTAGGGATTTCCGTGCATTAATATGCACCTGGCCGTCTTTGCACAAGGCTGCAGCATACTGAGGTCACCCAGGGTTTTTCAGTAGAATGTTGGCCAAATTTAAATAAATCAGATCAGATGCTCTATATCTAGATCCTGTGAGGAAGTAGCTGGATCAGGCCTCGTAGGGTTACTCTGAGATATAAGGTCGGGTGGGAGAGGAAAATATCAAAATCGGGTGTCCAAATTATTTTTTAATTGTTTACTTAAGTAAATAATTAAGATGAAATAAATTAATGAGTGTATTGATGGACAAATGGAACATGAAACACACATTTTACAGTCTTGAGCACTCTCTTCACTGATTTTAATCTTCCTTTCTTATCTGTTCTATCATATCTTCCTTATTCTAATCTGTTGGACTAGAAAATTCACTATTATTGATAAATAATAGCTATTATTTAGCTAATTATATTATATCATATTATAAAATCAGCTATCAAAGAGCTATTATTGAAATAATATCAAATGTTTAATAATGGTATATTACATGCCAGATACCATGGTAAATTTATCTCATTTAATTCTCATCTCAAAGAAATGGATGTTATCACCATTTTTCAAATAAGAAAACTGAGGCACAAAGTGGTTAAGTAAACCCTCCAAGAAAATATAACAGTAGAGTAAATGGCAGAGTAAATGTGAACTCCTGGTTCACATCCAGGAGTTTGTCTCCTGAGTTTACATTCTTTTCTCTATATTCTTTCTTCTTCATTCTACTTTCTATAGTTGGCCAGATTTAGCTGGCAAATTGATTTTTATCTCTTATCTTCTTGACCTGGGATTCTCTCTGTCTTTTTACTTGTTAAAGAAAATTCCAACCAAACAGAAGAGCATAATAAACCCTGCATATGCACTGCTCTTGAATTATGTTTGCTTTCACCCTAGGTCCTGATCTGTCATATTTAATCTCAGAGAGAAGCAGTTAGATTTCTACTTTCCCCATATGATTTGATGATTTGATGGTGGCAGTCTATATTTTGCTATTCTCCAATGGCCACAGTGGTTCAGAAGGAATGGACCAAGGAACATTTTTCCCAGCTTTAATGAGATACAATTGACGTGTAATACTGTGTAAATTTAAAGCATACAAAGCAACAATTTGATGCACACATACATCATGAAATGATTATCACAATAAGATTAGCTAACATACCCCTGATGGGTTTTTTGGTGTGGTAAGAAGTATATAATACAGTATTGTTAACTACAGTCACCAAGCTGTATATTAGATCTCCAGAACTTATCTGGTTTAGTTAATTATTATATTATGTAATTATAAAATCAGCTGCTAGTTATTATTAACAAATAATACCTAATACTTAATAATCATTTACTATGTGCCAGATACTGTGCTAAGTTTATCATATTTAATTCTCACCTCAAAGAGATGTTTGTACTCTGCAGCCAACATCTTCCTATTTCCCCACTCCCCAGCCCCTGCCAACCACCATTGTACTCTCTGTGTCTATGAATTCGGATTTTTTGAATTCCACATTTAAATGAAAACACACAGTATTTGTCTTTCTCTGTTTGACTTATTCCACTTAGCATAATGCCCTCAAGATCCATGTAATCTTGCCATTGTATCAAAAAAGCACTTGACACAAAGATTGGATGGTACAAAGCACCTTTCCATCAGTTGAGAATATCATATGGTACTAACAAAGGAAAAAACTATTCTGAGGAAGAGGATCGTTTCCTGATCTGTATGCTGCACAAATGTAATAGCAAGATTTCCTTCTTTTCTATGGCCAAATAATATTCCACTGTAACACATTTTCTTTATCCATTCTTCTACTGATGTAAACTTAGGTTGTTTCCATGTCTTGGCAACTGTGAATAATTCTGCAGTTAATAGGGGATCCATATATTTCTCTAGGATAGTGATTTCATTTCTCTTGGGTATATACCAAAAAGTGGGGTTACTGAATCACATAGTAGTTCTATTTTTAATTTTTTTGAGGAAACTCCATACTGTTTTCTATAGTGTTTGCACCAATTTTTAATTCCACTAACAGTGCACAAGGGGTGCCTTTCCTCCACATCCTTGCCAACACTTAGCTCTTACCTTTTTGATCATAACATTTTTAATAGAAATGAGGTAATGTCTCAATGTGGTTTTGATTTAATTTCCCTGATAATTAGTGATGTTGTGCATCTTTTCACATACCTGTTGGTCATATGTCTTCTTTAAAAATTGTCTATTGAGAGCCTCTATTTTTTAATTGGATTATATATTATTTTGCTATTGAATTGTATGGGTTGGATATTAACTCCTTATTAGATATATGCTCTACATATTTCCTCCCATTTTTCTAGGTTGCCTTTTCATTTTGTTGACAGTTTCCTTTGCTGTGCAGAAGCTTTTTACTTTCACAGTCCCACTTGTTTTATTTTTTATTTTGTTGCTTGTACTTTTGGTGTCATATCTAAAAAATGTCACTCAGACTAATGTCAGGAAGCTTTTTCCCTAGGAGTTTTATGCTTTGAGTTTTATGATTTAGTCTTTAATCCATTTCAAGTTCATTTCTGTGACTGGTGTAAGATATGAGTCTAATTTCATTACCTTGCACGTGAATATTATTTTCCCAATACCACTTATTGAAGGAACTATCCTTTCCCCATTGAATATTCATACTGAATATATCTTGGCTCCCTTGTCAGATATTAGTTGACAGTAATATGTGTGAGATTGTTCTAATGCTCTATGTCTGTTTTTATACCAATACTGTACTGTTTTGATATTATAGCTTTGTAATATAATTTGAAATCAGGATTGGGATACTTCCAGCTTTGTTCTTGTTTCTTATGATTGCTTTGGCTATTTAGGGTCTTTAGTATTTTCATATGAATTTTAGTATTGTTTCTACTATTTCTGTAGAGAATGCCATAGGGATTTTGATGGGGATTGCATAGAATCTATAGGCAATATAGACATTTTAACAATATTAATTCTTCTGATCTGTTGAACATGGGTATCTGTCCATTAATTTGTGTCTTCTCCAATTTTTTCATCAATGTCTCATAAGTTTCAGGGTACAGGTCTTTCACTTCCTTGATTAAATTGATTTCTAAGAATTTGTTACTTTTGATATTGTAAATAGGATTGTTTTCTGTATTTCTTTTTCAGATAGTTTGTTGTGAGGTACAGAAATGCAATTGAATTTTGTATGTTGGTATTGTATCCTGCAACTTTACTGAATTTGATTAGTTCTAACAGTTTTCTGGTGGAGTCTTCAGAGTTTTCTATTTATATAAGAATATATTATCTGCAGACAAAGACAATTTCCTTTTTCCTTTCCAATAAGGATGACTGCTATTTCATTATCTTGCCTGATTACTGTGGCTAAGACTTCCAGTATTATGTTGAATAGAAGCGGTGACCGTGGAATTTTTTATGATACTTTAACCACTTCCAAGTCCTAAATTATCAATCATGTGATTAAAGGACTTAAATATGACAGATATTCAGTTACTAGGGCTCCCTATCTGCTTACCTCTGTAATATCACATACAGACAGACCAGTCTGCTAATTGCAAAAAGTAGACTTTTAATGAATTAATTAAGCAGGGTGCAGTATTTTAAAAGTTGTGCAATAGGAAAAAAAAGGCATGAGCATGCTTTTAATTTTCATGATGAGGACAGAAGAGTTTGCACTTTTTCTTTCTTGTACCAGTGGATTTTCTTAAGAATTTCTCTTAATTTAGGGAGAGAGAAAGTCATCCATAACCTGTTCCTGCAGAACTAAGACTCCCAGGAAGAGAATTTTTCATGGCAACACTTGTTAAAATCTTGATAAAGAGGGTCAAGAAGGTTCCACTAGACTTAGGTGGCTGGGGTGGGGATAAAATGGTGGTAGAGGCCAATGTGGGTAAAATATCACAGAAGGCATGCCTTGCAAAAGCATTTCTTTTGAAGTAACAGTCTCCTCTATTCTGTGGTTGGATCCTGTCTAAAGCTTGGTGTTTCCTGAGTCCTTTCCAAGTCTCAGTTCTCTTCAGACTCTACACATTGACCCTGGAAGTATTATCCTCTACCATTGACTAAATTAAAAAATATATGGAGTGGACTTTTACATATCTTTTTCCAGCACTACATCTCTCACATCTCCAGACCAGATACATTAATTCAACTGCCTACTAGAAATTACCATTTAGATGTCTTACATTTTCTCCAAACCTAAGGTGTCTGAAATAGAATTCATCATCTTCCCATTAACTGCAACTTCCTCCATTTTTCCTAGAACACAAATGACATGCCTCAATTGCCTGACCCAAAAACCTTGACTCCTCATCGTCTCTTCTCTACTTGCCATTAATCATCATGTCCTGTTGAATCAGTTTCCTAAATATATCTCCTTTGTGTCACCCACTTCTCTTCACCCTACCACGTGCCATGTTTCTGTTATCTCTAGACTAGAGAACTGTTAAGTCTCCTAATTACATCTCTTCTAGTCTTGTTTCCCTCTAATTCATCTTCCTTCTTCCCACCAAAGTGGTTCTGCTGAAATGCAAACATGGCAGTATACGGCCTGCTTAAAACTCTTCAAAGGATCCACACTGCCTAAAGTTCAAACTTCTCAGCTTAGCAAACCTCTCCAACTACCTTCTTTCTCCATCCCCTGTTGCACCCTGGATTTCAGACACAGTGATCTGTTTGTAGTTCCCAGAACACATTGATGGTTCCCAGTTTTGTGCTTTTGCTCCCAAACTTCCTTCTAGAAGGAAGACTTTACCCTTTTCTCCTTCTCCATTCTCCCTCCTATGACATTCTACTTATGCTTCAAGACTTTCCAGACTGAATTCAAGGCTCTTCTTCTGAACTCTCTAACTGAAAGGGTAGGATTGATGCTAAGCTTATTTGGGTTTCTGTTGTACCCATTAGAATCTAAAATATGTCTTTTTATTGCACTCATATTTTAATATATATGCCTCTCTTTGTGAAGTTTTTTTTTTTCTTCAACATCCACTGCTAGTTTCTGGCAAATAATATGCAAAATACATATTGGTTGTTTGCTTGATCGAGTGATTGACTGATTGACTAAGTAAATGTGTACCTGAAAAGTCTTTTCGTCTTACCAACCACAAATAGATTCTTACGTTTTGTTTCCTTTTCATTATCTAAAACCTTCCTCTGTCTGTACTGCTAAGTGATGTTAGTGGAATTAACATTTTACATGGGATAATTCTCTTGTCTTTATGCTGCTTTCTATTCTCAATATTTCTAAGCCTCCTCCAATTTATTTATTTTGTTACCTAGTTAATGTTAGATTTAAATTGATTTCTACAATAACGTTTAAAGGGTTATTTATGGCTTTTGCAATTTTCATCTATAAATTATCTTCTTTCACTTTATTTAGGGACTGCTCCCTCTTGTTAATAACAATAAATATGTAGAGAGAGTCAAAGTCTCATCACTTCTATTTGGCCATTTGATTTGGCTTCTATGGACACTGTTATTAGAAACTGATGCGGGATGGAGATTTGGTAGATTTGTTTAGTCGTTTCAAAGTGGAATCTTCTTTATTCCTCACTTTGGAAACTTCATTCAATGTGTATTGAGAGCTTAGCCCTTTCCAGTCACATGGCAGGTAGGAATATAAAGATAGTAACCACACTGCTCACCAGAAGGAGTTTATGATATTGAAGGAAGATTAGATGGTTGCATAGAAAGCTACAACATAAAAATGGGAGAAATGCCAGGAGAAACACAGAAGAGAGACTTACTTCCAGTATGGGGATCTAAGGGAAGCTTCATGGAAGAAGGGACTTTTGAGCTTGAAAATTGAGCAAAACTCCAACAGGTGAAGACTGGGGAAGGACATCGGACACTGAAGGACTTGGGTGGTGGGTTGAGTTGGAGAATGGACATGGTGGGTGTATGGCAAAAAAGCAGTGGCGCACACAGAGAGCAGGTGGTTCTCCTAGAGGACAGTGAACCCCAGAAAGATAAATTATAGCCATATTAAGGAAGCCTTTTTAATGCCTTACCAACATTCAAGACTTGCAGGAGCCTTTTGAACAGAGCAATGAACCCTCTTTTCTTCTGCTATTATCTGCCCACAGGAGCATATCATGTTCCTCTTATCTTTTATTCTCTGCATTTGCAAAGAAATTGCAATGATATCACTTGTTTGGAGACGTTCTTCTCTAACCACTTTGAAATCATGCTTCTTTTTCTTACTAAGTCTTTTGGCACAATGTTTTGCTATTTGAACTTCAGCCACACTTTTTTTTTTCCTTTGGGGGCCCTGCTACTAGAAACTATCTGATATGGGGTATAAATTGCTCTATAGTTATACTCACTGTAATAAAGGGCTCTTATCCCAAGCTTCTAGCTCTATACCTGTCATTTGATTTAAATATTATAACCTCCACCCACTATCTGTTGTGTCATGTTGATGATGCACACTAAGGAATATTCTTTTGGGAATGTTGTATTACATCTTTTACTCAGTACTTTTTTAAATTCAAAAATTCAGATTTAACCCAGTCTTTTTGGGGTAGGGTACACACCCTGCCAGACATATATTGTGACTGTTTCTCCCATCTGTGGCTTGCTGTCACATTTATCTTATAGCTTTTTTATTTTTAGCACTTTTATTCAGATACAATTTATATACCATAAATGCACCCATTTTAAGTGTCCAATTCAATGAATTTTAGTGTATTTACATAGTTGTCCAACCATCACTATAATTTTAGATTTTAATTTCAGAACGTTTTCTAAAATTATATTTATCTATTTATATATAATATATACATATATCTATATTTAAACATATAATTATTTATATATATATCTAAAATATCATTTAACAACTTTTCTATTACCCTACAGAGGAAACTTGTGCCTAAATTACAGCCATTCTCCATTTTCACTCTCAGGCCTAGGCAAGGACTGATCTACTTTGTCTGTTTATATTTGCCTTTATTGGAGACTTTATATAAATGAAATTATACAATTTGTGTTCTTTTGTGTCTGGTTTCTTTTGCTTAGCATATTTTTGAGGTCCATCCACATTGTAGCATGTAGGACTTCTTTCCTTTTTTTCCCAATAATATTCCACTGTGTGGCATGTTCTGTTTATCTGTTCATCAGTTGATGGACATTTGAGTCACCTCCTCTTTTTGGCTATGTGAATAATACTGCAATGAGCATTAGCATACAGGTTTTTGTGTGGACATGTTTTCCTTTCTTTTTGGTAGATTCCTAGAAGTAGAATTTCTGGACAGTATGGTAGATTTGTGTTTGACCAAATTTGTGATCAGCCTTTTAAGAAAATACCAAAATGTTTTCCAAAGTGGCTGTTCCAGCTTGCATTGCTACCAGAAATGTGTGAGGGCTCTAGTTTCCCTGCATCCTTGACAACACTTGTTATTGTCTACTTTTTTTGAGTATAGCCATTGTAGTAGGTGCGATGATATCTCCTTGTGGTTTTGGTTTGCAGTTCCCTAATGATAATGATGTTGAACATCTTTTTTGAGTGCTTGTTGGCTATTCGTTTGTCTTCCATGGATGAATCATTTGTCCATTTTTTAATTGAGTTGTCTTTTTTTATTGAGTTGCAAAGGTTTGTTATATAATCTGGATACAAGTCCTTTATTAGCTATATGATTTACAAACATTTTCTTCCATTCTGTGGGCATTCTTTTTTGTCTCTTCATTTTCTTGATAATGTCTTATGAAGCACAATATTTAAAAATTTTGACAAATTCCAATTTATCAATTTTTACTTTTATCTTCTGCTGTCACTGTTCACCCACTTTTTTTTTGAAGTGTGCATCAGGTCAACTTATGGAAACTCTGTTATGTTTATGATAACATAACAAATGGAAGGCTTAATCACCTTATTTACAAGCTAGTTGGGCCAACTTCCCTGTGAAGCATAGATTTATCTGCTGCAGATTTCCTGAAATTATAGCAGTGAATCAAATTACTTTTAACTTTGAGAGTTTACTGCCTCTACAAATTTCTCCTTTTCCCTCTCACTACCCTTTCCTTACCCTCAAAGTAGCAAGAAATCTATCCTGAAAGCTTCAGAGTATGTCATCTGCTTAGCCCCTGAGAGGTTCTAGTGCCACAGCAAACACACATAGATATATTCAGAGGTAACCCGTGTGTCTGGTGTTCAGAATAGACTATTCAAGCCTGCTTTTCCGGACTTTATTCAGGTCTGCAGAACTCAAAGCAGCAGAGTTAAGTTATGAAAGAGCCTGGAATAGGAGCTAGAAGCCCTGGGTTCTATTCTTGAATCTGCCTCTTAATTACTTTATGACTTTGACAAAATTAATTAATCTTCCTGTAATTTAACTTTTTTACTTAGAAAATGAGTTTTTGGATCTCCAATTTTGCTCATTTACAGTAGTAGTGGCTCCTAGTGTGTGTGGGGGGTGATTGCCCTCCACCCCCCACTCCAGCCCTGAGATTTTGAAATCATGAAAATATGAACAACACTTTTGGTTATAACAACTGAGGGAGCTCCACTACATATATTGGATAGAGGCAGGAATGCAGCTAATACTCTCAGTGCACACACCGGCTTCCACAACCAGAATTATCTACCTCCAGGTAACAATAGTGCAGATCTTGACACATCTTGCTTTAGACCATATTTTTATTAGTATTTTTTAAAGAAAATTCCCCTTTATTGTTTTACCTAAGTATTTCCTTTCTCCCAAAGCTCAGCTCCAGAGTGAAGTCTTTTTTTGTCCGTCTTAATACATGATTTTTTTCATTTTCAGAATTCCTATATTTTGTCATAATCACAATGATTATGTCACTAATAAGTATAGTACAATAAAAAAGACTATAAATGTAGATAATTTATCTTTGTAAGCATTAAGAAATATATATTTATGAGCTTATCAATGAAAATATTATATTTATAAGATTTTCACTTTGGGGTATTGTGAACATTCTTTTATTCCAGCTAATCTCCTTGAGATCTTGCAGCCTCCCATACTCACAGTTAACAGTGATGTGGAGGTTAAGAATTTTGAGAATTTGCATGTCAGGGTCATTTGAGAATCTTTCCCAGCCCCAGTCCATTCCAGGCTCTTCATGGGGACCCAATCCAGCAAGGAATGTCTTATGATTTCACTCAGGGGATTAGAGATAACTGCTGCAGGTTCATTTAGGGACAGCCTGTCAACTAAAGAAGCCAGGCAGGGCCTAGGTGGAGATTTCATAGCAGGGTAGCTCTACAGCACATATAGGCAATCTGTTTTCTCAACCAAATTTCCTTGTACTTTCCCTCTGTATGTCCCTCTGTTTTAACATCTCCCTTTTCTCCACCATGTCATGTAGATCACAAATTATTATTGGTGCCAAAATATGCACCAGGTTAAGAAACACAATGTAGAGCCCATCATCACAGTCACTCATGGAAACATTAAATGGTACCAGGTGCAGGAAGGACCCCTTGAGAACCACTACTCAGTATGCCCCCAAGGCGGACATTTAACCACTGATGACTTCTGAGTAGGGCCCTCCTGACCAATAGTACATCAATCAATAGTGTTCTACCAATCCCACATTCCCAGAATCACTTCTTCTCTTTAGAGCTGACCCCCTTTATTCTCATTAGTTGTTTGACTCAGATAGCATAGCTAAAATTTAAAGGCAACTCCAAGTGAGTTGTACAGACTCAATTATGTGATAGACAATAACTGGCTAATAAACATAAAAACATGATGATTTTTTTTCCAGTTTTCATATTACCTTAACAGTGGTCACCAGAAGAATCTCTGTCCTCCTCCTTTTGTGAAATCTGCTTTCCTAATTGTCTTGAATGAGCCTTAATTTGACCATATGGACTCTGTGTGTGTGTATGCATTCCAAAGGGTTAATCTGTTCAATTAGCATTGGATTTTACATGATAATCTCTCTGTGGACTATCCACTACTCAGTTTGATAATTTACCAAATAAATCCAACCTGTAGACTTTTTGCCTTATTCACTTATTTAATTGTAATTTGATAAAAGATTTTTAGGAGTCAAATAGATGTTTTTATTTTAAAAATCTTATTTTTCAGAGTGGATTAGTTTTACGGAAAAATTTCAGAGAAAGTACAGAAAGTTGCTAAATACTTCCTGTCCCACCCTCTTCCCCAGTTACCCCATTTTTAACATCTTAAATTAATGTGGTACCTTTGTTACAATTGATGAGCCAATATTGATACATTATTATTAACTAAAGTTCATACTTTACATTAGGGTTCACTCTTTGTGTTGAACAGTTCTGTGGGTTTTACCAAATGCATAATATTGTATATCTGCTCTTACAGTATCAGATAGAATATTTTCACTGCCCTAAAAATTCTCTGTGCTCTGCCTTTTAATCCCTCCCCTCACTGATCTTTTTACTGTCTTCACTGGTTTGCTTTTCCTAGATTGTCATATAGTTGGAATCATACAGTATGTAGTCTTTTACATTGGCTTCTTCCACTTAGCAATATACATTTCAGGTTCCATCTTGACCTTTTCTTGGCTCAATAGATCCTTTCTTTTTCTTCTTTGTTTTTGCAGAGTAATGTTCCATTGTATAGACATACCACATTTGTTTATCCATTCATCTATTTAAGGGCATGTTGATTGCTTCCAATTTTTACAATTATAAACAAAGCTTCTATAAATATTCTTGTGCAGATTTTGTATGAATATGTGTTTTCAGCTCATTTGGGTAAATACCTCATAGTGCAACTGATGGATCATATTGTAAAAATATGTTTAGCTTTGTAAAAAATGCCTGTATTTCAAAATGGCTGCATAAGTTGACATTCCCACCAGCAGTGAATAAGAATTTCTCATGTTCTACTTTCTGTCCAGCATTTGATATTATAAATGTTCTGGATTTTAGCCATTCTAATAGTTGTGCAGAGAAATCTCATTGTTATTTTAATTTGCAATTGCCTAATGACAATGACATTGAGCATTTTTTCATGTCAATTTGTCATCTGCATGTCCTCTTTTGTGAGGTGTCTGTTCAGATCGTTTACTCACTTTTTAATTAGGTTATCTGTTTTCTTCTTAAAAATTCTCTGTATATTTTGGATACATAAATATGTACTTTTTGCAAATATTTTTTTCCCATTCTGTGGTTTATCCTTCCATTCTCTTAATAGTATCTTTCACAGAGCAGAAGTTTTTAATTTAATAAAGTACAGCTTATCCAAGTGTCCAGTTGTTCCAGCACCAGTTGTTGAAAATGCTATTCTTTCTCCAATGGTTTGCATTTGCTCCTCTGTCAAAGATTAATTGACTGTATTTGTGTAGATCCATTTCTGGATTCTTTATTCTGATTCATTGATCTATTTGTTTATTCTTTCACCAAGACCACACTTTCTTGATTACTATAACTTTATGATAAATCTTGAAGTAATGTAGTGTCAGTCCTCTAATTTTGTTCTTTTACTTCAATATTGTATTGGCTCTTCTGGGTCTTTTGCCTCTCTATGTAAGTTTTAGAGTCAGTTTGTTGATATCTACAAAGTAGTTAACTGAGATTTTTACTTGGATTGAGTTGAACCTATAGGTCAAGTTGAGATGAACTAACATCTTAACAATATTAAGTTTTCCTATCTATGAGCAAGGGTAATCTTTTTATTTTTTTGAATCTTCTTTGAGTCTGTTCATTCGAGTTGTGGTTTTCCTCATGTAGATATGATACATATGTTGTTAGATTTACACCTAAGTATTTCATTTGCTTGCTACTAATGTAAATAGTGTTGTGTTTTTAATTTAAAAATTCAATTTCCACTGCTAGTATATAGGAGAGCAATTAAATTTGTGTATTTACTTTGTGTCTTGCAAGCTTGCTATAAACAATTACTAGTTTGGGGAGGTTTTGTTGATTCTTTGGGATTTTCCACCTAAAAAAGCATGTCATCTGTGCACAGAGACAGTTTTATTTCTTTCTTACCAGTCTGTATACTTTTTATATGCTGTTCTTATTTTCCCAAGGAAAATTTTCTTTTACTTCTATTATTTTGCTGGGACTGTCAGTATGATGTTGCAAAGCAGTAGTGAGGGGGACATCCTTGCTTGTTCCTGATCTTAGCAGGAAAGTATCTAGTCTCTTACCATTAAGTGTGATATTGCCTACAGGCTTTTTGTATGTTCTTTGTCAAGTTGAAGAAATTTTTATCTATTTATAACTTACTGAGATTTTTTTTTTAATCATGAGCAGATACTGCATTTTGTCAAATGCTTTTCCTGTGCCCATAGACACGATCATATGATTTTTCTTTTTTAGCCTGTTGATGTAATGGATTACATTGCTTTTCAAATGTTGACTCACCCTTGCATGGCTAAAATAAATCCTACTTGGTCATGGTGTATAATTTTTATTACAATGTTGGATTTGATTTGCTAATAATTTCTTGAGGATTTTTGCATCTATGTTTACAATAGGTATTGATCTATAGTTTTCCTCCCTTGTAATGGCTTTGTCAAATAGTCTTCTATTTCAATTATGCCTAATATGGCATTCAAATGGATCACAAATAATCAATATAGTTATTGAGAGAATTATATCCATCTCACAATTCCTAATTTATCCAAGTTGAATTAGATAAAGAAAACCAGTTCTCAAAACCTTAGCTAAGACAGAAGCTTCCCAACCCCTAACATTGTTAAGGTCAAGAGTTTGCTTTCATTTTAAACATAGCTAGCCAATTATATATGTATTTATATATATATATATCATGGTTCTGATACATATATTCCTTCATACTCATCAAAAGCTCAAGTAAATGTGGCTGAGGAAAAAAGAAGCTGCAAAGACAAACTTACAATTTCTAGCTCAATATCAAGATTAGGGGACTGGAATCTGATATTTTCACTTACTTTTTAGTTGGTATTTTGAAAAATGGTTCATACAGTAGAGAAGATAAAAGACCCAGAGAGTTTAAAGATTCAGCTTTATTAAGAAAGATTGTGAATGCTTGATAGGGCATGGTTAGGACCCAAATTATTATATTTATATTTGATTTGTCTTGAGGAATATGTACACTGTCATATTTGCAAATGACATAACAAGGCAGTATGACAACTGAATGTTATTCAGACAAATGACTCATTTTTATGTTTATGATTCATGTTGTTATTTATGCCCATGGTCCCCCCGGTATTTCTGGAGGCCAATGTTAATATCATTTAACAGTTATGTGATTAAAAGCCTGGTATTGTCACCATTCTGAGGCTTATTCTATTATCATCCCTGAAATGCCCATCATAGAACAAAAATCCCACAGTCTGGTTGCACTCTACCCTGTTAGCCCTATAAGATTTATAGAGTGCTACAGTGTGCTAAAGTGCTAATGTGTTATAGGCATTCATTCATTAAATTATTACAACAGCCTTATGAGGCAGTACTATATCCCCTATTTTATATATGAGGTGTGTGAGGCGCAGCGAGGTCACACAATGTGTACAAGGTCACCCATCTAGCAGTTGGTGCAACCAAAACTTAAACCTAGGTGATATTAATGTAGAACTTTCTTTTATCTACTGTTCTATATTGACTTCCAGTTAAATAAGAGACAAAAATTAGCAAATGCCTTCTACTCTCTTTAAGCACATTCTCTATTTCATCTATTGAAATCTTATAGACACTTTAGACAAATCATAGAGAGAAAATAATCTTATTTATATTTTATTATATGTAATATAATTTTATTTATATTTTATCTCTTTTAAGTAATCTTCATATTTCATTATTAATTAAATTTAATGATACAGTCCCCCCAAAGGGGATTTATTAATTCTCCTAGCTGGGAAACCTGAGAATGGCTCTGACTTCAGGCACAGATCCAGGGCACAATCCTATTGTTAGGTTGGTCTCTTTCTACATCTCTTGGGTACATTTTCTTCATGGGGTGAGCAAATGGCCTCCAGTGATTATATCCTAGCAGCTTAACAAGTCCAATGCTAATCATATTTCTATTAATACTTTTTCATCAGAGCTGAAGAATCAACTTCATGATTTTGTTCAGACCTATTTAACTTAATGAACCTTCTGCATGGGACTCCATGCTACTATAAGTTGTAGAGACTTTTAGAGTTTTGGTCTCTTCTTGATGCTTAGTAGAGAGTGTAAATTATATTATTAACATTGCCTTCATCTAACAATAGTTCATTTTTTATGTAGGATTAACTTAAAACCTCTGTATAGAGATGCTCATCCCGATGTAGCTCCACTAATACACTGTCCCCGTGTGTTACGGCTGTTTGCCTTCCTATTCTGAGATGGGCGAGGAATGAAAACCCCTCCCCAAAGAGTTGAAAAGGTGAACTAGATGTGAGTAATGTCACAAGCCTGAGTAAGGACTCAGCAAGGGCTGACTGACTTACTACCTTCTGATGAGTTTCTCTTCCTGACAGCCCCAACCTTCAGTACTATTCCCTGTTCCTTGCTGAGAGTGTCATGCTGGCCATGGCCGGCTCTCCATGGAATAGGATATCACCACTCTCTGAAGGTATAGGGTGCCCTGCTTGGTTCCAAGAGTATACATGGGAGCTTGGCTTTCCTCTGGCCATCCATGTTTCCTAGGTCTTCTCTAGGGCTTATGAGTGTTCCAGGAAAGATCAGAGAAGTGTCTTCAACGGGTAGGTAAATGATTTATGCAAAGACTCAAGGTATAGGCAGGCTCACAATTCTCCCCCATCCCAGAGGAAATTTTCACTCACATGGATGATTGGCAGGAAGGATCTGGCAATGCAGCTGTCCTCTGCAAGTTGTCCTTCCTCAGCAGGGCTGGAGATGGCCCTCTTGTTCAGCATAGCATCTGCACACCTGAACGGCACTTTTGATAGTTGTCTTTTCTTGGCCCACCTCCTGAAACGTATGCACTGCACTTTCTGAAATATGTGCATTCTTGGGCATTTCAAACTTCAAAGTTGGTGAGTACCCTCTTGCTTGGCCCTTTCTCCCTTCTCCCAATCTCATCTGGTCCTCAGGTGATTTTAGTTTCTCCATATTTTTCTAATTGTATACAGTGAATAAGATTGCTTCTTAAATGGGAAAATCCTTAGTAAACATGATTTTAAATCAGTTGTAAATATTACAGAAAACACTGAAAACAAGGATTGAGAAAAGAGCACTGGATTTGACAACGAAAAGGGCAGTGATGGAATCTGAAAGCAGGTTAAGAGAGATGATAGGCCCCAGTGCTCCAAAGGGCTCAGGGAATGAGTGAGAAGAACAGAGCTGAAGGTACTAGTTTCTGCCAACCCATGGGAAGATACGCTCTAAAAGGAAGGAGGAAAACATGTCATCATCATCATATCATCTTTTGAGAGTCTACTAGGTGTTGAACTTGATTTTGTACATTTAACTGACTAAACAATTAAACGTTGTAACGTTCATGTATAATAAGAAAACCAAGATGCGGAGAAACTAGTTTGTCTTACAAAAACAAAGAAACTGATCCTAAAACATGATGACTTCCCCCTCTACTCCACTGTCTCCTGCAGTATGGTAAGGAAGGGCAAAGGAACAGTATCTTTTCTGTCCTTCCTTTTTTTTCAACTAGTGAAGACTTATCTGAGCAAGGAAGAATCACAGAACTCTGGGCTCTCCTACATACTTAGCTTCCTTGTCATAGAGCAGAGCAGCTAACGTGAGTTTGGACACAGGCCAGCTTGGATTCAAATCTCTGCTCCACTGTACACTCCCTGCATGGCTAGCCCCTCCAGCCTCAGGTTTCTCATTTATCTAGTGCAGATGACAGCATTTACCTCAGGGAGGTGTTATGAAGATGAGGAGGATATACACGTAAAGGCATCTAGCACAATGCCTGGCACAAAAACAGCCCTCATACGTGGTTGATGCAGTTGTGATACTGTTCCTGTTATGACATGTTTGAACCGTCCTTGATTTCTTTGAGGAGGTACAGGGCAGGTCTTGATCCTGTTACGTATTTAGAAACATTCTGTATTTTAATATGCCAAGATGCACACAATATTAGTTACTGGCTGATTAATTCCCTTAACAAACTTAACAGACTTCTATGAACGCCAATCATGCACCCAGTTGGTGGTAGGAAGTAGAGACAGAGGAATGCGTTAAACGTTGACCTCTCTTTTAAGAAGTGAATGAAGAGAAACTTATATGAAGTGATTATTATAAAGCAATTAATAACTGCTCTGATAGAGATATAAGCTGAGTGCTAGGGAAGCCTGGGGGGAGGTAGCACTTTGTCTGGGGCAGGAGCACAAAGCATCAGAGAGAAGGTGACTTTTTATAGTAATAATAATGAATACCATCTTCTAGGGTCCAAGAACTGTACTAAAACTTTTGCATATTTTATCACATTGGCTTTTCATTTTTTTATCCTGCCTCCTACCTCATGACCCTCAAAAGAAACTGCAATATTAGCAAAACCCCTAATATGCCATCCAGTAAAAAGGGAGGCACAGGGTTCTCTACCTGTTTTCCGTGGGAAGCTACCCCTCACAGATGCTACCTGAAAAGGATTCCACAGTAAAATCTATTTGAGAAATAAGTGACGCTTTGCCTCTTGGAGTATTGCAATGTTTGGAGATGTTTTACAGATTCTGAGAAGACTTGTTGAGAGTCTTTTTTTTAACTCAGACTTTCCCAAATAGCAACTACAATTAAAAAAAACAACTATAAACACGCTAAGGAACTAAGGTTTGTGGACCTCTGGAAATGCTGATTTAAGCTATTCCTTACCTTCTACACCAATACCTGGATGTTCTGGAATACTCTTTTTAACAGCGAAAAGCACATGAGTGATGGTGACAGCTGTTACATATTTAAAGATATTCCCAACCAAAATGGCACAGACTTGACATGGTGGAAAGGGTAGCAGAAGAAGGTGGGAAATTGTGAAGTGGCAGACAGTGCAGAACCAGAAAACAGCAAATCTGTGGGAGACTGTTATTTAGAAGAGGGTAACTTGCTAAAACTGAGGTTAAAGTCTTGAAAAATTTCAGGATGCTGATGTCAGGGCAAAGCATTTAGAGAAGATATACATAATTATCATTGCACTGACGTGAAATAATATACTCAGTTTTTATAATTTTGCTTGTTTTTACTCTTTCTTAAACCTTTCCTAATTAAAATTTCTCTCAGTCATTTTTTTCATAGTCTGCCAATATTCTAAAATTGGGTTCTGCAGTATTACCTGGCAGTGAATAAGCCTTCTAAAATCATTGAAAAATACTTTAATCAGTTTACAGTGTTTAATTGCATGATTGGTTTCCAATGATACTGTGGTCATGACCTGGATTTTCTTATCAATGCAATGAATCTTCTCTTATGTCTGGTTAATTATTACAGTTTGATGAATATCTGTTTAATGTAATGAAACTGAGTCTAACACTGGTGTTTTACTTCTGCATTGTGATATAAATGGTTCTAGAAGATGATTAAATAATAAAAAGACATAGTCCAGCGATGTCCCCCCCATTCAGATCAAACCTGTCTTGCACTTGGGCTGTTTGCTTTCAAATTGTCCTCAGATCGGGGGTGGGAAATGCTCCATTCAGTGAGGCCCACATCAAAACTTGAGTCCGGAGCTCAAACACTGCCGTGCAGAGGAAAATATAAAAGCGCAGTTGGAAAAAATACATTGTGGGGTTAAGGACCAGGTGCTGCCTGGTGTCCTTTTGGTTTGGGGCAAGCATGGTGGGCTGCAGGGAGAGGACCCCCAGGCACCAGGGAGTAATTTACCTCCGCTGCAAGAGGAGAGGATGGGAACGGCAGGGTCACAAGTATGCAGATCTGTTTGCTTTTCCTCGCCAGTCAGCCCAGCTCTTAGAATGTACATCTCCACGTTTCCTATACTACAGTAAGGAAAAACACATTAACCAAGGTGTACTTTTTAATTAAATGTAGTACCACTTAGGAAGATGTATGCTAATCTGAGGCCAAATCTGCCTCCCTCAGCTCTGCAAGATGCTGCCCCAGCAGAGGCTGTAAAGCTCTCGATAAGGGAGGCAGGAGCAAGGTGCAGGTCCCCTAGCGATAACCTCCTGACTCCGATATTATAGGTCTTTCTGCTGGAATTGAGTTCTACATCTTACTAGATGGGTTATTGTCACAGATGAGTAATGAACGCACCCTGCCCGAGTCCCAGGGTGCAGGAGGCAGTCGGTCAGGCCGCGGGGAGACCCAGCTGCGGGCGGCGGGCGGGCAGATGCGGGGAAGGCAGTTAAAGGCGCAGTGACAGCCGTGGCGGCGCGGCCCGCCTGTCCGGGAGCAGCCAAGGGCCGGCCTGCGGGCCGCGCGGGCGGCGTGCGCATTAATCACCGCGCTCCCCGGGCCGCCGAACAAAGGCAGGACGCGAAGGGGTCTCCTCTGCCAGTGGGTCGTTTGCTGGGCTGGTTTCTAGAGGGTGAAATAAATAACAGCACCACCGCCAACTGAAGACAGAAGACAGGACTAGCGAGTGCCTTTAGGGCATCCCGTTTTCATTCCTTCTAGGGGTCCTTTGTGAGTCTGAATGTGTTTACTTGGATGTCTGATTTCCTTGAGGCCTCCTAAGGGGCTCATTGCAGGAGTGATGGGACTTCTTTCTGAGAACAGCACTACAGGCTTGATAGGAGTTCAGAATTAGTTTCTGGTTATAATTAAAAAATAAAAATTTGGGTGTAACTTCCGAGACTTAACAGATGACAGCATTAACTAGGATTTTAAAATCCTTGTATGCGATGCATTTATCTATTCTTAAAATAACTACTGAATTGATTTATCAAATGCATCTCCATTAAAAGAGGAACTTGACCAGCTGCCTGCAGTAAAATTCTGATGCTCCACTTGACCATACACTCTCCTGAAGTTCCAGAAAGGAAAAGAGAGGCAGAGAGAGGGAACCCGCCTCTAGCCAAGGACAGCAAAACTTTAAGTGCAGAAATTGAAAACATATAACCTTTCTCTGAACTTAAGATATGCACAGTTTTTAGGAATGGTGATTTGGAGGAAGGTAAATCAACTGACATTTTCTTTTTTCTTTTTACAGCAATTATATTGAACCAAATTTTAAGATAAGGTGATTTACTTATAAACCTCTTTATTTGGAAAATTTTTATAATCTCTTTCACATTTGGCAATTAGTTACAACAATGTTTATTGTTTTAAAAGTGTTAAGTCAGAAATTCTTGGAGGAAAAGGAGGGAAGGCTGGAATTGAGTAGGAGGAGGTAGACCAAATAGAACACTAGTTCACCTTGGTAAAAAATAGGAGAAACAAAGTTTCTCCCCTTCAAAACAAGAGATCCTGAGGATGTTGGGCATGGGTGACAGTGCAGTGAACTTTCCTATGAGACAATTCCCTGGAGGAGTCAGGACAGTCCTTGACATTCCTTTTTCTTTGCAATGATGATACCGTGTTAGAGATACCTAGTGACCTACGAGAACTGTTTCCCTTTTCTAATTCAGTCCCTTTTAAAATACACTTGCTTCTTTTTTCATTTTTGGTAAATGTAGTATAGCGATGTTCCACCTCTGTACCATGAAATTCAATGCTGATTGGAGGAGCAACATGTTAGAGACATTGAGCTAGTCGTCAGCAGACCTAGAATGAAGTTCTGCTTTCCCAAGTACAGATTGTATGGCCTTTGGCAAGTGGTTTCGTTTTGGGCAGTAGAGGAGGCTTCCTTTTTTCTCATCTGTAAAATGTAGACTCAGGAATGGAGTCGAATTGATTCTTTGCTCATTCCCCTTAAATGCAATTAAGCTACAAAATCTTCACATGTCTCTGCTTGCCTTTGAACAGGGGATTCAGAAACTGAGATGAAAGTTCTATCATGGTTTAAGATACACTGCCTATTCCAATAAATATACTTTTGCTTAACTCACATGTATTTATAGTATGTAAGATAAAGTACCTTAGTGCCTAAAATAATGGAAAATCTTAGGTTTTTAGATAATGATGTACAACAGTCCAGTAACTTCGGAATTAGCACATCAAATACCATAAATTATGGTCCCTAATTCGCAGGGCTCTCCTCCTAGGATTCCGTCTCTCAGCGTATCTAGGTAGCTCTGGCTCACTTCCTGAATGCAACCAGATCCTCACCCATCATTATAACATGGTGACCTGAGTCCAAAGCAGACCCACGTCCCCCAGACCTGCAGTGCATGAGTTAGTGTGTACTCCATGCCAGAAACTACCCAGGGCTTTGTGGGGTTGCAGAGCTCTCCTAACTTCTGGGTCATCATTTAGGTAAATATATTTGGGTTCCATGGTCCTGGAAAAATTAGTTGAACCAGAGAATTCATAGCTGCTCCTATTTCAGAAGAACAGTTGACAGTCCTGTCATTTAGAGTGAAACAGGGAGTCCTCTTCTGAGCCGGGGAAGAAGGAGATTGAACAAGGACATCATGATTTGGAAAATCAATTCTGTTAGTTAACCTTCAACCCACAGCAGGTACCCCAATAGGCTCAGGTCAGCTGAGTATTAATGAAGGCTTTTCTGAATGTGTGATTCTAATGCATAGGGTTATCATCGTCATATTATTTTTTATGCTAAATTCTTAAACTTTACAAGTGGCTGAATTAGCTTTATATGTGATTTCCAAAAGAGAGAGAGGGAAAAGCCTTCACAAGCAGAAGACTCTGAGCGTAAGACTGTGTGTAATCTTACAAGTCTAATTTAGTGTGAGATATTGATTGAAGATGAGAATCTGAAAATGTTAGTTAGCTACAGAACACATCAAATACATGTATATTTTCCCAAGTTAAAATTTGCTTAGATGGTGTTTCTTTTGAATCCTGCAGAAGTATCAAGAAGCACACTATACAATATATTAAAGCCTGATAGAGCACATATAATCATGGGGAGCATGTGCAAGTATTTATTCCTTGCTATAAAAAGGTTATATTGGTGAGAAAAAAGAATCTTCTGGAATGAAAATAATTCCAGTGCTTGCTCTTCTGAAATGGGATTCTCTTTGTAGAGTTTGCTGTGGCCTGGCACCCTTACACCTCATGCATTTGAATTGCTGCTAAAAAGAAACTAAGTTCTTGTTAGAATTTAAAAGGCAAGGATCCATTTCTGCCTAACAGTCTTGAAGCTGCGCATTCCCTGAAGTGTATCCCATCTGCTTTTGGGAGCTCTCATTGCAATATGCGGTGATTGCTGGATAAGCACACCATTTTCCTGTCAATACTTTCCTATTAGCCTCCTGGATCCATACATCATCATCTTGCTGGCCTGCAGTTTGCTTATCTTTGTCTCCGAGGTTGCCTTTGATTTATCTAACACCCAAGCTAATGAGGCATGGAGCTCAGGGTGGCTCCAAGGATAATGCACTCCTGTATAAAAATGCTTAAGGAAGGATCAAGTGCTAATCCATTCTAGACTAAAAGGCCTAGCCCTTCAACAAATGTTGTATTTCTTAATCGCTAAACTAAGACTATAATAGCTACCCCTTAAGCTACTACCATGGGTAAAACTATACACACTGACTACAGGCAATTTACCAAAAGAAGTGAAAATTGGATTTTAATTTGTGCTTCCCCCAAAAAGGAAAACCCAAAATAGTTTCTGTCTTAGCAACAGTTATCCCCATTATTTGAAAGCATTCTTATGCAAAAATAAGTTAGCTTTAATATTTAATTTACGGTAATAGTTTTGTATTCCCTCGCTGGGACCTATGTTTTTCCAAAGACAAAAATAACAGAAGCTCCAGTGTTACTGAGGCAAGGATAAATCAAGCCAGCTATTTCAATAATGGAGGTAATTACAAAGTGTACATATCTGAAATGTACCAAGTGGTTAAGAGTTGTTTAATTAACATAAAAATTTCAGTATCATCAGCAAGTGTGTTGGTATTGCAAAAGCATTGTTAAAAATGCATTTTGAAATAGTAAAGATTTTCACTATTTCAGTTATACACATTTTAGCCATAAAAAACACTTTTAACTGATACACCGTAGATTCTACATCATCTCAACTGTACAGCACAGCATAAATAAGCTAGTGATATCTAATTTGGACACTACAAACAACTAACCTAGAAACAGAGGCCCAAAATATTGCTTTTAGAAATAATGTCTTAATAGGATATCTACCTTAAGCTACATGTACAAATACGTCCCAAATATCTTCTCCCCTCTATTTATTGTTTCACTGTAAAGAGCCTTAAATTCAGTATAGACAGGTTTTCTTAAAATATTTTATTCTTTCTATTAATCATATGTGATGAGAAGTGGGATACTGAAAATTCTTTCCTTTATGAATCTTTTGCCAGTGGTAGGCTCAGAACTATTCTATTAAAAGCAAATATGGAAGGAAGGAGTGAAGGAAAGAAGATGAGAGTGAGAGAGAGAGAGGCAGAGAGAAAGAGAAGAAAAATGCCAAGTTGCACCTAAATCATAGTCAAAATCCCGGGAGAAGAAAGGCTCACTCAGTATTATGATGCAACAAGAAAATCACCCATGGGTTCACATTATGCCCCTGAGGACCTGACCCAGGTAATAAGTCCCTTTATTGGTCACTAACTGACATTATTGAGAATCAGGGTGGAATTTAATGATGTGACATTATTAGAAATTGTTACTGAGATGTAAATGATCTTTGGTTGGTTTATTTAAGTCACATAAAGAACCTAGTTTAGAATGAAAATTACTTATTGATTATTAGAGCAATTAACAGAATAAATTTTAGTGCTGGTATTAACATTTTCCTAAAGCCCAAAACTGTTGGGGCTGAAACTCAGCAGAACACTTAATTGGTCTGGGACTCGAAGATTATCTTCTTTGGGGAGATTTATCCTTAAAGGATTTTTTTAAAAACAGTAAACCAATTGCCAAAATCTACTCTAAAATATTTGAAATTTTCCATTTTGGCTTTTAGTAGGGGGAAAAATATTCCAGAATAAAATGGAGCTGCATGAACTTAATTACATAAGAAAAGGAGCAGAATATTCCATTTTGCTCTACTACAAAACATAAAACAACAAAATCTTTGAAGTTAAGTGGAATCTGTATTGTAGATTTCCTTTTCTCTTCCTTCTGTTACATCCTCAGTCAGTCAGCTTCATTCTCATTCTGGGGTTGATCTTCCTGCCTTGTAATTCTTCCTTTTTTTTTTATTAGTCTTCATTTTAAAGTTAGGATCAATTCTTAGAATGTGGCCTTTCTCCAAACTGATCATCCTTTCTATGGCTTTCAAGGAGTGATGCTGTTGTGCACAGTCACACACTCAAAGGTGTAGAATAAAACTAAGTAGATGCATAATTCAACACTCAATCTTTGAAATTTACTTGAATTATTTTGATGTCATGGGCAGAAGGGTTTTTTGTTTTGTTTTGCTTTTGTTTTGGACCTAGATTATTGCCACTAGTCTCATCCCGGTGCACCAGCCTATCCATGGTGTGGTGCTGGATACTTTTCAAAGGGAATTTCTAATGAGCCTAATTTGTTAACTGATGTCACTCTTATGTAGTCTTAAAAGATACACAAAAGCCTGAGTGAGAATTTGGGCTAAACTACTGTATTAGTTCCTTGGGCTGCCATAACAAAGTGGCCTAAGACTACAGAAATTTATGATCTCACAGTTCTGGAAGCCAGAAGTCCAAAATCAGGGTGTCAGCCAGGCCATACTCCCTTTGAAGGCTCCAGGGAAGAATTCTTCCTTGCCTCTGCCTAGTTTCTAGTGGATTCTGGAAATCCTGGTATTCCTCGGCTTATAGCTGCATCACTCCAATCTCTATCTCTGCCTTCACATGACTTCTTGTGTGTTTCTTTGTCTTTGTCTTGTCCTCTTCTTAGGAGGACACAAACCGTTGGAGTTAGGGCCCACCTTATTCCAGTACAATCTCATCTTAACTTTATTACATCTACAAAGGCTATTTCCAAATAAATACACATTCACAAGTTTTGGGAATTAGCACTTGATTGTCTTTTGGGGGAGCACAGTTCAATCCATCACAATCATATAAGTAATAATTCCCATCTCCAACCCTGGTCATTAATAATAGCTACTATTTAGTGAGTGCCTAGCATGTGCCAGACACTTTGCAAGCCTTTTTAAACTGTGCAAGAAGGTACTATAATTTGCACACAAAGAAACCAAGCTTCACACACCTTACCCCAAATCACAAAACTTATCAATGGTGGAGCTGGTATTTAAATCATGGACTTTACTTCCAAAGCCCATACACTTTTTCCCTATGTGGTCTTCATGGATTAAAGGAAACATGAAGTATTTGTACTTGGTTTTGTAGTAGATTCAGTCTTTATATAAAGATGAGTTAAATATATAGGCAAATATTCAGATTTAAAAGAAGAAACCAATGTTTAGTCAAAACCATAAATGAATACCACACTTCTGAGTACAGACCCCAAACCTGGGATACTCTGAAAGACAATGGATATCATAACATATTACATGAAACATGAAGGTTCCACTCAATGTCCACTTTTCTTGTTTCAAAAGCACCATATGTTTTAGGAGAAATAACCATTTAAGACAGTTATACCAAGATGGTAAAAGACCTGTACTTTGAAAAACATAAGATACTCATGAGAAAAACTAAAGGAGACACCAATAAATGGAAATCTATACCATGGTCATGGACAGGAAGAATTAATATTGTCAAAATAGCATCTTGCCCAAAACAATTTATAGATTCAATGAAATCCCTTTCAAAATACCAACAACATTTTTCAATGAACTAGAGAAAATAATCCTAAAATTCATATGGAACCACAAAAGATCCTGAATAGCCAAAGCCATCCTGAGAAAGAAGAACAAAGCTGGGGTATTATACTTCCTGACTTGAAGCTATTCAACAAAGCTACAGTAATCAAAACAATATGGTACTAGCACAGGAACAGACCCATAGATCAATGGAACAAAATAGAGAGCCCATTTATAAACCCATGCATATATAGTCAATTAATATACAATAAAGGAGCCATGAATATACAGTGGGGAAAAGACAGTCTTTTCAATAAATGGTATGGGGAAAACTGGATAGCTACATGCAAGAGAATGAAATTGGATTACTGTGTAACCCCATATGCAAAAGTAAACTCAGAACGGATGAAAAACCTAAATGTAAGACATGAAACCATAAAACTCTTAGAAGAAAGCATAGGCAAAAATCTCTTGAACATAAGCATGAGCAATTTTTTCCTGGACACATCTCCCCAGGTAAGGGAAAGAAAACAAAAAATGAACAAGTGGGACCGTATGAAACTAAAAACCTTCTGTACAGCAAAGGACACTCTCAGCAGAACAAAAAGGCAACCTACAGTATAGGAAAATATATTCATAAATGATTACTCTGATAAGAGATTAACATCCAGAATATATAAAGAACTCACATGCTTCAATACCAAAAAAACAAATAACCCAATTAAAAAATGCGCAGAGGACCTGAAAGGACATTTTTCCAGAGAAGAAATATAGATGGCCAACAGGCACATGAAAAGATGCTCCACATTTCTAATCATCAGGGAAATGCAAATCAAACCACAATGAGATATCACCTCACACAAGTCGGAATGGCCACCATCCAAAAGACAAGAAATGACAAGTGTTGGTGAGGATGTGGAGAAAAGGAAACCCTCCTACACTGTTGGTGGGAATGTAAATTGGTGCAGTCACTGTGGAAAGTATTGTAGAGGTTCTTCAAAAAACTAAAAATAGAAATACCAAATGACCCAGTAATTCCACTTGTAGGAATTTATCTGAAGAAAACAAAATCCCTGATTCGAAAAGATATATGCACCTTTATGTTTATCACCACATAACTTACAATAGCCAAGTTCTGGAAGCAACATATGTGTCCATCAATAGATAAATGGAATAAGAAGAAGTAGTATATATATACAATGGAATATTAGTTAGCCATAAAAAAAGAAATCCTGCCATTTGCAACAACATGGATGGACCTAGAGGGTATTATGCTCAGTGAAATAAGCCAGGCAAATACCATATGATTTCACTTATTTGTGGAACCTAAAAACAAAGCAAAACAAAATGAACAAAATAAGAGTAGACTCATAGACACTGAGAAGTGACTGGTGCTTACCACAGAGGAGGGGTTGAGGTTGATGGTTGGGAGGGGGAGAGGGATAAAGGGGCACAAAAATTCTCAATCATAATAAAAGTTGGTCATGGGGATGGTAGTACATGGAGAATATAGCCAGTGATTCTGTAACATCTTCCTATGTTGACAGATAGTAACTGCACTAGTGGGGGAAGGATTTAATAATATGGGTAACTGTTGAACCACTGTGTTGTATATTTGAAACCAATATAAGATTATATATCAACAATACTTCAATAAAAAAAAGACAGTTGTGGAGCAGACCAATGAAATTTTTGAAGAGGTTGAAATAACAGATATCACTTTGGAGAGGTCTTATGGGGATAATTTTAAATGTAGACACTGTTTGTATTAATATATGTATTTCATTTTCAAATTGCTTTAGTGTAAAGTTTTTAATTCAACACTGTGCTTGCTTAAGCTTAAAGTACTTTATAAAAACAGAGCTTTGTTCTATCTCCAAGTAAAAAGGAATAATGAGTTTTAAAAAAACTTTTATTATATCTTTATTATGTAATTGATAGGGATTATAAAATATTATTCTAATTAGACTTTGCATTTATTTGGTTATTATTAATGAAGTGTGCTTTTAAAAATTATTTATGTTGGCCATTCATAATGAGTTTTTTTTGCCTGTTTGTGTCCTTAGTTTTTTGTGTGGTATGTGTGTTTGGGATTGTGTGTTTTTTCTCTTAATGGTTTGCAAGAACTCTTTCTATATTAAGAATATGAACTATTTGTCTGGCATACTGGTTGCTTAATATTTTTCCCTAGCTTACCTATTTCTATTTAACTTTGCTTATAGTGCTTTTCTTTTAACTCTTTTTCCCCCTTCTAATTGTTATGTCATCTAAGTTACTGCTTTCTTTATGGTTATCTTTTTAAGGCCATGTTTAAAAAATAGTGCTATACTTCAAGGTTATTTAAGTATTTTTCTAGTATTTTTATGATCTTTATCATCATCCTAATAATTATTACTTACATTTGAATCTTAAATCCATGTGATGATTTTTGGCCCAAATTTCAAGTCTTCAGTTTCACTAAATACAGGAAAGAAATACTGTTTCCCTTAAGTGGCATAGCAACTAAGACATGCCAGAGAGAGGAAGATGCTCCTTGCCAGACTTGCCGCATGCCGACTCTCCCTGAATCTCAGGTTCTTTAGCCCATGTTAGGGAACAGGAGCCAAAACTCATATGCTGTCGCATCACTTTCCTCATTCCCTGCCTCAGTTTCTCCATTTCTGAACTGTTAAGTACTGCACTTGTCCCTAATTCTTCAGAAGTTCTTGCCATCACATAGCTGCTCTTCGATTGTGCCATTCATTGGTTGAGAGTGTCACACCACGCTTTACACAAAAGGTGAGGGGAAACGACAAGTGAGGAGCATTGTCTCTCTGAGCCTGATGCTGAACTCTAAAGAGCCGATGATAATAATACTTACACATAGGGTTGATAAGAGAAAAATCAACAAAATCATGTAAAGCAAGTGAGTACAATTAGAATTAGTGTTATTAGTGTCAGTAGTATTTCCTCGAGTTTGATCAAAGATTTGGTTTGGAGGAGTTTTCAATATCCACTATGTCAGGGTTTATTTTTGGATTTCAATTATTTGTACTAACTCCGTTTCTACTGGAGGGTGAATATAGACTGTGTGGGACATTATTTAAGCCAATGAACTGTGCATAGCTTTGGGGTAACCAAACAAAGTATGGCATGGTGAAAAAAAGTTTAAGCTTTTAAAATTTACTTTTAAGGGCCCAGCTACCAAATATTATCTTCTAAAAACTCTGGAATGATAATTAGAAAATGTTTTATAAATTTGAAAACCTCACCCAAGAATATTTAAGGAGTTATTGAAAATGTTTCATTTTGCAGTAATTAATGTTTTACAACAATATTCTTTGCACTACTATGTTGCAAAAGATGTTGTAATGCCGGTGGTATTACTATTTCTATCTTATTCATTTTTATCTTTTAAAAATTGAATTGCAAGATTGGACCAGACTACTTAATCAGCTTCATAAAGATTAATAACAAAATAGACAAACCAGGTAGAGAATATAAACTACTTCATTCACTGGAGCATGTAAAATTTCTTAATTTTAATGGAAATTTCATTTGAGTCAGCAAAAACATACATGGGGCTTTTTTCTCTGAACCAATCTAAGCACATTAGGTCAATAGCAGAAAATTGAGCAACTGTCACTCCTATAACTATATTCACCAGAAAAAAAAGTGTAACTACAAACATCCATTGCACTTACTTAGTGTTCTAAGACTACAGTTATTATTAAAGGACATTGTCAGTGGCAAGCAGGATTAATTACTTATTTACCTTACTTACCACTGGCTTCATTTCTTGTCATAATACTGCAGAATAAAATCACCTTAGATCATGCTGGAATCTTTTAAATTTACTCCCCACACCAAGGGAAACATTTCATGACTTCGTATGTGTGTATGTGTGTGTGTGTTTTAACCACTGAAGGTACACTTGCTTTTTCTATATTCTAAATGGAAGTGTATTTTGAGATGGTTTTTGAGATACATAATAGCCTATATTAGATAAAAATTGCTCCATGTTAATCATAGGCATTATTAATTAAAAACCACATGCTTAGTAATTAGCCTGTAGGGTTTGTCCTCCTGCCAGGATAGGGAAGACTCCCTGGATAGAGGATGTCACACCGACTAAACTGATGCTGTGCTTGCTCTTAGCCAAAAGGCCAAGAAGTAAGGCAGCCAGTTGGCTGGAATATAGCAGCCAGTCAAATGATTTGGTCCCTGCTGGATATAAAGTAATGGACCGGGTACCATGGGGGCTCTCTGATGAAGCAGAAGATGCAACAAGGGGTTCAAAATCTAATGAGAAAGGGCTGTTCAAAATAGAAGCAAGCAATAATACAATAACAGAAATGATGAATAAAGGATTCTTTTCTGTGATTAAGTATTCCAAATTAAGGAATAGGCGAGTATTATAAACATAATGAAATTTGTGCCACTGAAAAGTCTTCTCTGGACAGACTTTTGCTATAGGGCTAAAAGCTAGATTATTTTTGGCCATCTTTAATGGATGCTGCTGATTGCCTGTCTAGAGCCTGTGCCTCTCTTCTTCCTTCCAAACAGGATTTTGTTCTGGTATCCACTCCTCCCTGAGCCCACATGACTCAGGGGAAGCTGGATCCATCTTCTGATTGACAGGTGCCCTGAGAAGCCAATGGGCATTTGGCATTCCACTTGTCACCATTGGTATCTGGCTGTGACGGGCATGTGTTAAAATTGGACCAATCAGATGATGGGAAAGGGTTTTTTTCCTTCTTTTTTGCCCTATTTTTATTTATTTATTTTTTTGCAATAAAGCTGTTACACAATGTTATGTTGGTTTCAGGTATACAACGTATTGACTCAATAACTGTGTACATTACTAGATGCTTGCCACAGTACGTGTAGTAACCCCATTATCATACCAAGATATTACAGCATTATTGGTTAAATTCTCTATGTTGTAACTTCCATTCCTATTTTAACTTATTTTACAATTTGCAGTTTGTACCTCTTTATTCCCTCCACCTATTTCACCCCCCTTGAAAAGGTGTTTTATTCCAGTTTTGGGGAAATCGGCTCTCTCTTTTAGGAGGACATGCATAAGAAAGCCTGTGTCCCAGTTATTGCTGGCCGCCCTCCTGCGATCAATAAGGAAGCCAATCTGAGGACAAAGTGGACATATGCAGAGGGCATAGGGCCGAGCGACATACCAAAAACTGGAGCTGCAGCCCTGAGTAATGCCTTGAGTTGTCCTACCTAAGGCTTCCCGTCCTATGAGATATCACATTTCTAGCTTTTAATAGCCAGCTGGTGTTGGAACTTCTGAAAGGATTCTAACTTCTATGACATCTTATAAGGAAGGGATTCACTGAAGGCAATTATGTACTACATTTCATATAGCATTTAAATTTTTTGTACGTGTGGTTCTTTTACCATACCGTGTCTTGGAAAGCTGCCTGACTTGCTGTCCATTGAAGAATGCCAAGTTAACTAGGCTTTGCAGTATTTCAGTTTACTCAACTGCGTGCACAGATCAGTTTCAAAGTTATTTTAATCATTGTATGTTTTCATTTTTCTCAGCCATTAAATGGAGTTAATCCTGTTCTTTCATAGAGATGCATAGATAAATAATAGACAATCTCTATGAAGTACTTAAGGATTTTAAAAAAAATCAGAGTTACAATGCAATATGATGTTGTGTAATTATATATCATTTTTACCTATTGGGAAGTCACATTTTTCCAAAATTCAACACTTTAAAAAACTTTATGAGTTGGTTTATTTTTTTTCCAAAATTCAACACTTAATAAAAATGTGTCTTTTATATCATCCCCTTAATTTAAACAGAGTATCCCGACTTTAGTTTATGGCTGATACCCTGAAATTCTAAAAGGAAAATCCTTCAACCACTTTGATTACAATTTTCTTCTCAAAGTCTAACATAGCTCATGCTGATTTAGAAAAAAAGTGAGATCCATAGCTAGGCACCAGGCTAAACAAAATGCTTTAGCCCAGATTGAAAAGGCACAAACCAGCTGATAGGCACAGCAGAACGGAAGCACGCCTGGCTGAGAGTTCATTTGCATGAACCTTACTCCCAAGGCGGTGATTCCAACCCCCAGCAGAGTGGGCTCCTTTCCTGCACAAGTTCTGTGAGCTCTCTGATTGCCAGCCCAGTATCCCTGTTTCATGATTTGTGCAGCATAGTAAACTGATGGTCATTTGCTTGCAAGGTCATGGCATAAACTGGCCTCTCTGGGCCCTTCCTAGCCCTCTTTTTCCTTGTCTGAGGACTCATCAGGCATACACTGTCCATGTTGGAAGCTGTGTTCCACAACTTGCTTGAAAAAGGGACGTTTCTCTGAAATAAGCAAAATGTAAGAGAAATTAAATTTGAAACATGCCATTCATAAGGAAAGTGGGCTGTTATTTTCTATATCAGTCGTGAGGGTACTTCTGGCAACATATGTACATTTCTCAGAGCAACTCAGGGGAATATGAATCTGTTATTGGTCCACATCTTTAGAAATAAAACCTCAGATTAGTTTCACTCATGAATTCTACCTTTAAAAGTTTATTGAGCACCTACTTCAGACAATGCCTTGTGCCAGGAGCTAGAGCTGTGTAAAACAATGACCAAGGCTTCTGCTCTCACGGTGTTTGCAGTGTGGTGGGGGAGGCGGACAAAGTCAGATGCTCATACAGGTGCATGAGCTGTATATTCACTCTGTGTAAGTGCTATGACATAAAGAGTTATATGGTGCCGGGAGAGCAGAGAGAGGGTTAGAGAGAGTTTGACTGAATTAGGGAAGACTTCCGAGGGAGTTAACAAGGGAAAAGCAAAGGGAAAAGCAAAGGGAAAGCTGTACGGTAATACGGAAGCTCCTGTGCAGTTACCCAGGGGCAGGAAAGAGGAATCCCCCCTTGAAGAGCTGAAAGAAAGGAGTGTGTCTAGAGAACAGTGGGTGAGAAGTTCAAGATGCGCCTGAGGAGGGAGGCTGCCAGCCAGCTCAGGCAGGGCTCTGTAGGCCAGCTTAAGAATGAGCATTAGCTATTAAGATATTTTCAGGTAGGAGTAGGAATGTGTGAAACTCTGTTTTGTTTAGGAAAGATCCCTCAAAATGCAGAGCACAGACTGAAGTGGAAGAGAACAAGAGTGGGCTTCTAGACATTTTTAACGCTTTAGTTGCTACAGCAGTCTCCTTGGCAGCCTGGTTCCCTCACATCTCCCCATCTCCAAATATGAAAATGCCCTAGAGTGTTTCTGCAGGCACTTCCTTGGTACCCTCAACCAGTTTCATGGCTGCAAGTGCTCTTTCCACACCGATGACAACCAAACTGACATCTCAAGCTCTGGCATTTCTCCTGCTCTGCCAGACACCTGCTGGCCTCCGTGCCATGGTCTCTTGATGTCTAAGGGGAATCTCACACATAGCAGCCCCAGAAAGGGATCTCCTAATCTTCCCCAAACTTGCTTCTCCTATGGTTTATTAATTATGTAAGTTATTGGCAACTTTGGACTTCCAGGCTTAAACACGTGGAATCATCCTTAATTACTTTCTTTTTCCTCAGACCTTATGTCCAACCCACCAGCAAATGTCCAGCTCTATCTGCAAAATCACATCAGAATCAGACCACTTCTCACTTCCACTGCCACTATCCTGGTCCAGTCCACCAGCATCTCTCATTTAAAATGTTCTGACTACTCTCACTGCTTTTAACATCTCCTCCCCTAGACCTCCACCCCAAGTGCTTTACAGCATATCAGCCAAAATTCCCATTGTAAGAATTCCCAAATGGAAGTCTGATCATACCCTCCCATGCTTGAAACCCATCAGTGACTCCTAGTGTCACTTGGAGTAAAATCTAAAGTCCTTGTAGTGTCCTACAAGGCCCCTACCATTCATCCGCTATTGCATCTTCTATTACTTTCTTTTGCTTCCACCTCCTCGCTAGTTCTTGAACACTCTAGACATGCTTCCTCTTTGAGTTTTTGCACTTGCTGTTCCTTCAGCCTAGAATGCTTTTCCCTATGGTGCCTAAATGACTCATTCCCTCACCTCCTTCAGGTTTTTACCTAAGGGCCAACTTCTCAATGAAACCTTCCTTTGTCACCTATAATTGCAGCCCTCGCCACCCTTGACATTCTCATCTCCCTTCCCTGCTTTATTTTTCTCCATGGATCTTATCACCAACTAAACTGTATAGATTTCACTTACTTTGTTTCAGCTTTTCACCTTGCTGTGGACCCCCATGTATAGTCTAGAATATGAGTCCACTGATGGCAGGGATATTTGTTAAGGTGGGTCACTGCTATATTTTTAGTGCCTGGAAAAGTACTTGGCACATAGTAGGCATAAATAATTGTGGCTGAATGGATTCATCTTTGTATTTTTGGTAGTTAGTTGACCACTTTGTATGCAGTAAATGCTCAGTAGATATTCTGTAAATGAATGAGTAGAGTGACACAGTATACATTTTACTGTCAATTCATTGCCCTTTGAAACCAAGTACTCAATAATTTTTCATTATGTCATTCACATGTAGACATTCAATAAATATTTGTTGAAGCTTTTTTAGACACCCCAGCCCACAATGATTCATAACTTATTTGAATTCCTGTACAGCAATATTTGTGCTGCTCGTTTGTTATCAAAGGACCTTATATACCAAATCAGAACCTCTCTCCTGTGACTCTGGCTTGTTGACCCCAAATCCCAAGACACAGTTAAGTGAAGTTGAATACATGGATGGATGAATGAGTGGATGCACAAATGAATGTGAATAAAGTGAAGGGACTGTGCTGAAAAGATTCCACCAAACGTTTTGTTTCCTCCAATTAATCCTTGGAGCATCCTTGTCTGTGTTTTCTGAATTCAGGTGAAATCCTGCTTCTGGTCAGTGCAGAAGAAAAAGATGATGGCAGATAGAGGAAATACCACCTCAAATATAATTTCCAGAGGATGTGCCTCGGAGTCATTGAACTGGGGGAGGAAGGGTGCTCTGGAAAGAGGCTCCTTCTGGGTTTTGTTCCTGATCTCGTATTTCAGAATCTGGGTCTGGGAGTGGAGGGTGCCACAGCAAAGTGAATCTGCAATTTTATTAAGGTTTCCTAGTGATTCTCACACTAGAATCTGAAACCTAGTGCATTCTCTGACTCAGAAGTGAGATTTGACCTTGCCTTTAATGACTCCATTTAGTCTAGGGCACGACCTGTGGTGCCAGAGATGGTTCTATAGGTCACATGCAAAAAAATCCAGAAATTTGCATATTGGATCCATCTCCCCTGGGAGGTTTCTGCTTCTGAACTAAGTTGTACTTATCAATTCTTTTGTTTTGTGGAGAGCACTCTGTTCTTAATATCTAAGAAATTAGAAGCAAGATTTTGGGGTGAAACAAGATTGAATGGATAGAAATATTACTGCTCTGAAGCTGAGTGTTTATGGAGAGTAAGGATTTTAGGATGAGAAAATAGGGGTGTGAGGTTATTAGAAGTAGAACATGTGCAATGAAAAAGAAGAAAGGGGTCTGGCCATGGGCTGATTGTAAGACTTATATGGGAGGTGTTGACACTGCAGTGATAGCTGCCATCCTCTGTTCATGGGAAGGACAGAGAGGGGAAACCGGCTGAAAACTATCACAACATAGATTTGGATTCAATGCAATGTGGATTTTCCAAGCCATGTAGTTGGTAAATGCTGAACTGGGTTTCCCAGAGAGGGGAGCTTAGAATATCCTTCAGCAACTGTCTTTAAAATGGCCAGTTAACCTTTGAGGAGGTTTTTGAGTGCTACAAGGCAAAGACGCAGGATGCATAAATTTTCATCCCCTTTCGTCCCTTACATTTTAATCTGAAATATTTCCAAAGTAATATTTTTCAGATAGCATGACAAACAAGGTTTAAATGGACAAATGGGTAATAATTCAGAGAATAGAGTAAGATTTCAGTAGGGGTTATTTAGGGACTTGCATTCCCTGAATTGTAGGGATACAAAATGAAATTTAGGTTCTACTCCATTAACTTGATCATGGGCGAAATGAGATTCCTGATTTCTACCTACAAATTGGCATAGGAAGTAGCAGTTAATTATTTATACCTGCTATTATTATCAGATTAACACAGCAGGCAGATGCAATGAGCAAATAGATTTGACTTTTTTTTTCTACATTTTCTCTCTGACAATGTGGAAACAAATTGATTTTTATGGATTTTGTCCTGTTTTCCAGGATTTTCATATGAAACAGTGTTTAAAAAACCATGTCATACTACAAATCTAAAGTGTAGTGAATAGAGAACATGATCTGCAAACACAGAAGTAACAACAGCAGACGTGTTGATTTAAAATTTTATCTTCTTAGAGAAGTATTAATTTTTCATTTCAATAACAAATTTTTCCAACTCATTATGAAATTTGCATTTTTACTTTAATACTTACGATTTCATATGTTTAATTCTAAATTTGAGGAGCCATTTAAACATACACCTGTTATTTAATGTTCAAAACCATATATTTGCAGTAATTCGATGGTGGTGTATAAGCTGAATCAAATGTTATCTTTCCTGGAAACAATCCACATACCTCATTTGGAAACATATTCAGACATATGTCCAGGTGAGAAGTGTAGTTCTCTGGCTTTGTAAATCACATTTCTAATTCCAAGTTTTGGCAGAAGCAGACTCAACTTCAAGGGATCGTGACTGAGGAGATTGTACCTGCCCCTCTAAGGGGAGAATTCCAGAAACTTCCGACTGAACTCTGAAGGCATGTGGTTTTTATGCCGCCACCAACATCTTTAGAACTTGGCTTCCAGCTGGGTTCCTGTGTAGGATAAAAATCCTGGTGCCACATTTCTCCTCTGAAGTTTCTGGCAGGTGTGTGCTGGATCCTGACTACTAAATACTTTGTAATTAGAATGCCCTGGGCGATCACTGTCATCCTACATCTGTAAGGGAGTAAGGGCAGTTTTAGCAGGATTGTGCTCATTTCTTTAACATCTCGTGCCTGTAGACCCAAGCACAGCTGCCCGAAGGGCCTGTGTTTGATGCATGAGCTATAGGAAGACCTCAGAAATGAGTCTAATTATATGAGCATCTGAATGCTTTGTGGAAGCAAGATGTATTATTCATAGCCCAGACTGCACCATTATATAAGGAAAAATAGTCCAACATATGTACTGCCACTTCTTACTTGTCAATTTTTGTTTCTACTATCTTTATTCTCTGCCTTTCTGACCCTGGAATGTAAGTGGTCAGAAGGCAAGGAATTTGTTCTGATTTGGTTGGAGCCATGGCTCCTCAAACAAGGCCTGAGCTGACAAACAAATGAATGATTATTAGGTTTTAATATTAACCGTGAAATCAGGATAGTATAGGTAAACAATGTGAGTTTTTTAATTCCACATAAATTAATTGAGAGGAGGATGTTATTCCTAAACTAGGAACTGAATATATTATCAGATAATCAAATGTGTTCAAGAAAGTGGAGTCAGGAAAGCAATACACTATCTATCCAAACTGTTGATCTAAATGACTACAAACTCCTGAAAGGGGATGAGCTTTAAGCTGCCTAGCCTGGACTATGTGTGCCTTCTTAATGCCTAGTGTTTTGGAGGAATAACTACTGATGAAATAAAATTATGTCAGTATAACGTCACACCATTCTGATTTCAATACTAGCCTCAACCTGTGATAATTTTCACAGTTACCATTGCCATATCATGTCTGTCCCATTTAATGATTTTCAGCAATGGTTGGAAGCCAGCCCTTGAAGTAATGCCAGTTACAGCTCTTTGGGAATTGTTCAATTAGTCTGTCATCATTCTTTACAAATACACATCAAAGATAATTTTCGTTTATAACTTTGTTTTATTCCTGTTTTACAGAGAAAATGTTTTCTTACTGCTACCAAGAATAGGAACCTAAAATGTCCTAAAATTTCTAAAAGAATGGCCCTGGTATTATCAATATTTTAACATACTGTTGAATTAAATCTATTGTCATCAGTGCTAGACTACGTGTGTATGCAAATAATTTTCTGAATAAAATGGATATAAAAGTAAATAGCTCCCCTTTCTTACAGATATCATACTTACAGTCCCATATCACAAACAATTTGTATTTATTCATTGTTTCACTTCAGATTTCTCTTCTGTGGTCACACAATGAACACGTTTATAATGTGCACCATTTTATCTCTGTTTTGTCCTTTATTCCCTTCAATCCCTACCTCATACACCTGTGCACTTTGAGTGTAATAAAAAATACACAGTCTTAGAAACTCAAAGACACAGAAATTATTTGAAATACTGGAGAGGCCTTCCAGTCCACCCAGGTAGGTTATTTTAATTGAAAAACCTGAATGGGCCAAAGGTTATGCCGTGACTTCTTGACAGGGATGGGACCAAGATTCTCTTTTCTTTGGCAAAGGCTGACTTCCTTTTTTTTTGATTTTCTTTGGTGACTTGCCTTGGAATTTAGCTGAGGTAATACTGGCTGATTTACACTGAACAGACTGAAAATGAATTTCTTTGCATTTTGTATGGAATTAGAAATAATGAACATGATTTTTAATAGCCATCTTACAAACATCCTTCGAAAATATGGCTGGGTATAGTATGGTATAGGTAGAGCATGATTAAGCAATGTGAATGTTTATTGCTAAATAATTGCTGAAGGATAATCAGTGTGTTTTTCCAGTTAATTCGTGAGGGTCAGAGCTGTCACCAAAGATAGGGGATGGGGACTGGGGACGGCTATGGGATAAATGGGTTATCAGAATCACTAACAGTCCCCTTAGCAGTACCAAGGAAGTCAGCACAGCTTAAAAAGATTACTGATATGCATGAACTTAGAAGGAATAGTTTTGGCATTTATGCCCCACCTTTTAGGTCAGTGAGTTGACATGTTTGCTTGTTAAAAATCTATTCCCTGAGATTCTCTTTGGGTGTCTTTAAGCAGCACACTTGTTTGGCAATTTTATTTATTTGGACTTTTAAGCTACAAGTCTACATTTTAAACTCATTTAAAATAGAGTCATCATTTACATTATGTGTTGATATATGTCATATCAAGTTTTATAAAGCAATAAGAGATGTGACAGTTTGTCGGTGATGTTTATCAGTCCTTTCTAAGATAGGTGACAAAACCTTTATGTCTTTTAGCTTCACACACAGGCAAATGCAAATCAAGAATGCTTTCTATGAGGCTGTTTTCCCTAACTTGAGTTGCAGCTGTCTGATGGACTGAGGGAAAGAGAATAGCTCCCCCAGCTCATCTGGATCTCAAGGGACATCTCGGCTTGCAGCCATGAGGTCAGAGACTGAACTTGATGGTCCGATTATGACTTGGCACTGGGCGTCTGATAGAGAAAGAGCAAGGTGACCCACCATGGATGTGGGACACAGCACATGACATTTCTCCTCACTTATAAACACCAGGGAAGTGTCACTCCCTTTGCTTTTAATCTCACTATATTCAACACTGTGCTAAAAAATGAAGGTGAAATTGGACAAACTTTTTAATGTGTGAACATCTGCTCAGAATTAGTTTCTAATGGTTTTATTTTCTTATTTGAATGAAAGTTCTGACAGGATATTTGATAGCAATGGCTTTGAAATATAATTTTGCTGTTTGGAAAGTAAAGGATTTGATAGAGTATATTCATGTTTTTTCATCTCTTTCCTCTCAAGGATAATTAAAGAGATTAGCAAAAGGAAGGAGATAAAGTTCTGACAGGTTTCACTGTGGGGCCTTATGTAGCATTTCAGAACCCAGTTGGTATTGTAAAGGAATGAAACTGAGAATATTGAAGTTAACATGTTTTTTTGTGAAAAAGAGATGAATTTTCATATAACACTGGAAGCTAACCCATGAACGAGAACACAGTTCCTGGAATATCGCTCACACCCATTCCTCCTTTCCCTTCCTCCTGCCCGTGCCTTTCTTCCCCACTTGCTTGTAGCTTTAGCTTTTAAACCATCTTTAATTCCTTCTACTTGGTGCACTTGGGAGGCCCTGCACTTTGAAAATACTTGACATTCAGGAAAATACACTTTATATGTTAAAAATCAATGGTGACACAATATTTACAGCCCAAAGGCCAAACATTTGGAGTTTCTTTATAGAGAGTAAGTGCTCAGAGACCAGCTTTGTGCTACTAAGCTGTAGACATCAAAGAATAATAATACAGCAGTTTTCAACTCGATGGCCCGAATGGGCTTCCTCCCAGTGAAGTGAGTATTGAGCTGTTTCACAGATCTGTAATGGAGAGCCGGGGTGGGAATCCTTATTTTATCTTAATTACTAAGGAGCCCTTTATGTCTCAGAAGTCACCATGTTTTGTTTCAAAACTTCTGTCTGGAGAATGAGTTTATAGACTTGTGTCTACAAAAGCATGACAGTACTTTGAATTAGGTTTTAAGAAGATTCAGAAGTGCAGCCAGAAGGGGAATTCTTCACCTGGTCCCTGCATAGCGAAGGGTTTCAAAGAAAGCTGTGATTTAGTAGAAAGAAAAGAAAAATGTAATCGGCGACTCCCCTGCCACCTAGCAAGTTAATTTCCTTGGGTTACGCACACACCTACAAATACACGCACACATACCCACACAGACAGCATTTAGTAGCTCATTAGAAACCACATTATGTATCTGGGCAAAGAGTATCGTTTGGTTTGTACATTTGACCCCTCCTGGTTATTAGTTGCTCTTTACTAAATCAGCAGAAAGAGGATGACAATGACTATTACTAAGATAATAATAATTATTGGGACCAAACATGGTTATTGATGGCTCCGGCATCTTTTCATACATGTGTGCTCCTGGTAATACTGATGTGCAACTTCTGTTATTGGGCATGAACCTTCTGTGACCTATCATTTATCATCAGATGAAGTTCTGCCTAGCCTAATAGTTACATGACGTAACAGAGCTTTCTGGTAGTGAAAGGAACCTGCTTAAACCACGATATGCTAGGGTTTCAAATGGGATATAGCGTGTTCATTCTCTTCACTTATAAAAGAGACTCAGAGGGGGCTGTATGAGTACTCGCCACAAAGCATTCACCTTGGAAAAAACATGGATGAAGCCAGACAGGGCTGATAAAGGATCACTTTGGGAACTGCTCCAAGCCAGCAAAACCCGGAGGATTTAGGAGAGAGGAACCCATCCAAATGCCAGTGATATAATGATTAGAGAAGGGATCTAGAGATTTTCTAGTATGCCCCCTTCAGTTCTGGGTGATGAGCTTGATAGTCTCAAGATCATACTTATTAATGCCTTTCTCTGCCAAACTGCAATGCCTCTCAGGGACAAAGGACAGGAAGGACATGACTTAACAATGTCTCCAAGACATCTAGGTACAGTCCCCTTATTGGCAATTACCACACAGATCACTGTTAAGCAAAGATGCCTGTCTTTTTCAGTCCTCTGAGATCATAGTGGAAATACATTAGCAAGGAGGTGGCTAGCGCTGGGGTGGGAGAGGCGAGAGTGCTTCCCAGGGATTCAGAGCATATACCAATAGCATCTGAGGATCCTGGATTGGCGCCACCAAGAATCCATCACTGGTATGTCTTGCTTCCTCTGGGACAATGGCACAGATGGTTTGCCTATGGTGCTGGTTTGTTTGGAAAGAACACAGTGTGCCAGTAGACCTACTGAAACTATTGTAACTACACCTACATGAGGGTAGCTCTTGGTGGGTGGCCATCACCACTGTGGGCAAGGACTTGCATTGTGTCCTGGATTCTGTTGTTAGGTTATGCCTCTGAAACTCTGTTCTTATGTCCCAGGAAGCTTGGCAGTCATAGGTCCCTGAAGACAGCAATCCAGAGCATTTGCCAATGCGTACTCTGCCTGGTTGATGCACGTGAGCAAGAAAGTGGCAGGGGATTCACAGGCTGCTGTGCAGAAGGGAAAGTGTCCACGGCCCTGAGCTTCATGTCAGTGCATCTCCCGAAGGCACCCCTGAGGAATCGGGAGGGCTGCGAGGGATGCTGAAATATCTGTCAACAGAGAGGCAGTCTCCTTAGCTATAGGACAGTATTGGTTTGCTAAAGCTTCCGTAACAGGCTGGGTAGCTTAAACAACAGAAATTTATTGTCTCACAGTTCTGGAGGCTGGTCCAAAATCACGGTGCCGTGAGGGTGGCAGCTTCTGAGGGATGTGAGGGAGTGATCTGTTCTGGCCCCTCTTGGCATGTGGATGGCCTCTCCTCCCTGTGTCCCTTTGCATCACTGCCCCTCTATGTACATCTGTCTCTGTGTCTAAGTCTACCTTTTTTTATAAGGACAGTAGTCATTTGATATTACATTAATTTCAAATAGGGTCTACATTAATGACTTCATTTAAATCATTATATGATTATGTCTGTGCAGACATAGTGCTACATTCTAAGGTTACTAGGGATTAAGTTTCTAATATCTTTTTTGGGGGGCACAGTTCAACCCATACAGGGACCTTGTGTACGTCTGAGATTCATTTCCATGGTGGATGTCCAGGAGCTAAGTTTTCAGATGCCAGAGAAATCCGTCAGTGCATGTGTGTGCATGTGCATGTGTGTGTGTACCAGACTTCTTCCTTAGCATCCGGTGTACATAGGCAGTCCACATTCTTCCAGTTTTTACCCATCTGAAAGCAAATAAATTTCCTTCTTTGAAGTGGAAATACCTCTTCTTTCTCCATTGCCCCCTCCCCTTTCCCTCTTACTACCTTTTTCCCTTTACTTCTTTCTCCTACTTTTTATGAAATCCACATTGTGTTTTTGGCTTATTGATTCTCTCATCATCTCTCATATTCCTTCTCCATTCATAATTATAATTTTTTTTTTACTATTTTGCTTCTTAATTTTCTAACACTACATTCTTTTTGGCTCATATAATTGTCTTCTCATTTCAGTCTCCTTTAAATATATTTTTTTTCTAGTGTCTTACAAAGGCTGAAGCTAAGACCTGAGAAATGTTTATTCACTTAGTTTTGGACTGTGAAATTTTTGGAGTGTTGTTTATCCCATGTTTTAACTATCTGGAGGGTAACCTTCTACCATGTGTAGATGATTCTTTAATAAATGTTGCTGTCAATGATTTGAAGACTTATTTGGTGATTTCGCAAAGAAGCTAAGGCGTTTAGGAAGGGGCTGTTTTCTCCTGAGACCTCTCCTGAGTTCTCCCATCACTAGAGTTGAAAACATGGGGCCAGTAGGCCCTCTTGGCTTCCAGAGAAAGGTCACCATCATGTCGTGATATTATTAGAAGACAGCAGAACTAATTGTTGGACTTTTTCTTCCATTAATTTCCCTCCTGTCTCCCCTTTTTAGCTCCTAAAGCCAGCGTTCCATGATACATTGCTGGTAAATATTTAATTGCCATTCTCAGAAATGTGTTTTGCATTTTCACATTACCCTTCTCCTCTTGGTGATGAAAGACAAGATGGGTAATGTCTGTGTGCATGTGTCTGTGGGTATATACTCTGGGTATTTTCTTTATAATAAAAGATAATATATACAGTAGATTTCCTGTAATCGAGAACTCCATCGCCTGCTTCTTAATGAGAGGTGCTGATGTGAAATGACCCCTGCTTTCCTAAACACACAGCAATCTAATTTGAACCTGTACGCCAATTACAGGCCTCTGTGGAGCAGTTTATGGTGAAACAATCACGTCACAATAGAATTAGAACACTACGCCCCAGGACCACAAGGGAAGCCAGCCGGGGTGTAACTGCACGTTTATTCCTCTAAATTGTCTGCAAACAGCATTGATAGCTACCTTGGTGCCACCTTGGTATTGTTTCTATAAATCCTCCATAGAAACTATCGGAAATGAATAGACAACGAGTCAGTAATGGCCTGTTAGTTCCAGACACAGGGTTGTGCCGCTGATCTGCCTCATGAATACCACTCCTAGGGACTGACCCTAGATAAACATTCATGAATGGCAGGGCAGATGAGCTTTAAGGCAATAATCAGGTTTGATATTCTGAGGAATCATTGTGAGTTGTGCCTTTTCCCTGCTCTTACCCTGCAAAAAATAGCTTCAAAAACTGGGATGTTTTAGTCCTCTTAGTAAGTTTCTGCTGTCACCCATTTTCTGTACTGTCTCCAATTTTAATAAGATATTTTCTTTTTCAGTTTCCTGACAGTGCTAACTGTCTTTGGCTAATAAGAAAGCTAAAGTTCCATGTTTTGATCATTAGGTCAGGTCTGACAAGGAAAGTGAGAGGAGCAGAAGTCAGCCACTGGAATGGAGGCTAACCAGCAGGTCGTGCGAGCTGGGCTGAAGTCATTGTGTGATGTACAGTTGTTGATGAATATAACATGGCATTATTATAAGGTTGACCATATCCTTTTGTAAACTAAAATCAGATACAGTAAAATTGTGCCATTAAACTCTAAAGAAGTGTTTATTTTGTTTCCCAGTGTCATACAAAATGATTTATACCATACCTCTCTTTTGATACATAGAAATTAAAGTAAAATATTTCCATTGGCTCTCCTGATTTGCTTAATGTTTTTCTTCATCTGCAGGAATTTACACATACTCATTGCTTTTTGTCTGAAAGGGCCAAAGTTCTGTGAAATGAAGCCACTGTTCTGTATTTGTTAGCGTGCTACATAAAACCGTTTCTGTATTGCTTACTTAGTGTTGTTGGCTGACTACAGGGACTGTTTTTAATGAGAAAAGAACCTAACGATGAATATGTGTTTGATATTCCTCAGGCTTGTGTCATTTGGGTCTCTGAGGAAGGTGAGCCTTTGATCGGGTTAAGATTTAGTTTTGTCCTGCCACCCACGCAGAGAAATGAGTAATACTTGTTCACTCAGAAAAAAAATGTTTGAGTGCCTCTCACGTGCCAGTCACCATAGTGACAAAACAGGCTCTACCCCATGGGTCACATGTGCTATTGACTAGTGAATCATTGAGAGCATTTGGTTTATTCAAATTAAAAACAAAGATTCACATAAAAAACACACTTGCTATTTAAGAGAAAAAGCAGAGCTTAGTTTGGAGTGATAATTCCGCTTGAAGGTTTTTAAATTCCTTCTGGTCTGTCTAGAAACACCTATGTCCTAGTCTTCTCAGGCTGCCATAATAAAAGACCATAGCCTGAGTGGCTTAAAACCAAGAAGTTAATTTTCTTATCTCTCTGGAGGCTGCAAGCCTGAGGTCAGAGGGCCAGCACAGTCAGGCTCCGGGGAGAGCCCTCTCCCTGCCTGCAGACCCCTGACTTCTCGCTGTGTCCTCACGCAGCCTTTCTTCCATGAGTAGCGCCTTGATAGAGAGAGGAGGAGGAAGGAGGGAGAAAGAGAGAGAATCTCTTCCTCTTCTTATACTGCTGCCCACCCTATCAGATTAGGACCCAGCCCAGCTTTATGTTCTTGCTTAACTTGCATCACTTCTAAAAGCCCTGTCTCCAAATAGTGTCACACTGGGATTAGACTTCAAAATATGAATTTGAGGGGACACAATTCAGTCCATATCACTATATTTTTATTAAATGTGGAATATATTATTATATGTGGTATCTAAAAAACAAAACAACAACAAAAAAGAAATAAACCCATAAATACCGACAACAGACTGTTGGCTGCCATAAGGATAGGAGCGGGGGGGAGGGATGGATGACATAGGTGAAAGGGATAAAGAGGTACAAACTTCAAATTATAAAATAGTGATAGGGACGGAAGTACCACACAGAGAATTGTAATATCTTGATATGATAACAGGGGAACAACACTTACCATGGTGAGTGTTTAGTAATATACATAATTATCAAGTCACCAGAAACCAATATAATAATGTATATCAACCATATTCCAATAAAAAAAAGTGCTGGTAAAATTTATTTCAACTGTACAACCCTAGATTTCCAAAACCACGCATTCATGTATTTCAGAATAAGGAGACTATTGTGTCCTGAGTGGGTATTTGGCGGAGGCAGAAGCTCTGCGTCTGAGCCCTGGGTGAGCCATCTGCTGGTCGTGCAAAGTTGGCATTCTACACCCGAAACATTGAAACAGATGCTTCAGGCCTCTCACATACAGATACTTCTTCTACTTAATAATGGGAACAGAGTTCCTCAGCAGCTAAGGTACCTCGGTGCCCATTCATTCCTCTTCCTTCCGTGAGGCCAGCTTCACTCAGTTGCCAGGTCCTGTTGTTTCTGCATGTGACCAAACTCCTCCACGTGCCACCTTTGCTTTCCCTTCCTTTGACCTCCACTTTACTGCAGCCCAGTATTATCCCTGTTAATAGGTGTTACGGACTAAACATTTGTGTCCCCTCACAATTCATGTTGCAATCATAACTTCCAGTGTGATGGTATCTGGAGGTGGGGCCTTCGGGGGGTGATGAGGTCATCAGGGTGGAGCCCTCATGAATGGGAATAGTGCCCCTATGTAAGAGGCCCCCTGAAACGCTCTCTTGCCCCTCCTACCATGTGAGGACTCAGCAAGAAGACAGCTGCTTATAAACCAGGAATTGGGCCCCCACAAGACATCACATCTGCCAGTGCCTTGATCTGGGACTTCCCACCTCCAGAACTGTGAGACATGAACACATATTTGAGCAACTCAGCCTACGATGTTTCATGCCGGCAGCCCAAACCGACCAAGATCAGGGTCAGTTTGGCTTCCTTACATCCTCCCGCACTAAATCTTTGCCACGGCTCTGATGGTAGCCTTCCCTAGTCAAATGCATCCACCAGCCCCAGCCACATGGAGGGTGAAGTCCAAACCTGACATCTGAGGCTGTCTAATAGCTGTCCCCAACTCACATTCTCCGGTTGGCCTCACACCATTCCTCTTGGCACCACTTTTGCCTAGCAAGTTGAACTCATCACTGCTGGACACACTGCCCTCCACCCTCCCCAAAGCTCCCATGATTTACCATTGTGCTTTTTATCATTCTAGTCAACATTCAACAAATACTTGTTAGTGCTATGTTCTGGTCACTGTCTAAGGAGCTGAGAATATATGAAGGGGATGAGACATGGTCTGGCTTTCAGAGTTCACTATCTAGTGAAATAGGGGTAGTCACGTAAACCAAGGTTACAATTTAACATGACAGATAAGAGCTCAAAGCCGTAATGCTTGTTGTACCCATTTCGACATCTCTGTATCTCACTCATTCAGCTCTGGCTCACATGACACTTAATCTCTTACTCCCTTCTCTTATTTCCATGGCATTTTATCTGTGCTTTTCTTGCAGTCTTTATCACTTTCATATTTTCATGTCTCATTTTTTTCTTAATTAGATTTTAAACTTCTTGCAAATAATACCCATTCTGTATTAAGCTCTGTGATTCCACAATGCCTAACATCATAACACTTTATCTAGCACTCATGAATGTGCTGACAAAAATAATTCCTAAATTTGTGGAACCAAAAACTACAACAGTGAACTCTTTAAATACAACCACTTCCCTTGAATAATATTGAAAACCTTTGTGATTTTATCAGGTTTTAGCTTACTAATTTAGCCTGATTACAGGTTTAGAAAGATACATTTCAAAATTAATTCCAAAGATTGAACATTACATGCAAAAAGTGTACATGAAACAGTAATTATTGCTAATATGTTCTAAGCATTTAAAACTAAATTTGCTTATGATACTCTGTGAAGTGCTTCTGGAAAACATAAAAACATCAGAGACTCTGGAGGCAAAGTCATATTCATTAAATATAAAAAACAGGAAATAAAACTTTTAACAAATATTTCCAGCATTAAAGAAATATAAGCCCCAGGAGGTTTTGTTGTTTTACTTGCAAATGTTATTCATTTTTTATTTTAAATTAGAATTTCCTTTTATAAAATTCTTTGCAGCAGGGGAAAAGGTTAATCTATACTCTAGGAAAGAAATAAAAAATTATTGTTTATTACTAGTTTCACTGACATTATAATAATTGTAAGTACAAACACAGTGAATTGGCAGTATCTTTTTGCAGAGACTTATCATTTATTCACACATTTCCATTTCATTCAGATTACCAACACAACATCTCATAACAAATCAACCAAACAATAACCTATATAATCTTCATAGCTTCCAAAAATTTGCATTTAATCTCTTTAGCAGCCCAAAGAAAAAGAGACATATATAGTTCATTTTGCAACTCACAAAGATATCATAAAACTAAGACATGCTAAATTATGAGATTTGGAAATTATAGAAAAGTATTTAAACATAAGGGAAACATCAGCCATAATGCCACCATATTAAAAGACTTAAAATGTTGGCACAATTCCTTCCAGTCTTGTTTTCCCTATGCATTAAAAAAAAATTACATCATGACTTTTATCTTCCTTCACAACATATTTCTAGCGGCATTGTGAAGTTCAGGTTGAATAACCTTTAGGAACATCTTCCCCTGAAACCAGTCACAAAACCTATTTCCAGCATACTTATCTCTGGGGGTTAAAATGCATACACAGAGGACAACTTTCTACAGCAATGTCTTTTCTTCAGTATTTGTTGATAGTTTAATTATTGTACAGAACAGTAAGAGACATAGATGTGTGGAACATGCTTATTATGAAGAAACCATACACTGTGCTTCAGTCTTTCTTTTCTACGTCCTCAAACTTGTCAGTGGTCTGAAGGCCTCCCTGTTCATCAGACATCTATTAAGAGTAATGTGTGTGCTAGACTATGCTGAGCTCTAGATCTAGAATGATGAAACAACGACCCTGCATTCAAGAATTTTGAAGAACTGTCAGAAATCAACTGTTATGCCGGGCACTTGGTTAAAGGCCAGAAAATGATAGAACAGGGATTTAGGGGAAGAGGTGGTCAAATATTTTGATTCCAGATCATCTTTTGGTCTCACATGATCTGAGCACTCTCATCTCTTTTCCTAACTTCAATATTTTCCAAATGTTTTGTCAATATTTATTTCCCACTTGAGCCAACAGTAATGCCCCCAAGTGGGGAACAAATTACAGACAGTGATCTCTGTTAAAATATGCTGAGCCTAAAATTTTAGAGCAGTTTTTCCTTTGTCTTTGTCACATGACACTGTTCTACTTTGGTGCTAGCGTTCTCTTCCCGGTAGTCCTGAGACGAGGCCGATGAATAGAGCTGTTTGAATCATTAGGAAGTGGCTATCCTCAAATAAAATACACTCAAAAAGTCCAAAAGAATGCTGGACCTATTTCTGAAGGTGACATGATCGTAGGATTTGACTCACCGCTTCCACATGCTCAAGCCCGTGGACATTCAATGAACTCAGCCCCCAAACTCAGATGCTGAGAAGATAGAGACACTTCTTCCTAATGAAATGTACTTCAGAATCACACAGATTCTTCCCTTGATGGAAGGTTTGTCACATACTATGTCATTTTTTTCCTACTGCCATTCTTATGAGAAACTGAATCACAATCTGAAGAGCTGTACAACGCCTCATTCATCGCGTGCTCCCTTGAGCACATCCCCATATCAAGGGCCCAATACCCCACACATGTTTGTTGACTTGAGTCCAACCAGCCTCCAATACATGTGAATATGTCTAATGTGAACCATGCTGAATTTTGGCAATATAAGTCTAAGCATGAAACTGAAATCATTTCATTTTGAATGATTTGCAGTATGGCCTATTCAGTCACTTGAAGACAGAGGCTCCTCATCTTTGCATCCCAGTGACTAAAATATTGCCAGGTGTATAGTGGCCCTTAGTGCTCATTGAACTGAGTTAAACAGAATTGCATTTTGTTTGCTGGCCTATGAAAAAAATCATTACTATCCATGCAGGCTTTCACCTCACATAAGCTATCTGCAACTCTATACTGTTTAAGCTTCTAGTATCAGAACAAGGCATACCCAGTCACCATGAGATCATTCCCTCATTTTCCCCATCTGAACTATTGGATGTCTTTTTCATTTGCCTCATTCTAACCATCAGCACAAGTCTTGTCTTGCTATCATTCATGGAGTTGGAGTTTTAAATCATTTTATTTTAAGGGGCAATGAAATATTTCCCTTGATAGGATTATTTTTGGAAATGAAGGAGATCTTCACTTACGGAAGAGGGATTTAATCCCCAAATGCAAACATAAAGATCTCTCTGACTGAACTTAGCTGAAAGCTTCATCAATGAGCCTTAAGAGAATTAAAAAACTTGGCATAATGATATCACACCCCTGAGTTTTTCGAGGATGACTGCTGCACTGTAATATGTATTGTACTTTGATACTTAAAGATCTATTTTTATTTTTATTTTGTTATCAATTATGCATCCAGGAGAGAAATTCTATTACTAATAGAACCATTGAAATATATACCTAGAGGAGTGGATGGACACTTTATTTCTTGTCAGGTCCTATATTAGGCTTCCCAAAGCCCATTTGAGTATTTATCTACTATCATTATTGTTGTAGAGTAGTGTGCCTGGGGAAATCTGTAAGGGGAATGAATAGGCCTGAATTCTATATCTGATTCTGACTTTTCTCGCTGTATATTTTTAGACAAGCAGCTGTATACCATTAACTACTCGGTTAGTTAATGGGAATTATATAATAATAATAGGGAAAGCCCTCATTTTGATTTTATATCTAAATCATTATTAAAGTAAAAACTATCAGGTTCTTTTAAATATGGGTGTAATTTTATCTTCGTGAAAGCTATTGAGCTAGACATATCACCTCTTTAATAGATAAGAAAATAGAGGTACCTATTTGCTCAAAGCTTAAAATTGGTTTAAAAAAAGATTAAGATAATGATACAATGGCATTAATGATTGGCTCTGAACCATTTACAGTGAAGGTCTTTTTCTCTCATTTTTGTAATTGAGCAATGTAAAATATATGAGTAGAGGAAATACCTAACTTCTGGAAGGATTTAAGATCTGATTTCTAAAGTAACATTTCAATTCTTACAAAAACAAATGAATGGAAGGAGAAGAGTTTGCTGGGGAGGGGAAGAGACACCCTAGAACAGAAGTTCTCAAAGTGTGGTCCTTGGACCAACTGCATCACCATCAGCTGGCAGCTGGTAAGAAATGCCAAGTCTCTGTCCCCACTCCAGACCTACTGAATGAGAACTCTGGGGAGAGCAGGCCAGCAAACTGTGACTTAATAAGCCTAACAGATGATTCTGATGTCTGTCTGTGTTTGAGGAGCATTGCTAGACCTACGGAAACATCCTAGCCCTGTGAAAGTATGGACATCCTTTAGATTTTTTTGTTCCCAGGCCTGTAGCAGCCAGGGTAGAGGTTGGCTATGGTGGAAAGTACCACCCATAGGCCCAGACCTAGGCCAAAAGCAAGCTGGGACCCCTGGGCATCAGCAACCTCCTGTGCACTGTAGACCCAGCCTAGAACTGCTCCCTCTGAGAAATCTAGGGACACAAGAGCTGTCCAGGTTGCACACCTGGCCCTTCCAGTTTGAATATTGAATATCTGAGACAATAATGCAGCCACTGAGAGTCAGGTTTGGGGAGGGAACTATTTTGGATCCTGTCTTTCTTATTCGTGTATACTGAGGCCTAGAAGGGATCTGCTTCACTGGGGTTCTTGGTAAACGTGGTGGCAAATGCACTGAATCATTCTAGTCTGAGCTCAACAGTATGGCCTTGAGCAATTTTGCTTTATCTCTTTAGGCTGTGAATACCCTAACAGTAAAATAGGCAAAATGACGGCACATCCTCACAGAGTACCTTCAAGTTTGAAATAAAAAAATATAAAGCCACTTTCTGAGCTGTAAATAACTTTACAAATGTAAGCTACAAAGGAATAGCTGTGCCCTGAGCTGCTGTATCTCAAATAGGGACTCTATGGTGACCTTTTTGTGGCTTTCAAAGCAGTGCCATTTGTTCATTAACACCCTACTGTTTAATAAGGTAGTTTTCTTAATTATGTCAATATTTAGAAATGTTTCCATGGGACTTGCTAAAGCTATTTTCACTTTCAGTTAAAAAAAATGCAGTTTAGAATATTCTTCTCTTTCTTAACTTGGTATCATACCAAAAAGATTTAGTCAGCATTTTTTAGACCATTTGAATTAGGAATGAGGGATTCTGTTACCTGTTATGCAGGAGTATTAAAGACAGAGTTGTTGACATTTTCCTCATTGTCATCATAAATAGCTGAGAGTTAGGTAAAAAAGGCAAATCTTCAGGAATACTTGAGCCCAGAGGAAAGGAGTCGCCAGGTAGAGGTGTCTGAGAAATACAGACTTGAACAGAGAATTCTATGTTTGTATTCCTAATTGAGGTGGGCAACCCTTGAGTCTGCTGTGGATGTGTTCTGCCCAAGTAGCGAGTCCCCAAAAGACCACCAAGAGCCGATTCCAATGCAAACACACAAGGGTCATTTATTTCAAGCTCAAGCTCGGGCTCACACCTGTCACCGACGCAGCGGTTCCTAAGTGAGAGCCCCGAACCTAGGGTAGGCAAGGTTTTTATGCATTACAAGGTGCAGGAAGAGGGGAAGTCTAACTTGGCATATGCTGATTGGATGATTTAAAGTAAGTGTATCTTGTATATTCTTCATTGGCTGAGTCTGGCTGGTACCAGGCTGCCCCCTGATGTAACATGTAAGGTATGTTATCTTTAAGGAACAGGAACGACTGGACCTTGAGTGTCTGGACCTTGAGGTCGTTGCTAGGGAACTATCTGGGGTGAGGGTCACTGGAACAATGGGTGGTTTTTCCAGTAACTGGAACAAAGTTTTCTTAGAACTAGGTCAGGGTTGAGGCCTCCTTCTTAAGATGGCCTTTTTAAAATGGAGTTTCTTTAGCTCTCACAGATGTAGTCTGAGTACACGACTAAAGATACAGTGATACGAGTGACAGCCTGCTTTCTCTTCTAATTTATGAGAAGGCAAGAAGCTATCTTGAGTAGAAAAAAAAGAAAGAAACCAGTAAAGAAGCCTGAAAGTTCAAGAGTCTGGAGGGCAGGGTTAAAATCAGTCATACTAGGTGGCATATTAAGAGAGAAAAGGATGATTGTTCATTGGAATTCTTAAAAAATAATTCTGTCATGAAGTATGTATGGGAAAAACTTGTTTAAACAAACTTAATACTTTTTCTGCAGGATTTCTCATAGTCTTTATAATCATAATGCATTGTGGGCCTCTTTGGGAGAGAGCTGAAGAGTGTGGAGCTTCTCAGACATATCTGACTGTGAGCCTTCCCTTTTTAATGGAGCACTTTGATAAGCTAGTGTCCCCAGAACACACTGTGTAAAGGCTACACACCGTTGGGCAGGGCATAAGACCAGAGGCTTTGTCCAGCGGGTGGCGGTTCTTTAAAGCTTCTAAAGTTGACCTCCAAGGTGTTTTTCAGTTCTAAAATTCTATAGATCTAAACAAGTTCCCCTCATCTCTCAGTTCAAGGAAACTGTTGAGTGATAAGTAAAATACTCTTGAGACCCATGCTTGCAAAGATGTAGAAATCGATGGCATATTTGTTTCTATTATTTTCTCAAGGTTTTTAAAAATGTATTCTAAGGAGAAGGACATTAAAACTATAGGGTTTGCTTGCGAAGGACTTTTGTACTAAAAGAAGAGTGTATATATAAATGCAAGCCATGAATACAAATTGCCTGTAAGAAAAAGATCACAATCCTCAGGATGTCTAAGGAACCTCGGGATTTGTTCCCAGCCTTCTTTTCCAGCTCTATCTGCTCCCATCCCCACGTGCACATAGCAGACATCAGCACCATGTCTCTGTATCCCAACAAAATACCTCTGTCTGGAAGACATTTCTCCACCTCCTCATAGCAACTGAACTCAAGGTACTCCCCAAAACCCAGCTCTCTAGAAATCTGCACTCAACCTTCCCAATGTTGGAGGCAGAGGACATTTTACCCATGATACCACAGACATATTTTTATTAAAGCATTTTTCCCCTTTTATTGTGAATATTTATTGATGCGTCTTTCTTCCAATCCCATACTAGAGCATTTGCTCATTTCTGTATCTCAGTGTCTGGAAATAGTAGATATGGATGAATAAGTAAAATAGGGTTACGTTTTATGAAAATTTAGAGAGATTGTTTAAAACCTGCAGATGCTTAGCATCATAAGAATAAAATGTAGAGATTCTGCATTGAATTTTAAGTATCTATGAGCATGTAGATAGATACTATGCAGTTGGCAAATTAACTTAGTTACTTCACCTATGAAATGGGATGAGTATGGACTTATGCTCTTTTCCCATAAATACAAAGATGAATGAGTAAAGATCTATAAAATGCATTGAGATCCTCAAAGAAAAGAATATGGATCATTACAATGCATATTATTGTTAACAATAGTTATTATTATTATAATTTATGACATACCTGTAATAATAGGCAACAGTGATTTATGGGGCTATAATAATCCTTACCAGTTATGCTGAGTAGTCATAAAAACTATAAGAGAAAGGCTTGAGTGGTTGTGATCATATGCATCTAAGATAGAATTATCACCTCATAATTCACAATCCCTATGCCTTTTATTCTCTCCAGTTATAAATTACCCAAGGGATTAAGTTGGCTCTTCAAGTCCTAACCTATCCAATTTAATTGGTAGATTCTAAGTATGTGTGATTGACTGTATTACTGCTTCAAGTAATCATAGAGCCTTAGACTATTACAGTTGGGAAGAACCAAAGAGAACCTCTGCTCCGATGATTTTCTAGTCTGATTGCACACTGGAATCTCCAGGGCAGCTTTAAAAATGACCAATGTCTAAATAAAGTACACTAGACAGCCTAAAAAAAGGGCTCAATAGTGAGGGCCCAGGCATCAGGTTTTTCTAAAGGCTTCATTGAATTCTAATGTGAGAATCCCTTATCTAGTCCATGCCCTGTTAGAGATGACACACCCAGAACCCGGGAGAAGATGAGAGTGGACCAGACCCAAAAGGCTGACTGTCAGAACCAGGTTTGGATATAATTCTTGTGATACCCATGCTCTTCTCGTTACACTAGAGATGGCAGAGTGTTCAGCTCCTGTGTCCACTCTGGTTGATGAGTAGTGGCTTCCAGGAATGCTCTGATGAGAGGGTTTCTTCAGCTGCAATTCGCTCAGCAGGGAAGGATGTGTTGACTGGTAGCAATGCCTGGCATGGAGATGGGACCAGATGATGGTGTCAAGGGTTTGTCACCCCTGTACCTGTACTGCAGATTTGCAACATGTCCCTCCACTTGCTGTAATCCGTTTCATTCTTAGAGTTTAATGGAGCAAAGGATAGAAGTGCCTGTCTTATTGTGCTTACAGTCATACTGTGTTTAAATATTAAACTATATATTGAGAGAAGAGGGTATGTAGAAGGGAGAAGCAGCCATCCTAACTTTTTTTGGACTGATACACGATCATCCTGAGTACTCATAATAAATCCTTGACGAGCATCTATGTATTTCTTCCAGTTTGTGGGCTTCGGCTCATTGCTATGGTTGACCAAAATATTTGTAGTATTGATAGAAATACCTTGTCTTAAAAAACCTTGATTTAACTCCAGCATATTGGAGGCTTTTCAATGACCTCTTAAAGCATTCTCAGTCTCCCTGTGGTGAAGGACCATTTTTTAAAAATTTCCAATCCCTTGTGGATTGATGGTTCAGCAGAACATGATAAAAATTATTATAATAAAAATTAAATGAAAGACCCAAAGGTTCACATAAAGAAAGATTTAATTCTTTAAAAATAATGTTCAGCAGACAATTTGTTTGGCAAGCTATACTAGTTTCTAAATGGTTCCTCTCTGTTTTAGGCCTGATCCTATTACAGAGAGGTTAGAAACAGTTCGTAGGCCACCACTGGTCTGTGGACCACACTTGGAGTAGCCCTTTCTGGAGCGGGCTTTGTTTCTGCTGCAGCACAGACAGGGTGACTGTCTGACTATCCATGCCTTAAGTCCAGAAGGATCCCTGGCTTCTAGAACACAGAACTGATATGCATTAGTTACTGAGGATCTATGACACCTACAGTCTATGCCAATTCTGGACTTTTCAGGCCATTAATTGGAATATACACTTAAAAATAAAATTCAGTATATGCATAGTCATGTAAGGTGTTATCGGGATAACTTTATTAATTAGAGTTAGTTGATGATTATTATTTTACTCCTCTGTAGAGGGATACATACAGCATTTTGCACAGACTAGAAAAGACAGCTTATTTAAGAGTCAGTTATCTGGAGGGTTGAACAAATGTGTTCTACAGTCTTCCATTCTTTCAGGTGACATTGGGAGGTTGTCCTCTAGGAAGTGAATCGTTTACCTCAGGCGTCAGTAAACTTTTCTGTAAAGGGACAGACAGTAAATATTTTATTATTTTCTGGAAAAATAAAAGTATCTGTTACATATCTTCTTTGTTTTCTTATCTTTTTTCATAACGCTTTAAAAGTGTGAAAACAGTTCTTAACTTGGGGGCTATATAAAAAAAGGATGCCACTTATATTTCATTAAAAGAAAAAAGGGCTGTGTGGTGGATTTGGCTCACAAGTCACAGTTTGCCAAGCCCTGGCTTATCCCCTGTGGAACCTGGAAATCTGACTCTTGATTCAGCAGTATTGGTATTAGTTATCTATTTCTGTGCAACAAATTATCTCCAAATTTAGCAGGTTAACATGACATTTGTTATCTCACAGTTCTCTGAGCCAGAAATCCTGGTGATTAGTGGGTGCCTCTCATTCTCATCTCTACTTGAGGTTCAGTCAAGCTGAGAGCTGGGGCTACTGTGTCATCTGAAGGTTTGACTGATCAGGAGGACCCACTTCCAAGCTCGTTCCTCTAGTTTTGGGCAAGCCTTTGTCTCCTACCATGTGGACCTCCTTTGAGGTCAGGCCATGGCAGCTGCCTTTCCCTGAGTGAGTGACCTGAGGCAGAGACAGAAAATGAACAAGACAAAAGCCAGAGACTTTATCCATCTAATATCAGAAGTGAAGTCCCATCATTTCTATTGGAGAAGCTAGTCAATCAGTCCAGCCCATACTCAAAGGGAAGGGATGACACAGGGCTTGAACCAAGGAGGTAGTGATCACTGGGGGTCAGCCAAGGGTCTGTCCACCCCAGCAGCCAAGTCTTTAAACCAGTTCCCACAGGGTACACATCTCTCAGTTACAATTTTAAAACACTCTGTGGTTTCTTCCATAGGTATATTGTGCTGTTATTGAAGTAGTACCATGACATAATGTAAAGATACATTTGAAAAGCACATTAGGAGTTTTTAGTTTTTGATATCCAATAGGTTATGCAAAAATGAGTCCTGAATAAAAAATATATGTGAGAAATTATTTCTTTATTCAGTAGGCTTAAGAGATGTTCCTGGAAGTGGCAACCAAACTGACTGAGATAGGAGACTTTGAAACAATTTTAAAAACACCATTTAGCACTAGCTGCCTGGAATGGTTTTGTTTTCCTTATGTAATCTAATTTAATCCTCACAACAGCCATCTGAGGCCATTCAGTTTGATCCCCATTTTACAGATGAGGGTATTGAGGCAGGCAAAGGTTAAGTAACTCAACCTGAATCATATTGCTAATAGGCACTGGGGCTGGGATTCAGGCCTGGGTGTTGCTACCCCAGGATCCCACTCTCTTTGGGACATGAATACAGTCACACAATATTAATGTAAATTGAAGACTGGGAATAGTCCTTGTAATGAGTCAGGCTCACCATTCAGAATACCACAATAGGGCCGTGTCTGAAAGTATTTTAAAGGAGACACTGATCCAGTGACAGAGAAAAAAATACAAAATATTCAGAACTTTACTGTTACTGTTCTTCTGCTAAATGTCATGGAAGAAAAAAAATTCAATGCAAACTTATGTCTCCTTTTTCAAGAGAGCTTTCCCAGGAAGTGTCCATTTTGTCGATTCAGAGTCTATAACCCTTCTATGGATCTGACTCACTCACTGTGATCCTTAGAGAGTTCTGTCTTTAGAAAGCAAGAAGGATTCCAGTAGCTAATGGTGTGCTGAAAATACACAGTCTTATTTCTAATGCTGATAAACAGTTCATGGAACTGTGTTGTGATGTGTGTTCTTAATCAGCATTACTGGACAGTATCACTGCTGATGACCCTGACCACAGGCCAGAGTTACTCTAGGGTAAGCACAGACTTTAAGCTATTAAAAAGGACTCTGAAGATATACCCTTAATTTTTTAGGCTATAAAATTCTTATTTGGATTGGACAGATCTTCATTTAAAATAATCCATATGAACTTCTGCTTGCCTGAGTAACAAAGCTCTTTAAATTGTAACTTTGCTGTGCTATGGTGAGCAATGGTTATTGTGTGTTTTTACTGAAAGTTAGGGAAAATAGTCACAGACAATGGTTAAAAAATAAGACAAATAGCATGTGACATGGAGAAACCAAACACACTTATCAGGAGGCCCTGTCACTCATCGGGGGCAGCCTAACACCGCGGTTCTGCTCTTTCCCAGGGGAAGCCTGGCTGCTCACTCATCAGCCTCCTGGGACCCACTGTGCATGTAGGAGGCAATCGCAGCAGAAGCATCTTTGTTTACAAATGATACAGGGTCCTCGACTATCGACATCTGGCACACAGTTGATAGTTTATTAGGATTTTTTTAATGAATGACAAAGTGAATAAATAATAAGAAAAAAGTGAAGATGGAAAGTGACCATATGCTTTAAGCCATGACTTTAAGGATAAATCCCAAGCTATATACTAATCTCTTCTTTGGGGCTTTTTGGCTCCATGATACAAGAAGATGACTATCTATAGATTCAGGAGGTCTCGATTTGAAGCCCCTGTCTAGGAAATGTTTACTTAAGCTTTTTCGATCCCAGCTTTCTGTAGTCCAAGTCAATGAAAGAATTAAATAAGAGGTTGCATGGTACATGGTAGTCACATGATTAAGTTAGCTTTTTCCTCTGAATTTCATTCTAGCAAAGGGCTTTCTCCCCTAAATCATGGAGAGCTTCTGTTATCTCATCTCAGCTTGGTACCTGTCATGGCACAGGTAGGACCACCATAGGACTTTCTTCAGCTTTCAACATTGCTCAAGGATTCAGCCAAAGAATGGCCTAAAATCCCTGAGCTTCCAAGAATGAGTAAAGTAAGACCACACTGAAGACCTTAAGAATCACTCAGGAGATGGGTGGGAAGGGAGGGATAAGGGGGGAAAAGGGGCATTACGATTAGTACATGTAATGCAGCGGCAGGGGACACGGGAAAGGCAGTATTTACAGAGACGACAAGTAATGATTCTATAGCATCTTACTACACTGATGGACAGTGACTGTAGTGGGGTATGTGGGGGGGACTTGATAGGGGGTCTAGTAACCATAATGTTGTTCAAGTGATTGTACATTAACAATATCAAAAAAAAAAAAAAAGAATCACTCAGGAGAAGAGGCCTCCACCAAGCAGTGAGGTGGGTTGGCCCCATAGCCTGGTGCTCAAATGTGGAGGAAATAGAGAGGCTGCAAGGGGAGAAGAGAACAGGAGGCTCCAGCTGCCAACCATGGCATCGGTTTTGCTGGCCCCTTCCCTGCCTGAGGAAAGCAAGCTGATGTTCAGCCATTCTGATTCTGTCTTTTGTCCTGCCTGCCCAGAATCAAAACCATGGAAAAGACGTTGACCCACAGCCCAGCTCTCTGCGTCACAGTTAAAACAGATAAGATCCTGGAAAATCCTCAGAATCGTCAGCAGTCAAGACAAGAACCCAGGCCCACCAGCTCCTCCAAATTGCCTCTCCCTCCGATTTAGTGCCTGATTTCCTGTTCTAGTTATATTAACTGTATGATAAATTTAGCAATTTGCGTTTAATGCCATATAATCACAGTTCCATGAGTATCTGTTTGCCAGGTGCCAAAAGCGGTGGGCAGAAACTGTGGGAGTACCTTTGAGAAAAGGCAAATGGAAAGTCCTGTCCAGGCAGGACGATTATAGGCACTCCCTAACTGCTAAATGAAAATGCTCTCTACCCAGGCCCTCTCTGTGTATCCACTTCTTGCCACAGACCTTTCATTTCTCTCCTAATGGCTTTCGCGTGGTAAGAAGTGAACTCATCAATAATGCACACTTTTCAGGCATAGTAAAAATGTTTGTGAAAGGCTATTAATGTAAAAGCAAAATGCCCACATTGCTAACACTAATCCCCATTTATTTTAACATTTTTTTCTTGAAAGTACTTAAAACTAAGTCTGCATTAAAAAAAAAAGAAATAATAGAAAGATTGTCAGCTGAAGGCCTGACAAAATTGCACCCATCTGAGAGCCTTAGACGTTCAAGATTTTGGCCAACAGATAATGTTGGTTGCTGTGATTTTAAAAATCACACAGCAAATTTCCTTTGGAACTGATATGAAGGGTGATAAAAATACTCATGAGCTAAGATCCAACATGAAAAGTTTTCAAAGAAGAGCTCATTTTTTACTGTGGAGTTATAAAGCCCCAGAAAAAAGTAGAGTGTATAATGGGAAAAGTGACAGACCCTTGACACTATGGAGGGGATGGTACCACTATAATGAGAGAAACTATTGCTTGGAACCAGAACAGCTATATTCTTCTCTCAGCTTCCACAGTCCCCACACCCCTGGAGTACCATTCAAGACAGTGATGAACTGTGGTCTCAATTCCCTTATTAGCTGTAAGAACTAAAAATTATATGTGCAATTAAAAGGCAAAATGCTGATATTACTCATAGGAAGCCCTTTGTACATTAGCAAGGTACAAAAGTCTGCTGACACTTTGCAACAGAGATAGTCAGCAGGGCAGAAGATTAATAGAGCCTCATAAATTTGCAGGGTGAATACAGTAGATGGGGCAGAATAAGCATGTTGTGTTAGAGATAAATAAAGGGCATGGTCAGCTTGACAAAACATTTAACAAGGAACACAACCAGTCCTTCTCCGCAATTTGCTTGGCTGGCATTAGTCCGTTTTTATATAACTACACGTAATTACCCCACAGTCATTGCTGCTCATGTCACAAAGGCCTCTAGCATGCATGACCAAGAGAAAGCACACTGGGAAAGCCACCGATTCTGATGGGTTATACATGGGGCCACACTGCCCTGCCCGGTTACTTTTCTCATTCAAATGCCTTCACAGTGAAAGTGTCATCACACTCCAGGCCAGAGTTCTCCTAATGGACTCCTGTATGGGCTACATCTCATTTCTTTGTGCTGGAGTCACTTGAAAGAAATCAAGGGAGAGCACTAAAATTCCAAAGAAAAACAGCACAGGAAATACTCTATAAAGCTACTCATCGTGAATATTTTGGGCATTTCCGTGATGGGAACTGTTTCATTTTTTAAAATAGACATGTTAAATGAGTTTTATCCAGCCTTTCCTTGTGATGGCCAGCTTACAAAATGCAATTTGTTGTTGTATGATATGTTGATTAGATATAAGGGAACCTCAAAGGATTTCAAATTTACTTTCTCTTTGAAATGATTCCCAAGGGAAGATGCTTATTTTAATGCCTATATTTGAAAAGTGATTTGAAAATTTCTCTAGGGCCTAACCTGTCTCACAAGGCATTTGCTGTTTCCTGGTTTCGGTAAAACTTGTCTCCTAAACTGCAGAACTGCAGATTGTGCATTCGTTGAACGGATGCCAAAACCCTGACTATATGCCATGCTTATAAAACAGGCAACAAAGGTCCATTGTTATGTGGTACATGAAGTGGCCACAAGGGAGAAGTCAGTTTCTAAATAGCTAGTTGGGTCTGAGAACAGTGATCATGTAGAGTTAAAACTGTCAAAATCAGCCTAAGATTTTCTTTATGGGAAGATGGCACACAGGACCAGGAGATCACCAGGGACCTGGGCAGAGGCCGGTTGGAATAGTCCTTCTAAAGCAGAATGCTGTTTAAGTTTTAGAGAAACAGCATTAGGGCCCTTGGTCTCCTTCTGTACCTCTCATTCACTTGTGTTCCAGTCTGTGTTTTGGAGGAGGAATCTGGCTGAAGATTGGCCACCATGGTAGCACTTTCCAAATTTCCTAGTATAAGGAATATCCAAGGAATTTGTTAATGTTGTAGATTCTTGGCCCTCACACCTAGAGATTGACTCATCTTGATTGGGGGGGGCCAAGAAATCTATATTTTTTAACAAGCTCCCAGATGACACTGATAGAGGCAGTCACTGGGGAGCCTTTTAACAATCCTGCAAGAAGTTGTTAGGAGAGCCGTCAGGAATCGGGAGGACTTTGGGGTGTTCTATCTCCTCTTGTTTTCTCTGATAGAATTGGTGGGTCTAGATATCCGGCAGTCCTACCTGGGAGCCAGTTTGTTTGCTACGTGGATTTAATAAGCCCCAACTTATTGTAAGCTTTGTGTATGATCCATAATGCGTTCCTTTTCTTCTCTCTGAAGAATATATGGGACTTCGCTTGGGGGAAGAGAACACTGTCCATTCAAAGAAACCCTCCGCAGATGCCTTTGGACAGCATATGAATTAGTTCTCTGTCTAATTTTAGGAGCTGTATGGATGCCCTAGTATTAGAGAATTTGGTCTTTTATAAAAATGAGGAGCCTAAAAGTCCAAGGAAGAAATAGAATATGACTTGAAAAAGTATTTACTTTTTAAAGCTTATTGCTTAGATATTATTTATTATATGGTCCCCCCAACAGAAGGTGTTTTATAAAAGGAAAGTCTAGATATGGAAATCTAGTAGAACATTTATTTAATGCCACAGTGCATCTTTTATAGTCCAGCAGACAAACCTTCCAGAACCTTCTTCCACAGTGACAGAAAATTATAGCCACACAGGCTCCCTCCTGCTTATAGATTCTTCCTCATACATACTCATGAGCAGCCCTACCACCTGCCGGGGGGTTGTTTTTCATAACATGATTTTCGCCACTGCAGTGGTCTAATAAAGTAGAAAACACTTGCTTTGTTCCTACCCAATATTCTGTCTCCTTTTTTCTCCTGGGTGTCTTGGTGTTCGGGGTAATCTACTTCAATGGTTGGCCTTTGGACTCTGGCTTCTGGATAAGCAGATCTGGATCTAGAAACTGTTGCAACATAAATGTCATCGAGAACCCTGTAAGAGATTTTTGGTTCGGAATATAGCTTGGTGCCCTACTTCAAAAGAACCGTAATAGAACTCTCATCTCAAACTTCAGTGTTCTGTTATTAGTAAAAAAGGCTGCATTATTTGAAAGGCTTCCACCCCTCCCCTTTTAAATTTGTGAACTAAATAATGTACCCTCACTAAGGGAATAGGCTTGTCACAGACTTATTGCAAGTACTGTTAAGGAACCGTAGCCATTCACATGTTTAAATAAGGTCGCTAATCAGACGGAGTGTTGTTCACTGTGTCCTGGATCCTCTTGGCAAAAACTTCATCTAAAAATAACATGACATTCCGTTTACAGGCGACTGAGCGCTTGCTCCCTCAAGATGAATGGCACTTCGAGATTCAAGTCCCTTGTTAACCCTCGTAATCTGCTGCAAATATAACCCTTTGACCAAATATTTGGAAGAAATAGAATAAATCTCTCTTGACATTCAAGCCCACAGAGATTAGGAGCTCTCTCTCTCTCTCTCTCTCTCTCTCTCTCTCTCTCTCTCTCTGTTTCTTGTACACGTACATATACATATTGCAAACAGAACTAAAACTGATTTTAATCAATAAATAGTGTTAAAGGTGGCAGAAAAAAGTCAATAAAATTTGAGAAATTTAATGAACAAATAGAAGAAAATTTTATATTCTATACCTTATGACATGAAGTCTCAGAAAGAGTAAAATGATTATATCAAAACTGTTTTCTGTCATTGAGATCTGAAAAAAGTTGCTTTGTTATTAACTATTAGGGGGAAAAAAACAATAGAATAATAGACTCTCATGTTTGGAATTGACCTTACAGAAGATGAGTTATCTTTCCATCCAGTATGGAGACACTTTCTAAACCATTCCCCTCAACTAGGTTTTCCAGCTTCCATCTGGGCATCTCCAACGGCAGGGAATTCACTATTTACAAACCAGCCCTTCCCACTGTCAACAAGCTCTGCCACAAATTCTTTCTTAGACTGAAGGGTTTTCTCACCAAATTACTAGACTTAGCAAGATTATGTGTGAATTGTAAAAGCTGCTTTTCTAGATTGAGAGCAAAGGTTCATATGGCTAGCCACATGATGGAATGATTCTCCCAAAGGGATGGACTTGTGAGCCGTTATTTGTACTGGATTTGGAAACTGAATGGTGTTTTGAATTCAGCTTCTTTAAGTCTTCAGCTCTCTCAAGATGTATCTTTTCCATCCCAGCCCCTTTCCCCTTTGTGAGTAGCAGATATCTAAATTGGTATAATAATTGTTAATGACATACATATTTCCTTCATCATGATTCCTTAATGGTAAGAATTGCAACTTGTTCACTACAGCACCTCATATATTCATACATTCATTTAATAACAAATTTTTGAGCACATCACTAGGCTTTGAGGTTATAAAGCAAAATACATCCTGCCATCAAGGAATATATTTTCTAATGGGGAAAACAATCAAGTAAATTGATCATTATATTACAATGTAGCAAGGACTGTGATAATGTGATCTATAGGATTCAGTGAGGATGCAGATAAATGCTAACACGAATGTAAATGTAAATATAAATCAAATTTCGTGGGAGGTTTTTTGAAGATGGAGAAGACTAGAACACATCTGATCACAGAATCCTCTTAATATGGTCTGTTTATTAATATCTTATAGGGAATATTCTTCAACATGCAGTCAGGAGATGCAGGGCTACAAAAGTATGCAGAATCCTGGAAATTAGGTATTCTTTATGCTTCAAATTTAACCCATATCTTTCAGGTGTTGTTAAATGATTTTATTCAGGGTAATAATGAGTTTTTGTACTTTAGAAAATAATGTTCAGAAAGCCCCCCTGAGAGTTTTTGTCATCTAAGGAGAGCAGTGAGAAAGCCCTGGATTGAGGTGCCATCAGTGGGAGTGGCTATGTGGGAAAAAAATAGGAGAAACTTTTAGGGGGAAGCCATTGGCCTGATAACTGACTGAACGTGTCAGAGTGACTGGTGAGAGAGAATGACCAGTGTTCTCATTGGTGGGGCTGGAAATATACCGAGATAGGGTGAGCTGAGAGGCATGTTTTCAGGAAGGGAACTTGCAAATCCATTTGGGCTTGTTGCGTCTCAGGTACCTGTGTGATACCCGGGTAAAGAAGCCAGACAAGCAGTTGAATATATGTGCTCAACATAGTGGTTTAGGCTGTGAGAATATATTTGGAAATCCAAAATGGCAGTTGAAGCCATAGGTTTAGAGGAAGTCACTGAGAACAATGTGTTCAGGAAAAAAGAGCATAGGGCTGAGAACAAAGGTCTAGGGACCTTAAGTTTGATCAGCAAGGGGAGAACAAATGACTTAATGTTGAGCATGAGAAAGGTGGGAGTAAACTTGAAAAATATAGAAATTTTAAGGGAAGAGCAGGCTGAGGAGTTCCTGCCTGTTCATCCCTTAGTTCCTTTCAAAGTGATTGTCTCTCACAGCTCACTGCTGAGGGAAGCAGCCCTAGATGGTTCATCATCCAGACATATAAATGTGTATGTTCTGGCCTCATGTTTTTTCACCGAAGGGCAGCCAGTTTATAGGCCAGCCTCAGTTCTGAAAGAAAGTCCTGCTGTGAGAACCTTATTCTTATGGGTCAGTAATGGCCAAGTGGATCATAGGAGTCTCTTTACTAGGAATCTAGGGTTATACAGAGAAAGGTGGCAGCAGGTACTATGGGTTGAACGGTGCCCCTGCCTTTCCTAAATTCATATGTTAAAGTCCTAGCTCCCTGTATTTCACAATATAACTTTATTTGGAAGTAATGGCATTACAGATATAACTAATTAAGATGAAGCAATACTGGAGTAGGGCTCCTACTCCAATATGACAGTGGCCTTACAAGAAGGGGAAATTTGGGTACAGACACCATGAGATGAAGGCAGACATCAAGGCAATGCTTCTACAAGTCAAGCAACACCAAAGATTGCCAGCAAACCACCAGAAGCTAGGGAAGAGGCATGGAACAGACTCCGCCTCACAGCCTCCAGAAAGAACCAACCCCGTCAACACCTTGATCTTGGACTTTTAGCCTCCAGAACCGAGACAATAAATATCTGTTGTTTCAGCCAGTTTGTGGCTCTTAGTTATGGCAGCCTAGGAAACTAACAATAGTCGGAGGAGCTGACAAACACACACGGGGAAGCTGGCTCCCAAATCCATGAGGTAACCGTAACCGTGTGCAAACCGAAGCCATGAAAAGGAGAGGCGGCGAGATAGTTGCTTGCAAACAGAAGGAGCTATGGAAGCACACCTGGATCTCTACTGGCTGAGCGTGAAGTAGGAGTCCACCAGATTTCAGCTACTAAGGATGAAATGAAATGGCCTAGCAAAGTAGGAGTGAGTTAAGTCCTGAATCACATTCCAGCCCCTAATTCTGGCCCCATTTGGAGACTCTATGATATACTTCTTTCCTTGATTTTGTTAAGTTAAACCTCACCGTTTAGTTTTTAATTCTGAGTCTGATGACACAATCAGGAGCCTTACCTTCCTCATGTCTAGGTATACTCTCTTTATGACCTGCCTGAATTAGATATCTATTGTTGTGTAACAGATTACCACAGAATTTAATGGCTTAAAACAGCAAACATTTATTACTTCACAGTTCTTGTGTGTTAAGAATCTGGTTGCAGCTCAGCGAGGGACATTTCTCTAAAGTTCTGATATGGCTACAATTCAGGGATTATATTTTCAGGGCTGTGGTCTCATCTCAAGGCTCAACTGGGGGAAGGATCTGATTCCAAGGTTACTTGGGCAGTTGTTGACAGAATTCAGTTGCTTCATGGCATTGCATAGGAAGCTCCAGTTCTTCTCTGGCAGATGGCTCAAGGGCTCTGTCAATGCCTCACCAAACAGGCCTCTCCATAGCGTGGCTCACATGGCAGCTGTCTTCACGAGAGCAAGCAGGCAAGAGGCAAAGAGTGTACAACAAAATAGAAGTCACTGTCTTTTTGTAACCTAATTTCAAAAGTAACATCCCATCACTTTTGACATATTCTGTTCATTAGAAACAAGTCAGTGGGCTCAACACACACTCAAGGGGAAGGCCTTCCATGAGGGTGAGAATATCAGGAAGTGGGGGTCCTTGGGAGCCATGTCAGAAGCTGCCTAACACATCTCCCCTTCCTAGAAGAAAAAGGAGGGAGGCAATCTCATTGCAAACCAAGGAGTCCAACTAATAGAGAACCCAGGTGAGAAGTTTCCTACCAAGTGTTTCAAAAAAGTCAAGTAATAAAAGGGCCAAAAAGTGATCCCTGGATTTGGCAATCGCCATTCCTGGTGACCAGTAAAGGTAGTTCAGAGAAGAGAGGGGTGGGCAACCCAGACGGGGGTGGAATAAGAGTGTCCAGGAGTGGTAAAATAGACACGTTAGGTGTCATTTACGTTAAAGATGGTTGGTTCTAGTTTCCTATTGATGCTGTAACACACTACTATGAACTTAGTTGCTTAAAACAACAATAAATTTTTATCTTTAGTTCCAGGGCTCAGAAATCCTAAAAACAAGGTGTTGGCAGGGCTACATTCCTTCTGTAGGCTCTAGGGCACAAATCTGTTTTCTTGCTTCCTCCACCTTCCAGAGCCTGCCTGTATATTCCTCTGCTCTGGCCCCTCCCTCCACCTTCAAGGCCGGCAGTGTTGCACCTCCAAGTGTCCCTCTCTCTGACCTCTGCTGCCATCATCACATCTCCTCTGACTCTAACCTTCCTGCCTTCTATAAGGACCTTTGTGGTAGACTGGGTGCACCTGATTAATCCAGGACAACCTCTCCTCCTCAAATTTCCTAATTTAATCACATTGCAAAGTCTCTTTTGTTGTGCAAGGTAACATAGTCCCAGTTTCTGGAGATTAGGACATAGACATCTTGGGAGGTCATTATTCTTTCTATCACTATTGGCTAGAGTAGGAAGAGAAAGGACAGCATCTGGGAGATTGGAGTTAAGGAAAAGTATTTTATAAGCTGGGTAAACCTGTCCACTTTATGATATAACAGGATCTGCAGATACAGAGAAGAACGATTCAGTCTTTCCTGTTGATTAAAGAACAGCACTTGTAAGAGTCCCGTAAGTGTCGAACAGAACTAAATGATGCTGCATCTCTCACCTTTACAAATGTTCTGAATTGTGAGGATAAAAATGTGTGCTTTTGTTTAATGGGTGGTTGTGAGATCAGACTTCTCAAATGAATATTCGTTCTCCTTTCTGTCCAGCTGAATAACTGAATTTGAATATTTTGCTTGGGTAATTGGAGGCTGTGTATCTTAAATCAAGGCATGGAGTTTGCCAAATTCAGTTCACATGACTGTAGATCGTAGGGCATGGATAGAAAATGGATATTTTATTTATATAACTTTAAATCTGGACGTTGTTAGGCAATAAAACTGTCCTTGGATATTATTATCTATTTATAAAATATGCCATTTTCATTTCAGGCTTACTGGACCTATTCTTCTACTGTAGTAAAATGAATACATTCTACCTTAAAAATGAAGCTCATATTCATGGGATAAATTGAAATAGTTAATAGACACATGCAAACACAGAAGATTGTCATTACCATACAGTAAATAATACACATGAATAAAAAATAGTGAAAAAAAATGCTCTCCACAGGAGCTATAATGCCATCTTAATTATAATCAAGTGTGTTGATTAGTAAAGACATTTTTTTTAATGTAAGTATCTGATAATTAGTGACAAACTCTGCCTATAGCAGCAACTGAATAATTTGGGCATTAAAGATATTTTTTAAAAAAAGGAGGCAGCATGTACTGACCAGTCACAGAGTAAAGATAAGGAGATATCACCTTTGTTCTTATTAAAGAAATTTTATGTTAATTATGGAGACAAAAGAGAGCCACACAAATATGGACAAATATATCTGATAATTATAAGGGAATTCACTGCTACAGAGATGTAGAATGGCTAAGGAAAGAAGGGAACACATTTAAAATGCATTAAGAAGGAGATCATAAAGAGAATTTCTTGATATTCTCCCAAGAAAATAAAATATTCCTCTCCTATGCTTTTTTTTCACTCAAAATTTATTGTAAAATGTTCAAACATAAAGTTGAAAGAATTGTTATTACTTTACATACTTGCTTTAGCTATCCACCTGCTTATCCATCAACACCTCATGACTTCTTAAGGACAGAGTGACAGTTACATTTTGGAGATGATTAAATTGCTTTAGCAAGAAGATAACTTAGACCCATGACTCTGTGCAGGAGGGAAGGGCTGTTGGGGGTCTAGTAGGGTCTGAGTCACTCCCATGGACCTTCTGCTCCTGAATTATAGCTACTGTTACTGATGTTTGCATGCTGGGGCAGTGAAACCATGAAAAGAACTGCTGGCTTACATAATGTTTTAGTCTTTTTATTAATCCTCTAATTCCATGCAAATATTCAATTACCATTTTCTTCTGGTCTCTCTAATTCATGTCCTCTTTTCTAATCAGGACAGCTACCTCACTGAATCAAGGAAAGACCATCTTCATTCTGGCCTTCACTGTTTTTGCTTTTACCAGGAATATTTTCTTCCCCCTATTTGTTATTTTAACCTGCTTCATTTTTTTTATTTTAACTTTCTTCTTTACTTTTTTAAAAAATTTATTTTGGTATAATTAATATACAATTACATGAGCAACATTAAGGTTACTAGACTCCCAATTATCAAGTCTCCACCACATACTCCATTACAGTCACTGTCCATCAGTGTAGTAAGATGCTATAGAGTCACTACTTGTCTCCTCTGTGCTATACTGCCTTCTCCATGCCCACACCCACTACATTATCGTGCTAATCATAATGCCCCATTTTCCCCTTATCCCTCTCTTCCCACCCATTCTCCCCTGTCCCTTTCACTTTGGTAACTGTTAGTCCATTCTTGGGTTCCGTGAGTGGCTGCTGTTTTGTTCCTTCAGTTTTTTGCTTTGTTCTTATACTCCACAGATGAGTGAAATCATCTGATATTTGCCTTTCTCCACCTGGCTTATTTCCGTGAGCATAATACCCTCTAGCTCCATCCATGTTGTTGCAAATAGTAGGATGTGTTTTCTTCTTATGACTGAATAATATTCCATTGTGTATATATACCACATCTTCTTTATCCATTCATCTACTGATGGACACTTAGGTTGCTTCCATTTCTTGGCTATTGTAAATAGTTCTGCGATAAACATAGGGATGCATACGTCATTTTCAAACTGGGCTCCTGCGTTCGTAGGGTAAATTCCTAGGAGTGGAATTCCTGGGTCAAATGGTATTTCTATTTTTAGTTTTTTGAGGAATCTCAATACTGCTTTCCACAATGGTGGAACTAATTTACATTCCCACCAGCAGTGTAGGAGGGTTCCCCTTTTCTCCATATCCTCACCAACATTTGTTGTTGTTTGTCTTTTGGATGTTGGCCATCCTAACTGGTGTGAGGTGATATTCATTGTGGTTTTAATTTTGCATTTCTCTGATGATTAACTATGTGGAGCATCTTCTCATGTGCCTGTTGGCCAGCTGAATTTCTTCTTTGGAGAAGTGTCTGTTCAGCTCCTCTGCACATTTTTTAATTAGATTATTTGCTTTTTGTTTGTTGAGGTGTGTGAGATCTTTATATATTTTGGATGTCAACCCTTTATCGGATATGTCATTTATGAATATATTCTCCTATACTGTAGGATGTCTTTTGGTTCTGCTGAGGGTGTCCTTTGGTGTGCAGAAGCTTTTTAGTTTGATATAGTCCCACTTGTTCATTTTTGCTTTTCTTTCCCTTGACCGGGGAGATATGTTCATGAACAAGTTCCTCATGCTTATGTCCAAGAGATTTTAGCCTATTTTTTTTCTAAGAGTTTTATGGTTTCATGACTTACATTCAGGTCTTTGATCCATTTTGAGTTTACCTTTGTGTATGGAGTTAGGCAGTAATCCAGTTTAATTCTCTTGCATGTAGCTGTCCAGTTTGCCAACACCAGCTGTTGAAGAGGCTATCATTTCCGCATTGTATATCCATGGCTCCTTTATCATATATTAATTGACCATATATGCTTGGGTTAATATCTGGACTCTCTATTCTGTTCCACTGGTCTATGGATCTGTTCTTGTGCCGGTACCAAATTGTCTTGATTACTGTAGCTTTGTAGTAGAGCTTGAAGTTGGGAAGCTAGATCCCCCTGCTTTATTTTTCCTTCTCAGGAGTGCTTTGGCTATTCAGGGTCATTTGTGGTTCCATATGACTTTTACAACTATTTGTTCCAGTTTGTTGAAGAATGCTGTCAGTATTTTGATAGGGATTGCATTGAATCTGTAGATTGCTTTAGTCAGGATGGCCATTTTGACAATATTAATTCGGCCTATCCAAGATCATGGGATGAATTTCCATTTGTTAGTGTCCTCTTTAATTTCTCTTAAGAGTGTCTTGTAGTTTTCAGGGTATAGGTCTTTCACTTCCTTGGTTAGGTTTATTCCTAGGTATTTTATTCTTTTTGATGCAATTGTGAATGGAATTGTTTTTCTGATTTCTCTTTCTGTTAGTTCATCATTAGTGTATAGGAAAGTAACAGATTTCTGTGTGTTAATTTTGTATCCTGTAACTTTGCTGAATTCAGATATTAGTTCTAGTAGTTTTGGAATGGAATCTTTAGGGTTTTTTATGTACAGTATCATGTCATCTGCAAATAGTGACAATTTGACTTCTTCTTTACCAATCTGGATGCCTTGTATGTCTTTGTTTTGTCTGATTGTCATGGCTAGGACCTCCAGTACTATGTTGAATAACAGTGGAGAGAGTGGGCATCCCTGTCTTGTTCCCGATCTTAGATGAAAAGCTTTCAGCGTCTCGCTGTTAAGTATGATGTTAGCTGTGGGTTTGTCATATATGGCCTTTATGATGTTGAGGTACTTTCCCTCTATACCCATTTTGTTGAGAGTTTTAATCATGAATGGATGCTGAATTTTGTCAAATGCTTTTTCAGCATCTATGGAGATGATCATGTGGTTTTTGTTCTTTTTGTTGATGTGGTGGATGATGTTGATGGATTTTCGAATGTTGTACAATCCTTGAATCCCTGAGATGAATCCCACTTGATCATGGTGTATGATCCTCTTGATGTATTTTTGAATTCGGTTTGCTAATATTTTGTTGAGTATTTTTTGCATCTATGTTCATCAGGGATATTGGTCTGTAATTTTCTTTTTTGTGGTTTCTTTGCCTGGTTTTGGTATTAGACTTATTCTGGCCTCATAGAATGAGTTTGGAAGTATCTTCTACTTTTTGGAAAACTTTAAGGAAGATGGGTATTAGGTCTTCACTAAATGTTTGATAATATTCAGCAGTGAAGCCATCTGGTCCAGGGGTTTTGTTCTTAGATAGTTTTTTGATTACTAATTCAATTTTGTTGCTGGTAATTTGTTTGTTCAGATTCTCTGTTTGCTTCTTGGTCAGCCTTAGAAGGTTGTATTTTTCTAGAAAGTTGTCCATTTCTTCTAGGTTATCAAGTTTGTTAGCATATAATTTTTCATAGTATTCTCTCATAATTCTTTGTATTTCTGTGGTGTCCGTCATGATTTTTCCTTTCTCATTTCTGATTCTGTTTATTTGTGTAGATTTTCTTTTTCTCCTAATAAGTCTGGCTAGGAGTTTATCTATTTTGTTTGTTTTCTCAAAGAACCAGCTCTTGGTTTCATTGATTTTTTTCTATTATTTTATTCTAATCAATTTTATTTATTTCTTCTCTGATCTTTATTATGTCCCTCCTTCTGCTGACGTTGGGCCTCATTTGTTCTTCTTTTTCCAGTTTCAATAATTGTGACTTTAGACTGTTCATTTGGAATAGTTCTTCCTTCTCTAAATAGGCCTGGATTGCTGTATACTTCCCTCTAAGAGCTGCCTTCGCTGTGTCCCACAGAATTTGGGACATTGTGCTGTTGTTTTCATTTGTCTCCATATATTGCTTGATCTCTGTTTTAATTTGGTCATTGATCCATTGATTATTTAGGAGCATGTTGTGAAGCCTCCATGTGTTTGTGAGCCTTTTTGCTTTCTTTGTACAATTTATTTCTAGTTTATACCTTTGTGATCTGAGAAGTTGGTTAGTAGAATTTCAATCATTTTGAATTTACTGAGGTTCTTTTTGTCGCCTAGTATGTGGTCTATTCTGGAAAATGTTCCATGTGCACTTGAGAAGAATGTGTATCCTGCTGCTTTTGGGTGTAGAGTTCTGTAGATGTCTGTTACGTCCATCTGTTCTAGTGTGTTGTTCAGTGCCTTTGTGTCCTTACTTATTTTCTGTCTGGTTGATCTGTCCTTTGGAGTGAGTGGTGTGTTGAAGGCTCGTGAAATGAATGCATTGCATTCTATGTCCTCCTTTAATTCTGTTAGTATTTGTTTCACATATGTAGGTGCTCCTCTGTTGGGTGCATAGATATTTATAATGGTTATATCCTCTTGTTGGACTGACCCCTTTATCATTATGTAATGTCCTTCTTTGTTTTGAAGTTTATTTCGTCTGATACAAGTACTGCAACAACTGCTTTTTTCTCCCTATTGTTTGCATGAAATATCTTTTTCCATCCCTTCACTTTTACTCTGTGTATGTCTTTGGGTTTGAGGTGAGTCTCTTGTAGGCAGCATATAGATGGGTCTTGCTTTTTCTCCATTCTATTTCTCTATGTCTTTTGATTGTTGCATTCAGTCCATTTACATTTAGGGTGATTATCAATAGATATGTGCTTATTGTCATTGCAGGCTTTGGATTTGTGGTTACCAAAGGTTCAAGGGTAGCTTCTTTACTATCTAACCATCTAACTTAACTCACTTATTATGCTATTATACACACAGTCTGATGATTATTTATTTCTCTCCCTTCTTTTTCTTCCTCCTCCATTCTTTATATGTTAGGTGTTTTATTCTGTACGCTTTGTGTTTCCCTTGACTGATTTTATGGATTGCTGATTTTATTTTGTATTTAGTTAGTATTTGGTTGGTCTACTTTCTTTGCTGTGGTTTTATTTTCTCTTGTGACATCTATTTAGCCTTAGGATCACTTCCATCTAGAGCAGTCCCTTTAAAATACACTGTAGAAATGGTTTGTGAGAGGTAAATCCTTCAACTTTTGCTTATCTGGGAATTGTTTAATCCCTCCTTCAAATTTAAATGTTAATCTTGCTGGCTACAGTGTTCTTGGTTTGAGGCCTTTCTGTTTCATTGCATTGAATATATCATGCCATTCCCTTCTGACCTGTAAGCTTTCTGCTGAGAAGTCTGATGATAGCCTGACAGGTTTTCCTTTGTAGGTGATCTTTTTTCTCTCTATGGCTGCTTTTAATACTCTGTCCTTGTCTTTGATCTTTGCCATTTTAATTACTATATGTCTTGGTGTTGCCTTCCTTGGGTCTCTTGTGTTGGGAGATCTGTGCACCTCCATTGCCTGAGAGACTATCTCCTTCCCCAGACTGGGGAAGTTTTCAGCAATTATCTCCTCAAAGACACTTTCTATCCCTTTTTCTCTCTTTTCTTCTGGTACTTCTATAATGTGACTATTGTTCCGTTTGTACTGGTCACACAGTTCTCTTAATATTCTTTCATTCCTAGAGATCCTTTTATCTCTCTCTGCCTCAGCTTCTCTGTATTCCTGTTCTTTTATTTCTATTCCATTAACAGTCTCTTCCACCTCATTCAGTCTGCTCTTAAATCCTTCCATTGTTTGTTTCATTTCTGTTATCTCCCTCCAGAATTCATCCATTAGCTCTTGCATATTTCTCTGTAGCTCCATCAGCATGCTTATGACTTTTATTTTGAATACTTTTTCAGAAAGATTGGTGATTTACATCTCACTAGGCCCTCTCTGGTATTTGAGTAATTTGGGACTGAACAAGGTTCTGCTTTTTCATGGCAATGGGAGTGGTTGCCGGTGAGTCATGCATGTGTCAGCTGGGAGAACAAAGTCCCTTCCTGCTTGCTGGTTGCCTTGCCCTTCTCCACTCCCTGTGCCAGTGAACCGCACACAGGGAGCCACCTCTGTGTTAATCCCCTGAGCTGCCATGGGCAGGGTGGTCCTCGAGATGGCTGAGGGCACTGGCAGGGGTTTCAAGTGAGCGGCACGTGTTCACCATGAGAACAGAGCCCCTTCATGCTTCCCGGACTCTGCGCAGGTCTTTGCTGTCTGTGCTGGTCAACCAAACATAGGGGGCAGCCTCTGGGTCTGGGCCAGTTAGCCACGTACAAGAAGAAGCCTCTGTGTGGTTGCTTGGCCGGGCTGCTCCCTGGCTCTTCTGTAGCAATGGCAGGTCATCTGGTTTGCTTGCAATGCTGGTGTGGGGGAATGAATGGCATCCTGCTTACTGCCATGAGTGGCTTTGGAGCTGCGTTTCCACCCAGGGGGTTAGGGCGCCTGAAGTTCCTTAAAGTTCCCAGCCTGCTGAGCTGAGTGTGTCAGGACAATTTTGTCCACCTGTTAAACCCTTGTTCCTTTAGGACTTTTAAAGCACCTGCTTTTCTTTTGTCCCACGGCAGCTGGCTGTGGGAACCTGTTCACAGTCTTAGTCTCAGATTTTGCTTTTCAGTTCTTCTAATATCCAGTACACCATGAAATATGTGTCTATGCTCCTGGTGCAGATTTCTAGGGCTGGCTATTTTGCAGTCCTGTGCTTCCACTCCCTTCCCACTCTGATTCTTTCCCTCCCACCCATAAGCTGAGGTGGGGATAGTTCTCGGCTCCCGCCGGGTCATGGCTTTGTATCTTACCCTTGTCCATGAGATGTTGAGTTCCTGCAGATGTAGATGTAGCCTGGCTGGTGTACTGTATCTTCTGGTCACTCTTTTAGGAATAGTTGTATTTACTGTATTTTCAAAATATATATAGTTTTGGGAGGAGATTTCCACCACCCTACTCATGCTGCCAACTTGAGAATCTCCTCCTAACCTCCTTCTTTAACACTATACTCAGAAACCTGCCCCTGTGTGAGGTCTTTCCTGGCTATTCTTGTTACTTCCCTGTTTTCTAGGCATTTCCTTCTTTGATTTTCTTTTTTTTAAGTCCATAATCTATGCAGCAAAACAGAACACTTCATTGAGTAAAGTCTTAGACAATTTGACACTTAATTTTTGAGCACCAGCCTCTCCCCTTCCCTGTAGCGCCCTGTAAACTTTTGGTCAAAACCTACCCGATGGACTGCTTTACATTTACACAAGTCCAGGAATTTATGATGGACAAAGGATTGCCATTGGGAGGGAGATCAGCTCTGTACTAGTGCTTAACGTGGTGTCACAATCTGTCACCATGAGACTGGATTATCTATACCAGGAGGAAGTTTTAGAGGAAGAAAACTATAAATCAAATTACTGCTATTATTGCTATTCTACCCATTTTGAGGATTTATTCTGATTGGGTTTGTAACTGTGTTAGTGATTTTTAGGGGTCTGAGCCCTAAAAACGACATTTTCCAAGATTTCTTGCCCTAGCTTCCTGTCAGGTTTGGCTCTGGTGGGAGATTGGAGGATGGGAGGAAGAAATTGCCCCCGGCTTCCAGGTCTTGTTTTGGTAGCAACTCTGTCTCCTCCAGGGCTTTCTTTCCTCTTAAAGAGGTTCCTTCCATGTTTTCTTCAGGGCAGGTTCCATCTTGTTTTAAATTCGCACCACCATGGCGGGCTTCTGAGATCTGGTCACACTATCTCCACGTCTTTCCAGCCTTTGGGGTAGCTGTGGCTGCTTCTTGCCGTCATTAAGTCTCTGAGTTGTCTCATAGTCCCTGTTTGGTTTCTTGGCTCTTCTCCATCTCTAATTCCACATGTTGAATCTCCACTGTCCAATCACCTAGCCCAGGTCTGGGTCCCTGACTGAACTGTGACTGAAACAGTATCCGGGTCTCATCTCGCCCGTCCTCCCCCAGAAGCCACGTGATCAGTAGCACTTTGGTGTTTCTCTGAGAGATATACAAAGGTGCTTAAAAGAGAGAGGGCTGAAGGTTTTGTGCTGGATGGAATAGAATGGTTACTCCTGCTTAATGTCCATATGCTTGATTTCAAATGTGTCCATAGGTCCATCTGAATTTCTAGTTCTTTTCACATCATTAATCTGAGGTTCTCCCAACTCCGAAGCAGACGTGGTTTTCACACTTTCGTTTGGATGTGTTTCTGCATTTTGTACAATCATGTGACACTAAACATTAGGAATTGACACAAAAGGCAAGTCCTAGTCACCATCTGAAAAGCAATCATATTTTTCTGTGCTTTCTTGGCTCCAAAGTGCTACTCACCATCACCAATAAGTTCACTCAGGTGAACAGGAACTCTAAGCTAAAGGCTGTATGTACAGGATGGGAAAGAGAGCAAGAAAAGGACTGAGCCCATAGACTGGGCCTGTATAAGACCTGGTGAGACAGACTCTCAGCCTCCTTTGGAAACTCTATTTTCTCCATCCCAGCCCCTGTATGTGGACTTTCAGCAACTGGCAGCCTTCCAGTCTAGCACTTCATTTCACACAACAGCTCTGATTTTCAAATATTGACTCGAGGAGTTAGTCTCCCTGGTGCCAGCTCAATTTCTAAACATTATTGCATTTAAAGCTTTGATTATTCTGATGTACTACTGAGGGGTTCTAGTTGTCAGGCTAGGTTCATCTTTATGGAATTTCTTTTACTGTAGTTCAGCAAAGGTACCACACCTGTATGTAGTCTTACATATAGGATGCTAAATCCATTTTTAAATGCATAATGCAAAGATTTATATTTAAAATGTACTTGAGTTATACAAATTATATATCAAGGATGATGAATGTTATGTGGCTGGACATTGTAAATAAAATAGTGTGCTGCCCGTTTTGGATATGCAAAGTAGTCTGATTTTAGTATTTTAGAGGCAGAAGCATTTTCACCAACCTGACATCAGAATTCATACTCTGCTCTTGGAGGTTATAGGACATGGCGAAAGGAAAATAAAATTAATATTTATGAGTTGCTAATTGTTCTTCATAAGAAAGAATACTATATTATCACATTTCTTAAATTTGAAAAAATCTGATAATTACCATGGAGAACAGTACATTTTAATAAAATGTCAAAATACAATGATAAAAATAGGTACCAGATTTTATATCCAATAATTAAGGAAATCAAGAGGAACTTGAGAAATAGGTTGTGTAGGACACAATTCAACTAAATAACTGTTAGTTGAATTGATTTGTAGTCCTGAGAATAGACAGTTGAGGAATTAAAACAGCTTATACAACGGACTTTTTAATAAAGACCACGTTTTGGATGATTAAAAATTAAGTTGGGCAAAGTAGACAAAGATTGAGGAAGGGCATTCAAAGCAGTTGAAACATTATGCTCCAAATCTTAAAAATGTGGGACAGCATTTCCTCTTCAGAGATTACTATAGATCCATTCTGTTGGAGGGAGAATTTCCGGGACAGCAGCAGATAGAGCAGGTATGAGCAGCTGGGTCCATGAGCCAGGATCTCCGGTGCTACGTTTAGAAGCTTGATCCGTTTTAACTGAGGGTCTCTAGGGACACCTTTCACACTGGAGAACGGGGGAACATGGGATAAAAGGGAGAGGGTGTGGAGAAAATGCAGAGGCTATTGTCATGATCCCGAGGAGAATTGTTGAGGGCAGAATTAAGAGAGAGACAGTGGGGATAGAAGGTGTGAATGGGAAATAAGGGCGAGAACTGATGAATATTTAAGAATGAAAATTGATTAAGATGACTTATGGCCTTCTTAATAACCTTCCCTATATGACTAGTTTTAATGCGTATAGTAGGAGAAAAAGATAAAGTTGTATAGGCAACAACTGAATATCTTTCAGTCTTTTATCTGGGTTCAATTTAGAAAAAAGAGCTCAACACAATTAAATAACGATAACATCAGAAAAGAATGAACAGTATTTCAGTTCTATCTTTTCAGCCTATGCATGAATATCATCTACAAATCTAACAGATAGTCATTCAGTCTTGTTTGATCCTTCAAACAAGATTTAAATATGACTCTCACCTCTCTCTATAGGCAGCCTTCCATTATAGTGCAGCCTGTTACCTGTCATCTCCCCTTTATGTTAATCAGAAGTGTCTCTTGCTGAAGCTCCTACCCACTGGTCTTTGCGCTTCACTCTGTACTACTAAGAAAGACCCTGAATTCCATTTCATCCAGTTGTACTTCAGACATTTAAAGATAGTTATAATTTCCCTGTTAAGGTTTCTTGGGTTAACCATCCACATTTCTTTTATTCGCATCTTCAAACTCTCTTCACTCAAGTTATCTTTTTTTGATGTCAGTGTGCCTTTTATAATATCAAGCTCAGGATTCCATAATGGTATTTTTAGATGGCAAAATCAGCACAGGGATGGGGGTTCTTCAGCCAACAGGGCAGAATTCATATCAAACCTAACCTATTTGCTCTCTAAATCAGCTCCTGGCCCCATATCTCCTCTTTACCACCCTCTCCATATTTCTATCACATTGTCCCCAACCTTTCAAGATTTCATAGAATTCTTACTAAGAATGGGAGAAATGGAATTCTTATTTAGAATCATTTATTTTTATTAGTTTTGAAATGATGTCAAGTCTTTGGAAAATAGAATAGAATGTATTCTCTCAAAATCTGAGGTAATGCCTTGACTCTACCAACTGCAGTAAATGATTCCTTCTGGAGAAATTAAATTAGAATTGGGGCAAGGGAATTCAGTTGTGGAGAGGGCAAAAGAAAGCTCAGTTAACCCCAAAATATATGGCTCCAGAGGCAGTAGCTGTCTTCCTCAATAGCCTATCAACAACTAAGCAAGTTGCTATTTGATACACATGCCTTTCATTTATCATAGGCTTTTCCTTCCTTCATTCTTGTTTAGCCAGCACATAACTGATTCCCTCTTCCCTCTAACCATTCACTCATTTTTATTGTTTCATTCTGAACTCCCTCCAAGTTGTCATCATATTTCTTTTATCTAAATGCCCCAACCTGTTATAAAATAATCAGAAAGGAATATCTGATCATGTTTTGATGGAAAAACTGTTCATAATAAATACTCCAATGTCCATTAGGTTTAACCTGAACATGATCTTCAAAAACTCCTGTTCCTACTCTCAAGGAGTTTCTCTTCCAGTAGACAAAGTACAAAAAGATATATGTTGACTTTCATCACATCCCCATGCCTTTTCTAAGACACACTGAAATCATTTTCCAAACTAATAATAATGGCTTGTTTTGTGTCTGAATAGCTCTATTAGGAGAGTATAATGGAACGCACCAGGTCAAGTGTGCATGTAAGACTGGCTCACATAAACCTGGCATGGAAGATCTGCCCATGTTGTCCAGGGCTGTTGCAATCTACAGGGTATCTGGCAATCTTTTTTAGCAAGTAATATGGCATTGTCTGAACATGCAATGTGTTTTAAATTAGATACTATTAGTGGAAAATATTTTTTCTAAGGATACTATAGCTACCCACCACCCATAGCAGCACCTAACAGCACAGATCGTGCTAGTAGAAACCAGCTGCCAGAAAGACCACAAACTTGATACACTCAGGTTAGAGAGATCTTTGCAGCATTTTGCAGAACATATTTAAAAAAAAAAAGCCAAGCCTGTCATAGGAATCAGTGAGAAAGGCTTTATTTTCAAAGCTTATACTTTGAGCAAATTCTTGGAGAAACCAAGATCCAGTCATATCCACCCAGAAGCAAGCAACAGACTTCACAGAACACATGACAGCAGTCCTAAGGAAACATGGGGCACCCCTGAATCTGAATTCTTCTCTTTCTGGTTAATGTCTTAATATTTATTAGTAAAACTGTTGTTATCACCATTTTCCATTCTTCTTAGGGTACTAAAATTAAGGGTCTAGAACAGGGTCTCAACTTCATCATTGTTGACAATTTGGAAAGAATAATTCTTCATTGTGTGACCTGTCTCATGAATAGTATAGTATTTAGCAGCACCCCTGGTTTCTACCCACTAAATACCAAGAGCACCACCCTTACAACCTTGGGTAAGTTACTTGTGTTCTGTAAGGTTCAATTTTCTCATCTCTAAAATGGGATAATAATAATACTTAGCTGATAGGGCTGTTGTGGGGATTAAAGATGTTGTATGAGAATCAAGTAGCAGGGTGCTCACCATGTAGCAAGCCAGAATATAGCTTAGTTATTTTTCATTTATTTTCTATGTAGTTTACAGTACAGAATGAAAGTTCACTTCTTGTTACCTTCCTTGGCCAATTTCCCAAGTCAGAGATCCCTTTCAGATATTGTTAAAATTGAAACACAAATCCTATGGAACCTATGTGATTTTTCTACTCAATATTTTTGACCCAAGAGAAGACAGATTAGGAAAGACAACCCAGGTAAGACTGCTGTCACAATGAGACTTACTTCATTTCAGTGTGCACTATTTTACTCAAGGTTGAAAGTAACAGGGATTGAGGTCTTCTTGAAGAAAGAGGAAGAGTGACAGCTGTTTTAAAAGGATTCTTTAGAGTATCCATCCTAGATTACAAATCATAGAAGACAAAGATAGGGTCTATAAGGGATCTCTTTTTGCCTTGATTTGCTTTTTGATGATCATAAAGAATGCCAGAATGTTGTGGGTAGAAGAAAACACCCTGCAATTTTGTTTTCTCTAAAGTTAATTCCAGAAACTTTTGTTGAACATATTACTTGGCCAATCTGTTAAATTTGTTCACAGAACAAGTGATTTCAGTTAAAGAGTAAGCTCAGGTGGGTTTGTGTTTTTGAGTTCTTAATCTACCATCACACTATATACCTTTTTTCTCCTTCACCACTTCCCAGGCCCACACACAAACCCTGGAGTCTCAGAGGCTGCCAGGAATTCCTTTCCTCTACATTCATCAGCATACAAAAGGAGCGCCTAATTAGAGTAAATAATCTGATAGAGTATACTGGCTGGAAAACTAATTCAGAATAGCTGGAAAATGAATGAAGACAATGGTTTAGAATGTGATTGAAGCCCAGCTCAGAAAAAAAATAGAGGGAAATTTGATCAGGATAATAGCAGTGAATCCGTCTAGAAGGAGTCATCTAGGGACACTGGGAAGATCAGTATTAAGTCACATCTTAGGGTCTTAGCCAGAAATTTTAGATGCATCATAAACAGAGCACTAATTAAATTGTAAGAGGTATTAATTGGATGGATAATATGAGCACAAAAAAAGATGAAAAAATGGGACAAAAGTATTTGTGAAAAGTAGCAATATCAAGAAATAAAGAATGTCAAATGGGAAGATGAAGTCTAATATATTTGGAAGCAAGTTCATTTTAAAACTCCTATATTTAATTCCATTCCATTAATAATGCATCACATCTGGGAAGAAGCGTTTGGAAGAGAGTAGTACTTAAACAGATTTAAATATGACTGTGATTAAACCCAAAAAGTAGATATGATTTTGCAATGTGAATCTCAAGATACTGCCAATGTGATCTGGGCTGCAGACCCAGCCGGTTATTGTCATACAGATAAAGTCTGAACTATTTTTTGACTGTTCTAGACTGACATTGTCTTAATGGAGACCTTGGTCAAAAATTGAAATGGTCTAGAATAGTGTCCAAGCAAACTACATGATAGATATATTGAACCACAAGCAGAACAAACATAAAATAAAACATGATTACTAATGAATAAGATGGCTTTTTAAAACTTTTGAATTCAGTTCAAGGTGTTTGCTAGACATTACAATTATAAAGATCAATCATAGAGGCAGTAAGATAAACAAATTACAGTTCTAGCCCATAAGGAGATCATAATCTAATGACTAGAAGAGGTATTTACACAAACAAATGCATGCAAGTAGGGAGAGGGGCTATATTTCCTTCAAAGGTACAAGTAAGATGTGATTCAAAAATTCCAGGGAACTATTAGGAAAAGCAGCAGACAGAAACAGTTGAATAGGACATTAACAAGTAAATTGTATCTGGAAAGGTAGAGGATTGCTGGTAGATTAAGGGAATAGAATAGTGAAAGCAGAGGGCAGGTCAGAACCTAGGGAAGAGGAAAGCTCAAGGACACAGAGCAGGCCAGTCCAAGCGAACAGAGTGAACCAAGAACAGAGGGCAGGCCAGAGCAAACCAGTGCACGTTATTCTCAAAGACAAAAAGTGATTTCACCTTGGAGATAAAAGTGTTCAGAATAATTAAGTACTTTGAATTAATAGTGTTTACTAAACTCTATAATTTCAAATTGCATAACACAGGTGATAGCAGATGATGACGCTTTGTAGCATAAAGGCACAGTAGATGCAACAGCACAGGTTTGGAGTAAGTGATGGGTGAATCCTGGCGCTGTAACTTTTTACCTTTGGGAAAGGGGAAGTTAACTAGACTTGCTGAGCTTATGTTTTGTGTCTTGTAAAAATATGGAAAAAAAAATTCCTACTTCTTAGGTCATGTTGTATTTAGGTATCAGTGAAATACTATTTATAAAGCTTTTGTCAGTGCTATTCACATAGTAAATGCTCAAAAAATAATAACTATATTACTATTATTACTACTATTATTATTTTCTAACCATGTGATATTGGGTCTCAATAAATGTTAGCTATGAAAAGTTAATCATCTTAATTATATTTTACATTAAAGGATGAATTTCCTTATTCTTTTTCAATTACTCCCTTGTCGTAAATCAAAAACCTAAGGAAAGAATCACTTACTCTCTAAAGCTATTGTGACTGCAGTCACATCAGGAACATAACCGCAACAGCCCCTTGGAAATCAGGAAACGTCTGTCTCCTCCTCCCTGTGCACACTGAGGGCTGCCAGGGGACTGAGCCCCTAGGAAGATGACACATATCATAAGTTTAACATTACATAGATTATTGTGAATTTGTTTCATCTTCCAAATACTAGGGTTTAATTCCTTTATAAAAAATAATTATTTATTGACATTCATTGACCATGTTGATGAAAACAGCATTGAATTAGATGCCAAGGTACATTCAAAATACTTGAAACTAAGAAATATTTTGAAAAATGAATTTTTTCTCCAATACAGAACTTTTCAGAACAAAATATCTTATTTAGTTTACTTTATTTTCCATGTTTAATTTCTCTTTACTACGAGCTGGGGAAGAGGGGTGAGTGAGGGAATTTCCTTTCTGCTCTTTCCACCCCTAACTCCATTCCCATTCTCTGTCACCCCATAGTCTCCCTCCTTATCACCGCTTGCACAATCAACATCTTGACTCTCCTTCTTTGTGTTCTGGTAGCAGCTGAAGAAACACTGCTGCTATAAGGAAGTTCTTGATTCTTTGCAAGGACCCCAAGCATATACACAGTTTTTATGAAGTCCAAATAAGATGTGTGAGTAAATCCAAGAACATACCAAAATTAAACATTCTGTAAGTTTTCTTCAGAAAAATAAAACATCTTATATATGTAATTATTCTTTCTCATCACTACAGTCACCCAGCCCTTGGTTGCTATTGCTGTTGTGAAAAACAAAACTTAAAATATATGTCTGAGATCACAGTGTAATTAAACTAGAAATCAGTCATGGAAAGATAGATGGATAATCCCAAAATATATGAGGACAACACACTTCTAAATAACACATGAACCAAAGAAGAAATCTTAAGAAAAATTAAAAAAAAATTTTAAACTAAATTAAAATGAAAATATAACCTATATAAATTTGTGGGATGCATTGAAAAAGTGGTTGGAGGGAAACTAATACTGTTGAATATGTATATTAGAAAAGAAGAAAGATCTAAAATTTAAAAATCTAAGTTTCCACCTTGGGAAACTAGAGAAAGAAGAGCAAATTAAATCCCCAAAAAAAGTAAGCAGAAAAAAGAAAGAAAATCAGAACAGGCATCAGTGAAATTGAAGACAAAAATAATCAACAAAATCAGTAAAACCAAAAGCTGTTCTTTCAAAAAGAACAACAAAACTGATATTCTTCTAGCCAGGCTAACCAAGAAAAAAGAATAAAGGTACAAATTACTAATATCAGAAGAAAAATAGGGAATATTACTACTGATCCCATAGATATTTAAAGGATAAAAAAAGGGATATTGTGAACAAATTTATGTCAACAGACTGGATAACTTAGATTAAATGGACCAATTTCTTTACCAAAACTCACACAAGGAGAAATAGATATTCTGAATGTTAATACATCTATTTAAAAAATTGGTCCAATAATTATTAAGTTCCTATAAGAGAAAGTACCAGGCACAGATGGTTTCATTGATGAATTCTATTAAACATTTAAGTAAAAAATGATATCAATTTCCTATAATCTTTTCCAGAAAAAAAAAACGAGGGACACCTTCCTCACTCATTCTATGAAGCCAGCATTTCCCTAATCCCCAAAACAAAAATATTACGAGAGAGATGTAAGGGAAAGGAAAACTATAGGCCAATATCCAGAATCCTGAACAACAAAAATATCCGTGTGCTATGGGATAATTTAAAAATAGTTTAGTATACATGAAATCGGAGCCCCAGCAATGAACAAAAATATTCTGCATTTTATGAAAATTATAAATCCAAATATCCAAGAAGCTCAACAAACCAACAAACCTGAAGCACAACAAACATGAAAATAACACAGTAACACATAATTAAACTGCTGAACATTGCTGATAAAGAGAAAAAAAGAGCAGCCAGTATGAAGGATATATTACATAAGACATGAAAAAGGTAAGGATAATAGAACATTTCTTACTGGAACCAATGCAAGTGAAAAGACAATGGAGAACATCTTTAAAGTACTGACAGAAAAAAAAACAACCTAGAATTTTATGCCCAACAAAAATATCTTATAAAAACAAAAATGAAATAAACATTTTTTTTTCTGATGTAAAAAAGCTGTGCAAATTAATCACCAATTGTCTGATTATGAGAAAAGTTAAAGTTCTCCAGACAAAAAACAATAACAGGTAGAAATACAGATCTATACATAACAATGAAGACACTGCAAGCAATAACTACATGCCTAAATATGTACCATATTTTCCTTATTATTTAAATCAGTGTGAAAGATAATCGACTATTTAAACAAAAATCAGTATATTGTTTAGAGGTTATAACCTACATATAAGTAAAAGTGTGACAGCAGCACAAAGGCAAGGACCAGACAAAGTAAAGAGTACTGTTGTAAGGTCTTTATGTCATACATAAAGTGGTGGACTGATGGTGGACTGTGGTAAGTTAAAGACATATACTTTGAACCACAATGCAACACTAAAATAAAACAGTTATAGCTAATAAGCAAAAAGAGTAAATAAAATCATTAAAAACAATCCAAAAGTGGTTGAAAAAGAGAAAAAAGAAAAAAATGGATCTGACCAATAGAAAACAAATAGCAAGATGGATATTTTAACCCTAACCATGGCAAAAACTACAGTACATATAAAAGGTCTAAAAACCCCAATTAAAAGACTGATTGTCAGATTAGATTAAAAATAAAACCCAAATATATGCTGTCTATAAACACATACTTTACCCATTTTACCCCCTCCAGCCATGGGTAAAGGTGGTCTAAAAGCACAAAGTTCCAGTTATAAGATAAGTAAGTTATGGGATGTAATATACAGCACAGTGACTACAGCTAACAATATTGTATTGAATACTTGAAAATTGCTAAGAGACTGTGTCTTCAAAGTTCTTATTACAAGAAAAAATATATATGTGATGATGAATGTTAACCAAACATTGTTGTAATCATTCACAATATATACACATATCAAACCATTGTTGTACACCTAAAACTAACACAATGTTGTCAGCTGTATATGAATTTAAAAAACTTTTTTTAATGAACACACTTTAAAAATAGACACAAATAAGTTAAAAATAAAAGTATGATGATTACAGGGAAATTTATAATTAGTATATGTATAACACTTAGTAATGTGTTCAATATTCAATGAATACATGGTAAAAATAATTCTTAATATGTCTCCTGGTGTTTAGTTGGTGTCTTCTCAGTTCAGACTGTTATAACAAAATTTCCCAGACTGGGTGGCTTAGACAAGAAACATTTATTTCTCACAGTTCTGGAGGCTGTGAAGTCCAAAATCAAGGTGACAGAAGATTTGGTGTCCATTGAGAGCCCTCTTTTTGGTTGTGTATGGCCACCTTCTCATTGTATCCTCAGATAGTGGAGAGAAAGAGAGAGAAATGTGACATTTTCCTCTTTTTATAAAGGGAAATCACACCATGGGATTCTATTCTCATGACTTCATGTAAATCTAATTACCTCCTAAAGCCCACTTCCAAATACTATCACACTGGGGATTAAGATTACAGCCTATGAATAGGACAGGGCACACATATTCAGCCCATAGCAGTTGGGTAAGCTTCATCTGCTTTATGATACAGTATGGTCCAATATTCAGTACTTTTTTTTTTTACTCAAGGACATCAGTTCTTCCTCTGTAATGATAAAAGAGAAAATTATTTAGATTTTCCCTATAAGGGATACTTACCTGGATATGAGCTCCTGCAACACTATGTAAGAGCTGAAAGGGGTGCACAGGATATTTTTCTCTGACATTACAGGTTAATCTGAGAATTGCTCTCAAGAAGGCAACATAGGTGATCAGAACAGCAGGCTGCACTTTGGTTTTGAAAGCTGATGCATTTCCAGGAATGCTGATGGTTTTTCAGCATTTAGCAGGTCAAAAGCAGGCATTTCTTATACATTCCTCCACCTCCACCAAAACTATGCAGTCCTATCAGTCTCGGTTCTCACAGGAATATGAAGAAAGTAGAAGGAAGAATATTCAAAATGCATTCTCAGTGGTCATGATGAGATATCTACCTTTTAAAAAGTGATTATAGGGCTAATGAATGGTGAATGCATTTTCAAAGAGATTTGAATAGTTATTAGCTTTACAAATTTTGACATTCCTAATATACATCTAGAAATGAACGCAGGATTTTGGATAGGATGTCTCATATACTCTCTGGTGGACTCTAAAATCCTTACACATCTAATGGTTGGGCTACTCTTGCATCTTCATGTTTTCAATATTTCCACCCATCACAAAAAATGCGAAAGAGCAAATAACCATAACAAATCTATACTCAAATCCATATTTGATGTCAGAGAGTTCTCTTTTTTCTCTCTTTGCTGTTTTTTTTTTATTGGATGTCTGGTGAAGGTCTCCAGAGGGATTCTAACAGTTTCTTCACATATTCTTTATTTTTTGTTACTGTATATATATATGTTTATTGATGGCCTTATTACCACACTTCACTTTTACTCTGTATTCCCTCTCACATGGATCGCCCTTTGTTTTATATAAGGTTTTAATGGGATTCCTTTTTGTCTTGCAAACTGAGGTGTTATTTCACCAAGATAGGAGTGTGCCCCTCTGTGTGTCTATTTCTCAAGAGAGAAAATGCTTTCAGCCTATATTTTTAATTTTGTGAGGTTGCACTGATCCATAGACACATTTTCTCACCCAGGTCTGACCAAGGTGGTTGAATATACTAAAAGCTCAGATGTTATCTCTAATACAGAACGAAACTGATGTACAACGGTTAAACATGGAAACTTCATCTTACCGGTCTACGTACCTACAGTAATCATTGTTACCAAAGTCAGAGTTAGAGATTATGCTATCACTGCTCTTGGTGTGTGTTGGCACGAAGACATAAACACTCCTACTACAGAAAGCTTCCTCAGGCAGAATTTGCAGTCTCAGATATTGGGGTCTGCTTTTTTGCTGTGCTTCAAACTTGCCCCTCACCCCTTCCTATAGCTGCTGTAACAAGTCATTCCAGAGGAACTCAGAATATACCGACACCTATTGTTAAGGAGAAGATAAATAGATGCTGAACTGAACTTTTTGAAGAATAACGGAATATCTTAAAAGAGAGTATTTCATAGGGAAAAACATTTAAAGAAGGCTATCTTTCCTTGAGGAAACCTGTACAGTTTCAAGTTGTCAAAAACTTTTCTTTATAATGAGCACCCCAAGCAGAGTTTCCTATTCTTGGGCACATAGATGGGCTTTCGAGATAGATGAACTACCTGGTGTGGGTGCAGTGTGTGTGTGTGTGTGTGTGTGTGTGTGTGTGTGTGTGCACATGATTGCATTTTTCTGGTCATTTATTTTCAAAAGGCCACTGCACTGGATGCTCACTGTGCACTTCTCCACGTCCCCGCAGCCCCACCTTGCACCCCCATTTCTCCTCTATCACCAGCCCTGCAGGATTTTGACCAGCATTTTGCTTGCACAACTGGAAAGCCTGTCACCTCCACACCTTGTACTCCTTTCATTCGACCCCGGGCCTCCTTTGACACCATCAGCACCATTTGCCATACAGACCCATGGGCCATTGGTGACCAGTGGGTGCCAAAAACCAATACTTCTCTCTTTCATCCCTGAAGGGAAAAATTCTGATTTCCATTTCATAAGTGAGGTTCTTCAGAAACACATTTTTGTGTCGGCTTTTCCTCCTTCCCTACTTTACTCTCTCTGTCTATTGGCACACCAGCCTTTGTCTCAAGGGAAACCCGAGCTAAGACAGCCAATGGCTTAAAAAGTACTAAGATTGACTATCCAAGAACCTATACAGTTTCCCACTTGAGTACCGTGTTGTCCAATATTTCCTTTACTAGAGCCCAATGACCATGGCATCAGAATTTAAATGCACATTGTGTCTTCAGTGTGGTTTCCTAGATGTACCTTGTCCCTAATACACTTGGGCACTCTTTGTTTAGGTAAAGTCTGAAATGAATTTTCTCTCCAAGATGAACAGAATTACTCTGAAGACCCTGGGGTCAAGAAGCCTCATTTGTCCATGGTTACCCAGTGCCATGACCATTCCTTTCCCTTATTTTTCTGTTCCTAGACTTCAGTCATTTGTCACTTCCTTCTTCAATGTGTCTGCTCTGGCATGTCATAGGCAGAATGGGAAGGTGAAGCCCAGGGACCCACACCCTCACATTATCCCCCCCTTGTGCATGTAGGCAGCACCTGTGAATCTGAGGAGTTATCACTCCTCTGGTTACGTTACCTGGCGAAGGTGAAGAGAGTGCACAGGTGTAATTAAAGACCCCTAAACAGCTGACTTCGAGTTAATCAAAGAGACAGTGTGGGTGAGCCTGACTTAATCAGGTGAACTCTATAAAAGCGGGCTTAGGGCTTTCCCGAGCTCAGAGACTTCCATTCCTATACCTGAGGAAGCAGGTTGCCCCAAATTCTCCAGCTGCGAGGAAATGAATTTTGCCAAAAACACGTGGGTTTGGAAGATGACCTTGAGCCTCAGATGAGACCACAGCCGTGGCTGACACTTCCTTGCCGCCTTCTGAATCTCTGAGGACAGGACTCAGGGAGGCTGCACCCAGACTATGGACCCACAAGAACCATGAGATAATAAACCTGTTTTTTTAAGTCACTAAGTTGGAGGCAATTTGTTATATGGCAGTAGAAAACTAATACATAGCACTCATCACATAATTTTTGTTGACCTTGATGTTTCCCTGCCAGGCAAAGCAGGCTGTAGGGCAGTGGCTATGTTCTTTCCACTGCGGTTTCACCAATATGTAGCAAAATGCCTTGTGTATTGTAAATAGTTAACAAACTTTAGTTTAATGAATGACTGACATTTAATATTCTGAAATTGAAAAATATAAGAATATTCTATTTGACCTTTGTTATTCCTTTCCCTATGAACTCTTTAAAATTTCAGATCTCAACGTGTCTTGGCAAAATTTATAAAGTGATTTTAGTTTTCAAAATTCTTCCATGTACATTTCTTTAAGCTCTGCTCATATTACCCATAGCAAAATGTACCAAATCCCTTGAGGGCCTTGACAATTAATTTTAAGAACTATCCCCAGGCCATACTTTATTTCTGCAGAATTGCTCACCAAAATTAAAGGAGATCTTTACTGAAAACTAAGATTCTGGTCTGAGCTTGTCACATTGTTACCAGGTGCTCAAGATGGAAAATGAAAGAAAATGTAAATCTCAAACATAAATTTCTAAGTTTTAAAAACAGGCAAAAATCATTAAAATATGTAAGTCCACCATGCCGAATTTTCCAGATATTAATATTTAATGCTTAGTCTCTTTATATAGTTCAGGAAACATCAAATGAATTAAAATTTCCAATGTACCTAATGGTACTTTGATTAAAGGTGTTAGAAAAACACAAAAATCCAAGCCTTTCATAAGATAATGACTGAATTATCTAAAAAATGGGGAGTGTTAAGTAAGTAAAAGTATTCGAGTGAGCATACAGAAATTTTAAAAAGATAGTACAAATGTGAGTTCACCTAGAGAGACTTTTTATTTTTAAAGTTCTTTACCAAAATATATTGTTGGAAATGAGTTAAATTTTTTGTATCTGGTACTCTCTTGTTTAGAAAAGGTAGACCTGAAGATCAATTTAATTGTACAGATGATAGAAAAGAGAATAAATAAGGTATGCATTTATTAAATACAATGAGATTGGCCCCAGAAACTAGACCCTTGGACATAACAAGTTCCATATTTGATTCTTACCTAATTTTAATAAATGTATTTTAAATTGCACTTTGATAAATTAATGTGGCTGTGTGCAATATCAGCTACTTAGAAAATAACTACCTTACCCGTTTTGAAGGCTTGTCATTATAGTTCAGTTGAAGCCTCAAACCCCTGGACGTGAATGCAATACTAAGATCAGAGGTAAAATTCTCAAAAGAAAAAAAAATAGCTACTTTGTAAGTGAGAGATAGAAACTTATTGCAGGCTAACCCTTTCTCATGTCAATTTCTTAAACGTGAAAAATATCCAATGAACCCATTAAATACATTTTGACAGACTAACAGCAGGAGGCTTGTTGACCTTTCACCTCATATTGATTTCCCCTCCACACACTTTCCTTGGTGAGTTCCTCTTTCCCTGCATATATTTTGCTTCCCAGTCCCCTTTCCACATGCCACTCCTGCAGTCACTGGCCAAGGAAACCCACACGGAGAGCTGAGCTGCAACCAGCACTTCAGGAGAACTTCAAACTAAAGCAGCTGCATTATTCACATCCATCAATAAGTTCCTCAATTGGCGAATATTTCTGTAACATGTAAATACCCTTGACATCTCAATAATGCAGCTGAGCAGATAAACACCTGGGTGAGTCAAAATGGTCATTAATTATTATTTATTTATGGGCTCATCAACGCCACCAGCATTGATTAATGGGCCACTCTGGGCATGACACCAACATGGAGATTCAGGGAACAGAAAGAAAGGGCTGGGCAGCCGTCTCTCAGTTCAGATGTAAAAAATTTCTACATATAAGGAACACATAGGGGAAAAAAAATCACATGGTGAGAAATAAGTAATCATGGTGGCATTTACAGGAGCTAGGGAATTGAACTGACGCGAAGAATCTGTGTGAACTGATTTTACCCTGAAGGAGTCAAGAAACAAACTAGAAGTGTCTGGAGCTCTTCTGATTTTGGTTTCTCAAAAGCATAATTAGGTGTCATGTCTGGTTGCAGTAAGGAGTCAGGGTATCAGCAGCAAATGTCACTAAAAGGGTCAGACTCAGTAATGCCACAATCCCAGGTGGAAGCAGGGAGGGGCTGGTGAAATGTGAAAGCGCTTTAAAATAATCTGTGTCTGTTACCTGCAAATTAGAATGAATCTTATAAAGAAGCACAGGTTAAAATGAAATATTTTGGGCCCTGTGAAAATAATGTTAAAGTTTTGCACCATTTCCTGTTTTTGTATTATCTTGTGTTTGCTGTTGTCAGCCTTTGAAGGCCTCCAACATGTGGCTGCCTTCCTCCAGGATCCTCCAGGCATCAATTTTAAAACAGGGTTCACAGCTCACCCCACTCCAAAGGAGCAAGGTCGTTTCACATGGCATGAATGGGCATTCTAGGTTTCATTGAAGATTTCTTCTAGAGGAGGAAGTACATCGTGTGTTACATAAGAAGAAACTTGTACAAGTTCTGTGGCATTTCTGTTCTTGCCCAGGTTTCTCCCGGGCTGCTGGTCACAGGGAGTCAGTGGGAGACTGTACATTAAAGAGAATGATTTCGTCACCCAAATATTTTTCTGTCACATCAAGTTTGAAATCATAAAGAGATTGAAGTAATTTAGCCTTCACAGAGAAAAAAAAGTATAAGGTATTTTTCATATTCTCAATTCTCTTCCCCATTTCTTCAATATCCCCAAAGTTTTCCTTTTCTCCACAAGGTTCCTGCTTTGGACTGAATGTTTGTGTCCCCCCAAATTTATATGTTGAAACCCAAACCCCCAATGTGACTATATTTGAAGACAGGCCCTGGGAAGATGTGATAAAGGTAAGTGAGGTGATAAAGGTTAAATAAAGGTGGGGCCCCAATCCAACAGGGTTTGTGTCATTATAAGAAGAGGGAGAGACACCAAAGCTCCCTTTGCCACCTTCCTGGGGCTTGTGAGGGCACAGTAAAAAGGAAGCTGGCCATTTGCAAGTCAAGAAGTCTTTCACCAGAAATTAGGTTGGCTGGCACTTTTCCAGCCTCCAGAACTGTGAGAAAATTCATTTCTGTTGTTTAAGCCACACAGTCAACAGTATTTCATTATGGCAGGGCAGACTAACACAACCTTATACTTCACAATGTCCCCACTCACTCTCAGTAGGTGATCTTGCCGTAGCTTTACTGAAAAAGTTGAAGTCCTTAAGTATTAACCCATACAACTTCCTCCTGCACCACCTACAAATATTTCCATTTCCACCTCTTCTTTTCTGCTTCCCCCGTCTTAGTGGGAGAGTGGATGACATGCTTGTTCAAGGCTCTGGCCTCTACTTTGTGCCAGGATCCACTCCCTCTCACCTCCTTGGAGCTGATAGCACTCACCTGCCGAAAGCCATCCCATGGCCACACCTTAAGGAAAACCCAGACTCCTTCCTGGGGACAAGTGCCATTTGGCCTAACCCTTGTCCATTGCTGTGAACTCATCTCCCACCACAATGCAGCTCTTGGATCACCGTGGCTTCTTTCTGCTCCCCAATCGCAGAGAGTCCACACCCACTCTGGATGCACACCTGGCTGTTTGCTTCATCTAGAATGGTCCTCCCCAGAGCATCCAGGGCCAGCTCCTGTTTTCATTCAGGTCTCAGTTCAAATGTCAGTGCTCAGAAACAACTCCACTGAACCTACTACAGAACCATCCTACAGCAGCAAACGTTTTAAAAACTTTCATTCTCTATCTTATCACTATTTAACATTACTTGGTTTATTTTATCTCGTCTATTGGCTGCCTTCCCGCCACAGAATGTAATTCCATGAGACAGGGACGTTTTCTCCTATTTCACCTCTCTGTCCCCAGTGTCTTAAAGCAATCTCTGGTGCACAGTATGACTTGTAAACATCACTGTTGGACCCATCATCTCCTCTCTCCCATATTCCCTGTGCTCATCCCTGTGGCTATTTTTCTTCAGCATAATATGGGATTGTTCCATTCTAAGAGTAAAAGTTCCCATCTGACCACACAGCTCCCATTAGTTACTCACCTGTCCATTTCCTTCTCTTCAGAGCCACAACTGTTACTTAAAGAGGATTCCAAACTTCTATTTCCACCTTCTCCATACCCTTTTACTCTTCAACTTACCATAATCTGACCCTGTTACCCATCCACCCACCCCAGTGCCTTTTACTATGATGACAAGTAACCGCCAGATCACCGCACTCCATAGACATCATTCCCTCCTCACCTTACTTGCACACCTGTGACATTTAATATGGTCGGCTGTCCCCTTTTTCCTGAAACTCTTTCCTTCTTCATCTTTCATGACATTCTCCTAAGATTTCTTTTTTTTTTTACCTTCTCTTTATCAATTTTTTCTTCCCTATACGAGTTTCTCTTCCTCTATACTCTTTGAGGGTCACCATTCTAGTGCCTCTAAGGACCTGGCAGGAAATGTACAGGTGTGAAGGGGCTGTGGGTATTAACAGGGCAGTGAGGACTTTTGGGAGTGCAGAATGCTCCCTATCCCTTCCAGAAGGCAATCAAGTCCAAGACTGCCAGAATGCTGTGCTAGCCAAACTGCTATCAATGGATAAGTGGAGACCACTAATTTGTAGCCTGTGCATTTATAATGTTGCTACTCTTTGGGGCTTTTTCTTGGGCCTCTGCTTTCCACGACATATACTCTAAGGTGGTAGCCTAAATCACAACTACAACTTTAATATCTCTGATGTTTCACCGATTCCAAGTCCTGTATGGCACAGAGATTAAAACATAGGTTCAGGGTCAGCAGACTTGAATTTGAGACCCTGCTCAGCCATTTATCAACTCTGTGGCCTTGAGCAAACAAACCTACTCCTTTAGCCTCATTTTCCTTATGTGTAAACCGAGGATAATGGTCTTTCTTACAAGAGCCTTCAGAAGACGAAGTTGATGCATATGAAATGCTTAGCACAGTGTCTAGCACAGAGTAAGCGACCAGAGCATGTCAGCCCTTTGGCTGAAGACCTCTATGGAGAAGGGCAAAAGACATCCCAACTCAACACAGCTAAGATGAATTCATCATCATTCCTGCACAGTTTAATCCTTGTGTTACAAGCACCACCTTTTCTACAAGTGCCCAGGCCAGAAGCCAGGAATCATTCTAGACTCCCTCTTCTCCACCTCTGACCCACCCCCAAACGCTACCCACCAATTCACCTGTACCATCTCCAGGAGGCCCAGACATGTGGCCTCCATTATGCCTTATCCAGTCCATGTCCTTCCTTTCAATTCTACCCATGCCTTACCCCAGCCGTTACCTTTTCTCTGTTGGATGATTGCCATGGATGACCTCTTGACTGAACTCAGCCTCCTACCTTGACCTCCTGTAAGCCATTCTCAACATTTTTGTCAAAGTGGTCTTTCTAAAATGAAAGCTGAATCATGTCACTCTCCTGCTTGGAAACATTCCAGGTCTCTCTCCAGCCTCTGTAATAAGTGACAGTTTCTGACCTGGCCCTTGCCTTTACTTGAAGTATTGCCTCCTACTGTTCTTCAGCCCGAGGTCTGTAGTTCAGCTGTTCCCAACGACTCTGAGGTCCTTGCAGCAACGGCGCTCTTCCAGGGATGCCCCTCCCTGCCTCTCTGTCCTGCTAACCTCTTACCCCAGGCCAAACATTATTTCTTCTGGGTGCCTTTCCTGGCCTGCCAGCCTGATCTCCCCTGAGCATGCCTAGTGAACAGGGCTGTTTCTATTACAATTGATTCAAAAACAAAGGGGAAAACTAACAGTATTTGGAGAGAAAAATGGGCTACCAACCTGACCTAAGGGATTCGATTATCTTTTATGGTGACAGAAGGGATAAAAATGAGGTTATTGGGACTTCCGGGAAGATGGCGGCGTGAGCACGGCGGCAGAAATCTCCTCCCAACACTATATTTATCTACGAAAACACAGCAAATACATCTATTCCTAAAAGAGAGACGAGAATACACAGGAAAGCGCACAGCGTGCAGCTACACCCGAGAGAACTCGGCACCCAAAGAGGCGGGCAGAAAAAGTGAACTGTGATGGTTTTCTCAGGTCCCTGCCCTACATCAGTCCTAGCCTGATCATGCCCTCTCAGGAAGTCAAGAACAAGGGAGGATATCATAGCTGGCTGCAAGTATTTGAAGGGCTGTCACGTGGAAGAGTAAGCATATTTTCCCTTTGGAGCTACAGAGGAACTTCCGGGAAGATGGCGGTGTGAGCAGGGCGACAGAAATCTCCTCCCAACACTATATTTATCTACGAAAACACAGAAAATACATCTATTCCTAAAAGAGAGACGAGAATTCACAGGAAAGCGCACAGCGTGCAGCTACACCCGAGAGGACTCGGCACCCCAAGAGGCGGTCTTAAAGAGCCCAGCTGACATACGTGGCAACTATCAGTGACCAAATTATACAGCCATGAAAAGACAGAGGAATATGGTTCAGACCAAAATCAACCAGACAACCCCAGAGAGGGAGTCTGAAGGGATGGAAATGCACAGCCTCCCTGAAAAAGAATTCAGAATAAAAGTCATAACCATGCTGATGGACCTACAGAGAAATGTGCAAGAGCTGAGGGAGGAAGTGAGGGAACTGAGGAAAGACAATACAGAAATCAGACAAGCGATCGACGGGCTTAACAGCAGAATGGATGAGATGCGAGAGACTGTTAACGGAATAGAAAACAGAGAACAAGAGTACAGAGCAGCTGAGGCAGAGAGAGATAAAAGGATTTCTAGGAATGAAAGAATATTAAGAGAACTGTGTGACCAATCCAAACGGAACAATATTCGCATTATAGGAGTACCAGAGGAAGAAGAGAGAAAAAGGGATAGAAAGTGTCTTTGAAGAAATAATTGAAAACTTTCCTTCGCTGGGGAAGGAAATAGTCTCGCAGTCCACCGAAGCTCATAGATCTCCCAACACAAGGGACCCAAGGAAGACAACACCAAGACACATAATAATTAAGATGGCAAAGATCAACGATAAAGACAGGGTATTAAAGGCAGCTAGAGAGAGAAAAAAGATCACCTACAAAGGAAAACCCATCAGACTATCAGACTTCTCAACAGAAACCTTACAGGCCAGAAGAGAATGGCATGATATATTTAACGTAATGAAACAGAAGGGCCTCGAACCAAGAATATTGTATCCAGCACGATTATCATTTAAAAATGATGGAGGGATTAAACAATTTCCAGATAAACGAAAGTTAAGAGAATTTGCGTCTCATAAACCACCACTCCAGGATATCTTAAATGGACTGCTCTAGAGGGAAGCACACCTAAGGCTAAAAAGATGTCACCAGAGGAAAAAAAATCATAGCAAAGAAAGCAGACCATCCAAATACCAACTAAAGGCAAAGAATAAAACACCTATTATAGAAAGAATGGAGGAGGAGAAATAAGAAGGGAGAGAAAGAAAGAAACATCAGACTGTGTTTACAATAACTTAACAAGAAAGTTAAGTTAGATTGTTAGATAGTAAAGAAGCAACCTTGAACCCTTGGTAACCACGAATCTAAAGCCAGCAATGGCAATAAGTACATACCTATCAATAATCACCCTAAATGTAAATGGACTGAATGCACCAATCAAAAGACACAGAGTAACAGAATGGATAAAAAGCAAGACCCATCTATATGCTGCCTACAAGAAACTCACCTCAAATCCAAAGATATACACAGACTAAAAGTGAAGGGATGGAAAAAGATATTTCATGTAAACAACAAAGAGAAAAAAGCAGGTGTTGCAGTACTTGTATCAGACAAAATAGACTTCAAAACGAAGAAAGTAGCAAAAGATAAAGAAGGACATTACACAATGATAAAGGGGTCAGTCCAACAAGAAGATATAACCATTATAAATATATATGCACCCAACACAGGAGCGCCAGCATATGTGAGAGAAATACTAACAGAATTAAAGGAGGAAATAGACAGCAATGCATTCATCTTAGGAGACTTCAACACACCACTCACTCCAGAGGACAGATCAACCAGACAGAAAATAAGTAAAGACACAGAGACACTGAACAACACACTAGAACAGATGGACCTAACAGACATCTACAGAACACTACACCCAAAAGCAACAGGATACACATTCTTCTCAAGTGCACATGGAACATTTTCCAGAATAGACCACATACTAGGCCACAAAAAGAACCTCAGTAATTTTTAAAATATTGAAATCCTACCAACCAACTTCTCAGATCACCAAGGTATAAAACTAGAAATAAATTTTAGAAAGAAATCAAAAAGGCTCACAAATACATGGAGACTTAACAACACTCTCCTAATTAATCAATGGTTAACGACCAAATCAAAACAGAAATCAAACAATATACGGAGACTAATGGCAACAACAACACAAAGACACAACTTCTGTGGGATGCAACAAAGGCAGTTCTAAGAGGAAAGTATATTGCAATCCAGGCCTATTTAAAGAAGGAAGAATATTCCCAGAGAAGGACATAATAAAGATTAGAAAAGAAATAAATAAAATTGAGAAGAATAAAACAATGAAAAATCAATAAAACCAAGAGCTGGTTCTTTGAAAAAATAAACAAAATAGATAAACCCCTAGCCAGACTCATTAAGAAAAAGAGAATCTACACACATAAACACAATCAGAAATGAGAAAGGAAAAATCACGACGGACCCCACAGAAATACAAAGAATCATAAGAGAATATTATGAGAATCTATATGCTAACAAGCTGGAAAACATAGAAATGGACAACTTCTTAGAAAAATACAGCCTTCCAAGACAGACCAAGCAAGAAACAGAAAAACTAAACAGACCAATCACCAGTGATGAAATCGAATTGGTAATCAAAAAACTACCCAACAACAAAACCCCTGGGCCTGATGGATTCACCTCTGAATTCTACCAGACATATAGAGAAGAAATAACACCGATTCTCCTTAAAGTTTTCCAAAAAATAGAAGAGGAGGGAATACTTCCAAACTCATTCTATGAAGCCAGCATCACTCTAATACCAAAACCGGGCAAAGACCTCACCAAAAAAAAAAATTACAGACCAATATCCCTGATGAAAGTAGATGCAAAAATACTCAACAAAATATTAGCAAATCGAATTCAAAAATACATCAAGAGGATCATACACCATGATCAAGTGGGATTCATCCCAGGATGCAAGGATGGTACAACATTCGAAAATCCATCAACATCATCCACCACATCAACAAAAAGAAGAACAAAAACCACATGATCATCTCCATAGATGCTGAAAAAGCATTTGACAAAATTCAGCATCCATTCTGATTAAAACTCTCAACAAAATGGGTATAGACGGCAAGTACCTCAACATCATAAAGGCTATATATGACAAACCCACAGCTAACATCATACTTAATGGCGAGATGCTGAAAGCTTTCATCTAAGATTG
>JAVSCE010018692.1:0-34852 GCA_032199065.1 Smutsia gigantea | reverse complement strand
GGTGTCAGAGGCTCCAGTTCCTCTAGGATTCTTGCTCTTCTCTCTCCTGTTGTCTTTGGATTTCCCAAGAAACCCCTTCTTAAATAGAGTTGGAAGCCCTGAAGTTCTTCAGCTGCAATCATCTGTGATTACAGAGCCCTGCTGATGTGGTGGTAAGGAAGCGGGAAAGGAGGTGTTCTATAATCCTATGATAGCTCTCAAGCTCTTAGTGGGCCTGTGCCCCTGGGCTGTGATTTACAAGGGCTTCTGTTTCTCCCCTCGTAGCTGAGATAGGAAGACTAGAGTGGGCCATTTCTCTGCCCCCGAGTTGGATAAGGCTCTGGTGGTCTTTTCTCTCACTGAGCGGGCTGTGGAAAACACTCTGGGCTTATTTCAAGACGGTTATATTTCCTCTGGGTGTAGTTCAGATGGTTACTTTTCCCCTCCCCCCAACCAAATGAGAAAATTTTTCTCCAGTCTTCACTGTGAGAAGCTGGTGACCCCAGTTTTTACTCTGATGCTAGACCACATGACCTCCAGGAATATTTTTGAAGCTACCATTCAAGTGTTCCTACCATGCCTGACTCCAGCAACTTCTGCTTCAGATAAACTGATCTGTATTCTCTGTATTCACCTATATCTCCAGGTTTGGGGGTGGCTGTTTGTTCCATGCTCTCAATTCTCAGAAGGATATAAGAAAAATCATTGTTTTTCAGTTTGTTCAGTTTTTTCTTGTTTTGAGAGCAGGAGTGACAATTTTCAAGATCTTTACAGGTCTGGATGTCTGCAGGTATTTTGTATATATGATTAATGTCATAATCAGTTGAGTTTAAGTAAAGGAAGTTATCCTAGATAATTAGTATGGGCATGATTCAATCAGTTGAAAGGTCTTAAAAGCAGAACTGAGGTTACCTAGAGAAAGAAGAAGTTCCATGTGTGCACAGCAGCTTCTGCTTGTCCCAGAGAGTCCTAGCCTGTCCATCCTAATGGCCTGCCTTATTGATGCTGGGCTTGCTAAACCAACCCCTATGGTTGTGTAAGCTAAATTCCTTGCAATAAATTTCCTTAATAAATATATACACTCATTCTTTTTCTCTGGTGGAACCCTAACTGACAGAACTACACCAAGGTATATACACAGTAAATATAAATGACAGTTAAATTATTTTTGTTTGTAACTGTTTCATTCTATCTGATTTAAAAGACAATTTCATAAATCAGTAACTATAAAACTGTGTTGTATAAAAAAAACTATACTGTATCAAGATGTAATTTGAATGATAACAGTAGGAGGGGAAAGGAATGGAACTATATTCCAGCAAAGTTACTTATTATTAAAAATAAGTTGTTATTAATCTGAACTATATTTAAAATTAAGGTATTAACTAAAATGCCCAGTGCAACCAACTAAGAAGCTACTTAAAAAAGAAGGTAAAAGGACCATGGTATGAAAATGGTATACTAGAAAATAACACAGAAGGCAGTAATGAAGAAATGAAGAACAAAATGAAGACACACAAAACAAATAGAAAAATGAGAGGTGTATGTCCTACCTTATCAGTAATTATATTAAATATAAATGGATTAAACAACCCAATCAAAAGGTAGAGACTGGCAAAATGGATGTTTAAAAAAATGACCCCACTGTATACTGTTAATAAGAGACACCTTAGATCCAAAGACAGAAATACATTGAAAGTAAAAGGATGGAAAAATATAATGCAATGCATCAGTACCAAAAGAGAACTATAAGAGCTATATTAATGTGAGATGAAACATTTTAAAATAAAAATTTTTAGTAGAGACAAAGAGAATGTTTTATATTTATAAAACATTTATTTATAATTATGAAAAAATATTTATATATTATTTATATTGTTTATAATTATGAAAAAATATTTTATATGTTTACATTTATATATTATAGATAACATATATATTAAAATATATTTTCATATTATTTATAATTATGAAAAATATATATTTAAATAAATCAAACAATACACTCCTAAATAAACAACAGGTCAAGTAGGAAATCATAAGAAAAGTTAGAAAACACTTTTAATAATGAAAATGAAAACAATATATCAAGGGTTATGGGATGTAGCTAAAACAGTGCTTAGAGGTCAATTTATATCTTTAAATGCCAAAATTTAAAAAAGAAAGATCTCAAACCAAAAACTTCGGCTTCTACCTTAAGACACGACAAAAAGAAGAGCAAATTAAACCCACAGCAAAGGAAAGGAAAGAAATAAAGATTAGAGAGTAGCAAAAAATTAAATAGAGAATAGAAAAATAGAGAAAATCAACAAAACCAAAAGCTGGACCTTTGAAAATGTCAACAACATTGACAAATCTTTAGCTAGACTGACCAAAAGAATAAGAAAATTCAAATGACAGAAATTAGGAATGAAAAAGGGGATATCACTACTGACCATATAGAAATAAAAAAATATTACAAGGGAACACTATTAACAGCTGTGTGCCACCAAATTATATAACTTAGATGAAATGGACAAATTCCTAGAGTGACACAAACTACTGAAATGGGGTCAAAGAATAGAGAATATAAACAGACCTAGAACAAGAGATTAAGATACTAATTTAAAAAAATAAAAGCACATACCCAGACGGCTTCACTAGTAAATTCTGCAAAACTTTTAAAGAATTCATATCAATACTTCAAATTCTTCAATAAAACCAAAGACACTTATTCTGAGATGCCAATATTACCCCAGTACCAAAACCAAAGACACCACAAGAAAACTATAGACTATTCTCTCTGACAAATACAGATATAAAAATCCTTAGCAAAACACTAGCAATCTAAATCCAGCAACATATGAAAAGGATTACATACTGTGACCATGGTTTTTTTTTGGTATGAATGCAAGGTTTGTTTAACATACAAAAATCAATGTAAAACACCCTCATCAATAAAAAAAAGTATAAAAATTACATGATCTTTCAATAGATGCATAAAAAACAATCAATGAAATCTAATATTCTTTCATGAGTAAAAAAAAATCAGCAAACTAGGGATAGAAGGGAACTTCCTCAACCTGATAAAGGACATCTACAAACATCATAGTTATGGTGAAAGTCTTTTTCTTTTAAAGATAGGGAACAAGACAAGGATGTCTACTTTTGCCACTTATATTCAACATTGTATCAGAGCATTAGGTCCATTAGGCAAGAAAAAGAAATAAAGGGCATCTGGATTGGAAAAGAAGAAATAAAATTATCTCTGTATGTAGATGACATGGTCTTCTAAACTATTAGAATAATGAGGCTGCAGGATACAAGTTTGCAGGCTATAAGACCAATATACAAAAATATTTGTATCTGTATACACTAGCAATGAATATTCAGAAAATGAAATTGAGAAAACAAATCCATTTCCAAAAGCATCAAAAAAATAAAATACTTAAGAATAACATTAACAAAAGAAGTATAAGACTTAAACAATGAAAATGAGAAAACATCATCAAAAGAAGTGAAATAAAAGACTTAAATAAATGGAAAGGCATCTTATGTTCATGGATGGGAAGACTTAACATTGTAAAGTTGATGATATTCCCCAGATTGATCTACAGATCCAACATACTTCCTATTAAAATCCTAGCAGGCATTTTGCAAAAATTGATAAACTGATGCTAAAATTCATATGGAAATTGAAAGGACCCAGAATAGTCAAAACAATCTTGATAAAGAAAAACAAAGTTGACTGTAGGGAGAGGGCTCAAGATGGCAGCGTGAGAAGGGTGGTGGAAATCTCCTCCCAAAACCATATATATTTTTGAAAATACAACAAATACAACTATTCCTAAAAGAGAGACCAGAAGATACAGTACAACAGCCAGGCTACGTCTACATGTGCGAGAACTCAGCATCTCACGAGGCGGGTAAAATATAAAGTCGAGACCTGGTGGGACCTGAGCACTCCCTGACCCCAGCTCACTGGCAGGAGGAAAAGAATCAGAGTGAGGAGGGAGTGGAAGCACAGGACTGCTGAATAACCAGCCCTGGTGATCTGCACCAGGAGCACAGACACACATCGCATGGTGTACTGGATATTAGAGAAACGGAAGGGCAGGATCTGAGAAGGAGACTGTGAGCAGGTCCCCACAGCTGGCTTCCCTGGGAAAAAAGAAATAGGGCTCTTTTTTAAAAGTCTTAAAGGGAAAAGGGCCCAACAGCTGAACAAAATTGTCCCAGCACACTCAGCCCAGCAGGCTGGCAATCTTGAGGAACTTTGGGCCCCATAACCCCCTGCTGGGTAAAGCAGCCCTGAAGCCCCTCATGGCAATAAACAGCCTGCCATTCGTTCTGCCCGGCCAGTGTTGCAAATGGTCTGGCTGACCCGCCACAGCTGTGGAGCAGCCAGAGAGGGGCAACGCCAACAGCAACCACACAGAGTCTCCTCCTAGTGTGCAGCTAACCGGGGTGGGCAGTGGAAGATGGAGCAAGGTCCAGAAGGCACGCAGGGGCTCGTCCTTGGAGTAGAACGCACCCGGTGTGGCTGTGACCCCCCGGCACTGCTCTAGGCTACCCTGAAGGTGGCCCTGCCCATGGCACCTCAGGGAATTATTCGAGAGACTGCCTCCCAGTGTGCAGGTAACTGGCACAGGCTGCAGAAGCCAGAGCAAGGTCTGGAAGGTGTGAAGGGGCCCGTCCTTGCAGTAGAACGTACCCGGTGTGGCTGCCACCCCCCACAGTGATCTAGGCTAGCCTGAGGGTGGCGCCACCCATGGGACCTCAGGGGATTATCCCAGAGACTGGCTCTTGGTGTGCGGGTAACTGGCACAGGCTGCGGAAAAGGGTAAGGCAAACAACAAGCAGGAAGAGACTTTGTTCTCCCAGCTGACACACGTGCTACCTGCCTGCGACCACTTCTATTGCCATGAAAAGACAGAAGAATCTGGTTCAGTCAAAAATCACTCAGACAACTCCAGAGAGAGGGTCTGGTGGGACAGATTTAACCAATCTTCCTGAAAAATAATTCAAAATAAAAGTCATAACCATGCTAATGGACCTACAGAGAAATACACAAGAGCTAAAGGGTGAAGAAGTCCAGAAGGTGATTACAGAAATGAAACAATCAATAGATGGGCTTAAGAGCAGAATGGATGAGGTTCAAGAGACTGTTAATGGATTAGAAATAAGAGAACAGGAATACAGAGAAGCTGAGGCAGAGAGAAATAAAAGGATCTCTAAGAATGAAAGAATATTAAGAGAACTGTGTGACCAATCCAAATGGAACAATATTCGCATTATTGGGGTACCAGAAGAAGAAGAGAGAGAAAAAGGGATAGAAAGTGTCTTGGAAGAAATCATTGCCGAAAACTTCCCCAAGCTGGGGAAGGAAATAGTCTCTCAGACCATGGAAGCCCACAGACCTCCCAACACCAGGGACCCAAAGAGGACAACACCAAGACATATAATAATTAAGATGGCAAAGATCAAAGACAAGGACAGAGTATTAAAGGTAGCCAGAGAGAGAAAAAAGATCACCTACAAAGGAAAACCCATCAGGCTATCACCAGACTTCTGAATAGAAACCTTACAGACAAGAAGAGAATGATATGATATATTTAATGAGACAGAAGACCTTGAACCAAGAATACTGTATCCATCATGATTATCATTTAAATTTGAGGGAGGGATTAAACAATTCTCAGACAAGCAAAAGTTGAGGGAATTTGCCTCCCACAAACCACCTCTACAGGATATTTTAAAGGGACTGCTCTAGATGGAAGCACTTCTAAGGCTAAATAGGTGTCACCAGAGATAATAAAATCACAGCAAAGAAAGCAGACCACCCAAATACCAACTAAAGGCAAAAAATAAAATCAACTATCCACAAAAATAGTCAAAGGAAACACAAAAGAGTACAGAATAAAACACCTACTTTATAAAGAATGAAGGAGGAAGAATAAGAAGGGAGGGACATAAAGAATCATCAGACTGTGTTTATAAGAGCTTAACAAGAGAGTTAAGTTAGACTGTTAGATAGTAAAGAAGCTACCCTTGAACCTTTGGTAACCATGAATCCAAAGCCTGCAATTGCAATAAGTTCATATCTATAGATAATCACCCTAAATGTAAATGGACTGAATGAACCAATCAAAAGACACAGAGTAATAGAATGGATAAAAAAGGAAGACCCATCTATATGCTGCTTACAAGTGACTCACCTCAAACCCAAAGACATACACAGACTAAAGGTGAAGGGATAGAAAAAGGTATTTATGCAAACAACAGGGAGAAAAAAACAGGTGTTGCAGTACTTGTATCAGACAAAATAGACTTCAAAACGAAGAAAGTAGCAAGAGATAAAGAAGGACATTACATAATGATAAAGGGGTCAGTCCAACAAGAGGATAAAACTGTTATAAATATCTATGAACCCAACACAGGATCACCTACATATGTGAAACAAATACTAACAGAATTAAAGGGGGAAATAGAATGCAATGCATTCATTTTAGGAGACTTCAACACACCACTCCTCCAAAGGACAGATCAACCAGACAGAATTAAAGTAAGGACACAGAGACACTGAACAACACACTAGAACAGATGGACCTAACAGACATCTACAGAACTCTACATCCAAAAGCAGCAGGATACACATTCTTCTCAAGTGCACATGGAACATTTTCCAGAATAGACCACATACGAAGCCATAAAAAGAACCTCAGTAAAGACAAAAATATTGAAATTCTACCAACCAACTTCTCAGATCACAAAGGTATAAAACTAGAAATAAATTGTACAAAGAAAACAAAAAGGTTCACAAACACATGGAGGCTTAACAACATGCTCCTAAATAATCAATGGATCAATGACCAAATTAAAACAGAGATCAAGCAATATATGGAGACAAATGATAACAACAGCACAAAGCCCCAACTTCTGTGGGATACAGCAAAGGCAGGTCTAAGAGGAAAGTATATTGCAATCCAGGCCTATTTAAAGAAGGAAGAACAATCTCAAATGAATAGTCTACAGTCCCAATTACTGAAATTGAAAAAAAGAAGAACAAATGAGGCCCAAAGTCACCAGAAGGAGGGACATAATAAAGATCAGAGAAGAAACTAATAAAATTGAGAAGAATAAAACAATATAAAAAAATCAATGAAACCAAGAGCTGGTTCTTTGAAAAAATAAACAAAATAGATAAACCCCTAGACAGACTTATTAAGAGAAAAAGAGAATCTACACATATAAACAGAATCAGAAATGAGATAGGAAAAATCATGACGGACCCCAAAGAAATACAAAGAATTATTAGAGAATAATATAAAAATCTATATGCTAACAAGTTGGAAAACCTAGAAGAAATGGACAACTTCTTAGAAAAATACAACCTTCCAAGACTAACCAAGCAAGAAACAGAAAAACTAAACAGACCAATCACCAGCAACGAATTGAATTGGTAATCAAAAAACTACCCAAGAAAAAAACCCCAGGCCAGATGGACTCACCTCTGAATTCTACCAGACATATAAAGAAGAAATAACACCAATACTCCTTAAAGTTTTCCAAAACATAGAGAGGAGGGAATACTTCCAAACTCATTCTATGAAGCCAGCATCACTCTAATAACAAAACTGGGCAAAGACCTCACCAAAAAAGAAAATTACAGACCAATATCCCTGATGAATGTAGATGCAAAAACACTCAACAAAATATTTCAAAAATACATCAAGAGGAGAGGATCATACACCACGATCAAGTGGGATTCATCTCAGGGATGCAAAGATGGTACAACATTTGAAAATCCATCAACATCATCCACCACATCAACAAAAAGAAGAAAAATGACATGATCATCTCCAAAGATGCTGAAAAAGCATTTGACAAAATTCAGCATCCATTCATGATTAAAACTCTCAACAAAATGGGTATAGAAGGGAAGTACCTCAACATCATAAAGGCCATATATGACAAACCCACAGCTAACATCATACTTAAGAGTGAGAAACTGAAAGCTTTTCATCTAAGATCGGGAATAAGACAGGGATGCCCACTCTCTCCACTGTTATTCAACCTAGTACTGGAGGTCCTAGCCATGGCAATCAGACAAAACAAAGAAATACAAGGCATCCAGATTGGTAAAGAAGAAGTCAAATTGTCACTATTTGCAGATGACATGATATTGCACATAAAAAACCCTAAAGACTCCACTCCAAAACTACTAGAACTAATATCTGACTTCAGCAAAGTTGTAGGATACAAAATTAATACACAGAAATCTGTTGCTTTCCTATACACTAATGATGAACCAACAGAAAGAGAAATCAGGAAAACAATTCCATTCACAATTGCATCAAAAAGAATAAAATACCTAGGAATAAACCTAACCAAGGAAGTGAAAGACCTATACCCTGAAAACTACAAGACCCTCCTAAGAGAAATTAAAGAGGACACTAACAAATGGAAATTCATCCCACGCTCTTGGCTAGGAAGAATAAATATTGTCAAAATGGCTATACTACCTAAAGCAATATACAGATTCAATGCAATCCCAATCAAAATACCAACAGCATTCTTCAACAAATTGGAACAAATAGTTCTAAAATTCATATGGAATGATAAAAGACCCCGAATAGCCAAAGCATTACTGAGAAGGAAGAATAAAGCAGGGGGATCTCGCTTCCCAACTTCAAGCTCTACTACAGAGCCACAGTAATCAAGACACTTTGGTACTGGCACAAGAACAGACACACAGACTAATGGAATTGAATAGGGAGTGCAGATATTAACCCAAACATATATGGTCAATTAATATACGATAAAGGAGCCACGGATATACAATGGGGAAATGACAGGCTCTTCAACAGCTGGTGTTGGCAAAACTGGACAGTTACATATAAAGAATGAAACTGGATCACTGTCTAACCCCATACACAGAAGTAAATTCAAAATGGATCAAAGACCTGAATGTAAGTCATGAAACCATAACACTCTTAGACAAAAACCTAGGCAAAAATCTCTTGGACATGAACAACTTCTTCATGAACATATCTCCCCGGGCAAGGGAAACAAAGGCAAAAATGAACAAGTGGGACCATATCAAGCTGCAAAGCTTCTGTACAGCAAAGGACACCATCAGTAGAACAAAAAGAGATCCTATAGTATGAGAGAATATATTCATAAATGACATATCCGATAAGGGGTTGACATCCAAAATATATAGAGTTCATGTACCTCAACAAACAAAAGCAAATAATCCAATTAAAATATGGGCAGAGGAGCTGAACAGACACTTCTCCAAAGAAGAAATTCAGATGGCCAACAAGCACATGAAAAGATGCTCCACATCGCTATTCATCAGAGAAATGCAAATTAAAACCACAATGAGATACCACCTCACACCAGTAAGGATGGCCACCATCTAAAACACAAACAACAACAAGTGTTGGTGAGGATGTGGAGAAAGGGGAACCCTCCTACACTGCTGGTGGGACTGCAAATTAGTTCAACCATTGTGGAAAGCAGTATGGAGGTTCCTCAAAAAACTAAAAATAGAAACACCATTTGACCTAGGAACTCCACTCCTAGGAACTTACCCTAAGAATGCAGCAGCGCAGTTTGAAAAAGACATATGCACCCCTATGTTTATCGCAGCACTATTTACAATAGCCAAGAAATGGAAGCAACCTAAGTGTTCATCAGTAGGTGACTGGATAAAGAAGAGGTGGTACATATACACAATGGAATATTATTCAGCCATAAGAAGAAAACAAATCTACCATTTGCAACAACATGGATGGAGCTAGAGGGTATTATGCTCAGTGAAATAAGCCAGGCAGAAAAAGACAAGTATCAAATGATTTCACTCATAAGTGGAGTATAAGAACAAAGAAAAAAACTGAAGGAACAAAACAGCCACAGACTCACAGAACCCAAGAATGGACTAATAGTTACCAAAGGGAACGGGACTGGGGAAGATGGGTGGGAAGGGAGGGACAAGGGGAAAAAAGGGGCATTACGATTAGCAGATGTAATGTTGGTGGGGCACGGGGAGGGCTGTACAACTCAGAGAAGACAAGTAGTGACTCTATAGCATCTCACTATGCTGATGGACAGTGACTGTAATGGGGTATGTGGTAGGGACCTGATGATGTGGGGAGTCTAGTCACCATAATGTTTCACATGTAATTGTAGGTTAATGATACCAAAATAAAAAATAATAAAAAAGAAACAAGAAAAACAAAGTTGGAGAGTTCATACTTGCTGATTTCAAAACTTACTACAAAGCCACAGTAATCAAGACAGTGTGGTACTGGTATGAGGATAGTTACATAGATCAATGGAACAGAATTGAGAGCCCATAAAAAAAAACCCTCACATTTACAGTCAGTTGATTTGACAAGGGTGCCAAACGAATGTAGTAGGTAAAAAAATAGTCTTTTTAAGAAATGGTGCTGGGACAACTAGTTATCTACATAGAAAGGAATGAAGTTGGATCCCTTTCTCACATCCTACACAAAAATTAACTCAAAATGGGTCAGAGACGTAAATGTATGCGCTGAAACTATGAAACTCTTAGAAGAAAACATCTGAATAAATCTTTGTGACATTAGATTAGGCAATGGTTTCTTAAAAATGATTCTAAAAGTACGAGTAACAAAAAAGAAAAATAGATAAATTAGACTCCATCAAAATTAAAGACTTTTGTGCTTTAAAGTATACCATTGAGAAAGTGCAAAGACAATCCTCAGAATGGTAGTAATTGTTTGAAAGTCATATATCTAATGAGAATGTGTATGTGGATGATATAAAGAACTCTTAAACGACTCAGTACTAAAAAGACAAACAAACCTATTTTTTAAAAATGGGCAAAGATCTCAATAGACAGTTCTCTAAAAAGGATATACAAATAACCAATAAGCACATGAAAGATGCTAAACATCATTTGCCACCAGGCAAATGCAAATCAAATTGTCAAAGAAATATCACTTCACACACACTAGGATAAATACCATTAAAAGACAGAGAATGAGTGTCGTTGAGGATGTGGAGAAACAGGAGAACAGAGTACAGAAGGATGGAGAGTAGGTTGGCACTGGCCCCTGGTATATCTGCACCATTATATCATATAACACACTATTTGGAAAATCTTTAAATAAAGAGTAAAGTAAATATAATGCTACTCCGATGAGAAAAAGAATGTGATCAGAGTACCTAATAAAATAGAGGAGAATAAAACTACTACTTAAAACCCCTGGGGGAGAAGGCCCCGCAGACATTCCTTAACAACAAGAAGGGAAGACATCACAGGGTAGGAGTGGGCTGCAGAATAAGGGCAGGGGCTGACTGAAGGACTGCCGGGACCTTAGCATGGCCAGGTCAGGGCCAGGACCCCAGAGCTCACGCTATAACCCGAAGACCAGAGTGCAGCAATATTTGTCCCTTCCAACCCCTGCAGAAAAATATGGGTGTGAGGTTGGAGAGGCCAGAGTAGGTCATAGAGTAACTCTGGGCCTCTCAACTGTCATGGAGGGAAAACAACCAAAAAGGTGCTGTCCTGCAACCCCATTTATGGGTGAAGGAACATGATGACTTGTGCAGCTGGCCAGTGTGGGCTTCCCCCACTGCTGCTCTTGACTGTTCTCCCGGAAGGCACCTTCCCCTTGTGGGACTCAGGCGCTGGGTTACTCTGAGGCGCCCACATGTGCTTCACCCTTGGAATGGGGGTGCTCCGCACACCCACACCGACCCACGCCAGCTCCTGGTGCACATCAGCTTCCTCCTCTGTTCACAGACAGGAATGGGCAGTCAAGATCACCAGATGTAGAAGAAAACCCCAAAAGTGAAGGAGGAGTCCTTGGGGGTTTCTGAGGGTCTGTTGCATCCATAAGACAATATCAGGTTGCTATAAAAAGGGAGCAATCCAAAACAAAAAAGCTTGAAATTCAAGAACATGATTGCCAAAAGAAAGGCATCGACCAAAGACTGAAACCATGAGGCCAAGAAGCAGAACCACTGAGAGACGGAAACTAAGGGAAACAGTGGAATTCGCAACCAGAGTCCACTTCTGGAGAAAGCCAGTACAAGACATCTTGTCTCTCAATGAGGCTGTTAAGCCGGGGCCCTCTTCCCCTGGGCAGAGTAGCGGGCACCCTTGGCAATAGTGGAAAGAAAGGCCATCAGACGGAGCGAGGCAGAGGTGAAGGTTGGGACTGGGATTGGGGGTAGAGGGCAAGAGGTGGCGAATGACAGAAGCAGAGCACATGGGGTCACGGCTGGAGCCCCAGATGCAGCGGGGGGGTGGGGGTGCCCAGGAAGGAGCCCATGGCTTCCCTGTTTTGCTAAGTTGGTTGCATCTACAATTCCATCACCTGCAATTGTACACATTATGATTAACACAAGGTCCTTGAGAAGAAAGAGTGGCTACAGGACAGCACATAAGCAAAGACTTAACAAAGGGAGTTGTCCCTGAGGACAGGCTTACCCTGCATACTTAAGCCCCACCAGGTGCCACGTGGCAACCCATACTGGCAGGCCTGGCAGAGCAGGAGCATGTGATCCACCTCACCAGGTGACAGTGAAATGCTGCTCAAAGTGTTGTACCAACTTATATTCCTTTAGCACGTGCACACACACACACACACACACACACACGACATACCCCACGTTACTAGTGACATATCTCTGGATAATTTTCTTCTCTGTAATTTCCAAATTTTATAGAACAAACACATATCAATAACTTTAGACTCTGAAATGTATATAAATACTTAATTGCTCATAATAGAAGTAAATACACTGTGAATACACATTGCATGTTGTACTGGCTTTGCCCACCCCCTTACCTCCAGGCCCCGTTTACCACCTCCAGCTCCAGGACAGTCTGCAGACGCTGGCACCGCGAAGCCTCCAAGGTGATCTTCACACTGCACTCCCCGAGAGGGTGAACATGGCCGCATGAGGGCTCAATGTCGAAGGGGGACACCTGATTGGGAGGTCAATCCAGGAGCATGAGGCATGAGGACACTTGTCTTGCCCACCCAGGGCTGCCCTCAAGCTTCCCTAGCCGTTCAAAGACCTTCTAAGGATGCAGGAGGAGGTGAGTTGGGGAGCACAGCTGAGCATGAGTTGCAGGACTAAGAGAACAGAAACTGAGTGCAGGAGGAGGTCCCCTGCACTGGCCCAGATCCGGGAGGTGGAAGGCAGTGGGAGGTGCCCCAGGGGGAAGTGGAGAGCCATGCCGGGGCAGGGGGTGCACTGGCTCTGTGAGAGGTCTGTCCAGCCCCACCAAGCAGGCATGGGTCAGCACCCTGATAGCTTTAAGTAAAGAAAGCCACCAAGTCACCAGACTGGGGATGGGATGAAGCCCTGCTGGCCACAGATGTCTCCTTTGCACCCATGTGTTCTCTCCTCTCCCCTCACCGGCCCACCCCCACTCCCCATACAGGCTTGTGCTCATTCACCAGCAGGCCTTCCCCTCCCCCATACCAGGCACACCAGGAGAGGAAGGGCAAATTTAGGGAGAAGAGCATGCCTGGGGAGAGCTCTCCACTCCTTCCTCCTATCCCTGCAGGAGGCCCCCATGAGCCACACTGGCTAGTGGCATGTGTTGGACATGGAGAGTCACACCCAGGAGGGACATTATCTCTGTTTGGTCTCATTACCCCATGAGACGAAAGACAGTGAGTGTAGGGCTCCAGCATGCCCGCCCATGGGGGCCTGCCCCCAACTCCCACCTGGGCTGCCACAATAGCCCCACAGGGTCAGAGTGCTTGTCTGGGGCCCTGTGCTCTCTGCCTCTGAAGTTTTGCCTGCCTGCCACTGGCAGGAGAGATGAGCTAGTCTCGCTCTCAGGAACAGTGGCTCCTGTGCTCTGGCCTGGCTTGCCAGAGCCTGGGAGCGAGAGTCTAGGGCCCAAGTTCCACTGCTGAGGAAGGAGCTCCTCCGCTTTCTTCGGTCTTTGTTCCTCAGGTGCGTCTCCCAGAGCCCTGGGAGTGTGGCTGCGGACTGGGGTGGGTTTCTGTCTCCAGACTTGAGTGCATCTAACAAACCCCACATCCCAGCATTATTTCCCAGGATTCAAAAGAATAAAGTACAGAGAACTGTAGAGACAAGATTCCTACTGGCCTCGATTATTACACACATCTTTTGTACTATAACTGAGTTACCTCAATTATAAAATGCAACCATTCTTCACAGCAGGAGAAAACAGACTGGAATTAGAGAGCAGGGGTCTGAGATGATTCCACCACCCATTAGCTGTGTGACCCGGGAAGGCCCCTGTCCCTCTCTGTCTCTACCAAATGAAGAGGTTGGCTGAGGTCTGTAGGTTTCCAGCTGTGCCCTGGGAAATCCCTAGGGCAGGAGTGCTGAGGGCACAGCACTGGGATGTAGGGAGAGGCAGGAAGGGCAGGAGTACCAGGAAGGGGTGTCCGGGTGGCCAGAGCCATCACACTTTATTCTAGGTCTCTGGCTTCTAAGGTTTCATTTGAAGAAAAGAGTCCTGCCTGAAGATACTGGTATCCCTGCCCTCAGTCCAAGCCCCAGGCTTCTGTGGTTCCAGGATCCAAGCCGGGAGACCAGTGAACCAGAGGGATGGCACTAACTCCAAGCCTGTGTGTAACAAGAAAATTGGCAATGGTCTTGGCAATGGTGGGGGCCACTCAAAGCAACTTGTCCCCACTTCCAAGTTTCAGAGGCCCGGCAAGAGCGGAGAAGCCGTCAGGTAAAGGAGAATGGCTTTGAGGAGAGGGATAGTCCTGGGAGCGTACACTGGCAGATGAGATCTGTGTATGTCTGTGGCTCCTTCCTCGGCTTCTGAATGTGGAAGGGAAAGTTTGCAGCCTTCTGATGTGGAGGGTGGTGGGCAGGCAGGATGGGCCCCCCAGGAAGGAACAGTCAGAGGGAGAGTGCTTCTACCAGACAGACCCAGAGCCTGCCACAAGGACGACGGCCTAGGGGGCCAAGAGCCAATGGTTTACAACTATCTCCGGTAGGCAGGCAGGAACTGGTGTTTTGTGCAACTTGTCCCGGTCTTGTTCTGGACTGCATATCATACTTAAATGTGATGCCATAATGTACATGTGATGATGATAATACTTAGCCACTTTTAGTATTTCCTGATTTTATAGGAAAAAGAAAAGTGCATTGGAGTGGTAATGGATCTGTTTTCCTTTTTGGAGCCTGTTGGCCTGGGCTGCAAGCCTATGCCCAGGCACCACCTGGTGGCAGGTACTCAAACTGCAAGCGCGCTACCTGGGCGCTTGGCAACTTTGGGGGTGAGCTCTGCCTGCTGGCCCTCTCCAGAGGCCTCAGAAGCTTCCTGCACAGCTCAGCTGCCTATTTTCCTCCTAACTCAGACCACTCCAACATCCCAAGTTCTGCATCAGATAGATGTTAGAGAAATGAATGTGAAAATCCAGTTCTGCTGTAGAAAGGGCCTCAACTGCCTCTGAGATGGAGGGAACCAGAGCACCGCCAGGCACAAGCCAGGCGGCTTTCCCATCCAGCCTCACTGCTCTGAACTCCACAGGAGGACTGGCTCCAGGGGGTGGCACAGGAGCCACGGGACCCAACTTACACCCTCGTGCCTTTCTTCCAGGCAGCCTGGGCTCTCCTTCAAGTACCACGTGGCCGGGAGCGGGCTGATGTTCCGGATCTGGATGGAGCTGGAGGCTGTCTGCCCCAGGCGCAGCAGGCCGAACTGAAGGGCTGAGAGGCTGACGACGAGCACAGGCCCCTGAGACACCCAGAGGGGCCTGTCACTGGGCTGCCTGGGAATGGGCTCTGTGCCCTACCCCTGCCAGTTTCTGGCCCACCCAGCTGCCAGCCCCACCAGTAGCACCTTAAAGGCCGCCTCGATGTGTAATACCACTGGGGAGGTAGAGCCTTCGATTTCACACAGCAGGTCATGGCCTGTTGGGCCAGGGACACCCCCTATAAAGTTCAACTCGAACTCCTTGGCCTCGCTGGGCTCTGGTGGGGGACAGGGAGAGAAGAGAAAGGAGCAGGGGCAGCTCCCTGCTGTGGTTTCTTGTCCATCACACACCCCACTGCAGCAGGCCCTGACCCTGGGACACCATGACCCCGTGAGGGCCTCTTCCCCAACCAGCCCAGCAGCCTTGCACCCTGCACACACACACACTGCCCACATTACCTATGGTCCCTGTGCAGGGCTCCACTTCAATGATGTGGCAGTCGTTGATCTTGCCCCATGTGTATTTGATGGGCGACTTGCTGTTGTTCCACATCTGAAAGACACACCCCAGTCTGGGCACCCTAAGTATATTGCTCTTGCACAAATCTGCGGGACTGGGCGACTGGGGGACTCACTAAAGGTGCTCTTGACAGCCTCCTAGCCAATTCCTGGCCACCCAATGGCACCAACCCACACTGCAGGGTTTGTGGGCACCGAATCCTGCCCAAGACCCATGAACATAGGGAAGGGTCCACAGCCCTATGTTCAGAGGGTGCAGGGAAGCTGATAAATGACAGGCATGTTGGCCCAGCATCTGTACAAACCAAGGTGGGTTCAGGGGCAGGGGCCCTGGGACCAGCTTTGTCCTCTATGCAAGAGCCACCACGGTCCATCTCTCCAGCCACATCCTCCCCATACTTGTGCCCCAGTTTAGCACCATCTCGGCCAGCCTAGGCTGGGGAGAGACAATGACCTACCTTAAAATCTTTCTTCACATTTATGCCAATGTAGTTTTCCCCAGGGATGATGAGGGCATATGGTTCTAAGAGAACCTGGAAAGATTCTACTGAGCCTTTCGCCTCGATTTCCAGGACGATCTTGTCATCCACAGAATATGAGGGGTCCAGATTTTCCAGTTCCAAACTGAACACAAACCCACCGTGAGTTAGGAGCCCAAAGCCTGGAGCATTACCCTGCAATTCACTCTATGTGCCCCTTTGTCCCTTACCTTTGGTCTTGTGAAAATAAAGCACTCCTACCCACAGCTCCTGAGCCCCTTAAGATCAGAGGCAGCAGCCAGAGCCCAAAACAGTAAAGAAAGCCTGTGGCTATCACAGCAGGCACCTCCCTGCCGCCTGCAGGACCACCCTGCAGCAGCACCCAGCCTGGGTCTCCACACGAGGCTGACTGCACACCCACCTGAGAGTCTGCAGAGGGAAGAGCTGGTAGCGATGCCCACCTTCCCGCATTAGTCACCATCACCCTGGCTGCCTGGTGGAGCAGCGAGCCTGGGCATGGCTCCTAGGGTCCAGGGGCCTACAGCTCTCTCAGTGAGCCCAGTGAGCTCTGTTCCCTCATGCCGAGCCCACTCCAGGCCCTGGTGCCACAGCGAGGCTGTAGGGCTCCTGCGGACGGCCAGGTGGCTCACTCACTCCTTCCCATTGCCTTCCAGTGTCCTCCTCCAGGCCCAGGCCCAGCTCACCTCACAGGCTCTGGGACTTCCTCTAGCACCAGCTGGAGCACACTGTGGAAATCCCTCATCTGCAGGCAAATACAGCCGCCTAGAAATACACTGCACGCCAGCCAGGCTGCCAGCCAGGGCTAGAGCCATGCCGGGACTCCCTCCTCCCCTCAGCCTCACTGCCAGAAAAGCCTTCTGGGAACAGTGCTGGTTCCCCGGTCTCCCCACCTAGGGAAGGAGGGCGGTCCGCAGGACGTGTGCCATAACTCAGGGGCTGGGGGCCACTGTGGCCCCAGGACTGGTGTGCCCGCCACAGCTGGGCCTGCGGGGTGTGGAGGAAAGGCTCTGCAGGCCCCACACCACACTGGCTGCCTGGGGAAGGGCAGACCCACTCTTACTGCCAAAGGTCCCCAGCACCCTGTCCTCCCAGCTCACTCCCATGCCTGCACACACAGGGCTTTGCACTGCAGTGGGCCACGCCAGCCTCAGCCTCGGGACCCTGCATCTCCCTCTCTCGGGGCTGAGGAAATGTCCACACAAGGGGGCGGGGTCAGGCCCTGGTGGAGTGCCTTGTCCTGCCCACTGAGCCTGCCCTCCAGACCCTCATCTAAGAGCCGGCCTAGGCGGGTGCTGGGACTTCAGCGGGCTCAGCCGTGGCTTCAGGATCACTAAGGAACACGGATGGAGGGGGAGTAGCAGGCCTAACCATGCGTGACTACCAAGATGGCACCACTTCACCTCATGCGGAGAAAAGCTGAGGACGAACTCATTGTCCGTGTGCGGGTTGAGAAGCCCCTTCTCCGGCAGGATGGAGAAGGCTGTCTCCTTGTCAGGGTAGCACTTGATGCTGTCTGTGCTGTAGGCTTCTCCGGGCATGAGGGACTGCAGGTTGGGCTTCATGATCTGCCAGTGGAAGGGCAGCTCCACGTGCCTGTGGAGTGAGCCTGACAGTGGGCAGCAGATCCAAGGCCATGCCCCAATTCTGCCAGGGTGAGGTCCTCCACCCCTGCTTAGCCTAGCCCTGTGCCTAGAAAGGAACCAGGAACAGGCCAGCCTTCAGGCCCCTCCTTTGGAAGAGCCTGGGGGAACCTGGGTTACGGAGAGCACATGGGTCAGGGGTACAGTTTGGGAACCTCCTAAGGGCACCCTTCTCACCACTCAGAAAGGCTGGAGGTTAGCACCACAGCAACTCGGGGGAAATAGTAACACAAGGAATCGTGCACTGATCAGTAACCGTAAGGGTCTAGGCAGTCTCCTGGCAGACACCAGGAAAATGTTCTGCAGTGTCTCCTACACGTGGATTTTCCAAGGTTTGCCACACCGACCCCACTGCCCTCCACCTCCAGCTATGGCCTCTCAGCACAGCTCTGTCCAGAAAGATATGTGACCCTGGCTGCCAACAGGAGCGGTGACAACTCCATGGTTGAGGCTGCCATGCTGCTGACGGCAGCGTCAGGGGGGGATAACAGAAGCCTGTGTGAGGTCTGTGATCACCAGGGCAGCCAGTCAGGAGGCTCCTGAGCTCTGTCTGGTGTAACAGCGGTGCTGGGAGATGGTCAAGAACTAGATGGCAGTGAGAACTGAGCCCACAGGCCATCATCTGTCTGACATTGGGACTTGGATAACTTGCCCTTATGGGCAGGTCAGGGCTGCTCTGGAAAACCATTCCTGGCTAAGGATGGACCAGGCTGATCCAGAGCAACAGTGTCCACTATAGCTTTCTGCAGGGAAGGAAAATAGTCTGGACCACCCCATCCCATAGGACAGCACTAGCTCCACATGTGGTTAATGACTACTTAAAATGTGGCTAGTGCCACTGAGAAAGTGTTTTGTTTTACTTAATTTTAATTTCAATTTAAATAGCCCCATGTGACCAGTGGCTACCAGGATGGATAATGCAAATCAGAATCCGTCCATTCTGCCCAGATTCCTTCTGGGCTCTTGGAAGGAAACTCCTGCCTCACTGGGAACTCAGGGCCAGGTGAGGAAGGAGAAAGGGTGTGTGTCAGAAGCATGCACAGGGTCACTCACGCAACATTTCTAATAATCAGCTGTTTCCTAGCCGTGGACTGAAGGTTTTCAGGCTCAAAGCGTATGAAGTGCTGGGCTGTTAGGTCTGTGAGCTCTCCAGGCTCCGGCTGACTTTTTTCACCAGAAATATAGATCAGATCCAAAGCAACCAGCTGCCCGATTCCTGTTGAGGTAGGGCCATGAAGTCTCACTAGAGCTGAAATCAGGACTCTGTGGCCAAAGGCTGTCACAGGACCCAGGTCCCCATTCACATGTAATGCAGGGAGCCTCCACATGCAGGTGGCCTTGATCCTGACCCCCAGAAGTCCATGCAAGAGGGGCACAGGGGGCACAGACACACAAAGTCATGTCCCCACACCTTTATAGACCAAAAGAAGGTGATTTTGATGACTTAGCACATAGCAGACATTCAATTAGTATTTGCTGAATGACACTGGGTGGTTGGGTAGATGAATGGGTGTGGGGGATGGATGGATAGATGGTTCATGGATGGATCACGGATGGCAGATGATGGATGGATAGATGGGTGGGTGATAGATGGATAATGGATTGATGGGTGGATGGATGGAAGGATGATGGATGGACAGACAATGGGTGGATGATGGATGGAAGGAACAAGGGTGTCGGGGAAATTTGGCAGGATGCACCTTCTAACTCTACAGAAATCTAGGGGTACCTCTGGTTGTTCATCTGTGAGTCACTGGCAATTCCCCAAAGGAGATCAAGGTGAGTTTCAAAGTGAAATGATAAAAGATATCACCCAGGTTTCCATCTATCCCTCACAAGAAGGCTCCTTGGGACTGTCCTCAAGGCCACACCAGCTTGGGTCTCCAAGGTCTGACCATAGCAAGAGGCCCAAAACCAGACCCCAGTGCCTGAAGGCTATGGCATTCACTCAGTGTGCCCCCTAACACAGAGTGGTTGGAGCCGCTCTGCATCAAAACCAGTGCAGCAGCTTCTGGAGATGGGTGGCCTCTCCCGCCCCTGGGAGCACACACAAGCCCACCTGTGGTCGCCAGCTTCTGTATCTGGCAGTTGTCGCACACAATGATGAAGGTCTGCTCAGACTTTTCTAGGCTTGTTGGGAGGAACAAGACCTGGGGGACAGAGGCACTGCCCTGTTACCTCCCATTAAAGGGCTTCCACCCACTTCCACCCTTCTCTTCTCACACACACCCCTCCCTTTGCTCTTCACTTTTCGCTCCCCTCTCCTCCCAACCCATTTTGCACCTAAGGCCAGGGGTCTCAGCCGAGGCTCCACCCCAGTGTAATGCAGGGATACAAAGAGAAAGTTCACAGAGACTGAAATACAAAAATGGCTTTTAAATGACAACATGGTCACCTCATTCATGATAAAAGAAATGTAAACAAAACCCACCCAGAACACTTTTTCATTCTTCATACTGGCAAAGAGCAAAAAGTTAGCCATCATAAATGCAATGGCATGGTGTCTCAGTTTTCCTCAAAGTAGCCTAGCGGGCAGGGTGGGATTTGGCTGGATGAGAGGGAGGGGTGCAGGTGCCATAAGGCTGGCCGAGAGCTGGTAAGTGCTGAAACCAGGTTACGAGTAATGGGTGGTCATTAAACTTCTATTTTTGTAGATGTTTAAAATGTCTATTATAAGGTTTTTTTTAAGTTTTCTAACACACTGAATTGACAAGGGTGGGAGGAAACAGGCACCCTCTCATATTGTTGTTAGAAGTATAAATCGGTACAATCCACACAGTGGGGATTTTGGCAACGTGTATCACAATTATGCGAGCAGAGACCCCGGAGTCAGCAAATCCACTTCACGGACTGTATCCTGCAGGTAGACTCGTACTTGGGCACAGGGACGTGTGTATGGGTTATTCACTGGCATAGCCAAAGGCAAACAAAATCTTTGAGTCCGTCAGTCCCGCACAGCTGACCTAAACTTTTGTTCCTTCATACAGTGGAATACTATGCAATGGTGAAAAACATGAGACTGATCTCTAAGATATAATAGTGAATGGAAACTACACAGTGCAGAATGGAGTATGGAGTGGGCACCTACTGATGGGGAGGACAGGTGGAAGCAGAGGGGAGAAGAGATGAGCAGTTGTTTATTTAGGCAATGGTGTATCTCTGGAAGGACGCTCAGAGACCTGTAAGTTTGTGGCCTCTGGGAGGCTGACAAACTGGGGTAAAAGGGAATATTTCACTGTTTCTCTCTTTACATCTTTTGGATGTTCAATCATGTGAATTTATTTCTTACTTGGAAATACAAAGGAATGTTAAAACAAACAAACCCAAAACAATCAATAAACCAAATACCCAAGGAATGCCAAGGGAAAAAACCTCCCTCTGACTCCCCACTGGCCCCCAGAGACTCCTGCTGCTACACTCCTCTTTTCCTTGGGGCTCAAAGGCAGATGGAATGAGGGGGACGTCCCACTGGTCAGGGGGGACTGACCAATTGCTGAAAGTCACCATACGGTGCTGACAAGGCCCGGGCTGCAGCAAGAGGACCTAGCTCGGCCCACAGCAGCAGACACAGACCGATAAAGCCCTGAATTGGCCTCGTCCCAACCCAGAGAGCCAGGTTCTTATCAGGGATCAGAGGAGCATAGACATGAACAAGGCAGCATCACTCCAGGGTTCCAGAACAAGACTCCACGAGGCACTCGAGGCTGGAAAGTGGTTGATAAAGCCCTCCCTTATACCATGGCAGAGAAGCTTATGGCAGTGGTCCCCAAACTTCATGGCACACCAGAGTTACCTAGAGAGCTTTAAAAATCCTACACCCAGGCCACACCCCAGGCCACCTAACTCAAAAATTCAGAGCTGGAACCCAGGCCTCGGTGAGTTTGCAAGTTTCTCAGGGGATGGCAAGGGGCAGCCGAGTCTGAGAATCTGTGGCTCTTGGCTCTCACTACCTGATGGCATGGTCGAATGCCCCTCCCCAGAACCAGACAACTTTTACTCTTGAACATCAGTGCCTCCCTCAGCAGGCTAGTGAGGAAGCCACACATGCTTGCAGCATCCTACACCCAGCCACGAAAGCAGAGTCAGACCCCTGAAGCAGGGAGGGCAAAGGTGTGCAGCGACAGGCAGGAAGACGGCACCATTCCTTACAGGCTCTTCTGGGGACCAGCGAGCAGGTGCAATGAGCTGAAGAGACTGGTGAAAGGGGCCAGTTATGACACCAGAAGCCCACAGCCAGGAGGTCAGATTCTGGGAGCTTCTATAGAGGTTCAGAATAAGGCCTAGGAAGGCAGGCCTTGCTGACTCTATAACCAAGGATGAAACAGGAAAGAGAGCACAAACCACCACCATCATCGGGTGCCAGCTTTGGTGTGGGGGGCAGTAGGGGTGTTGTCCCAGAGAGATTGAACAACCAAGGGAAGATCCTGGAGGTGGCTTAGATATGGCTAATGGTGTGGACAAGTGATGCACAGGGGTCATGAAGGAAATGCTAGGCTTTCTGCACTTGCTTTGTGAGAAAGGCCCTAAGATGGTCAAATGGAGTCACCCCACAGAATGCAAGCACACACTGCTACACAGAGACCACTAAGGGTGGGACCTGGGGTGGGGGTGGATATGTGGCTCAAAAAACACAGATGCAAATGAAATCATGCAGACAGTTGAAGAAATAGCCATAACTAATGCTAAGGAGGAGGAAATATATGCCAGTGTCTAATCACCTACCTCTACAAATATGGCCTGCCCTGGCGCCAGCTCAAACACCGAAGGCAGGATTCCAAAGGGAGGTTGCTCAACAAAGCCAGCAGCTGCGACAGCCTTAAAGAAAAGGAGAAGATTACATAAGTGTGGAATGATTGGTAAAAGTCAATGCTCAGATTACAAACTTCTCTTGCAAACATCCACTCTGTGATTTGCAGGCTCTGAAGGCTCAAGCAATCCCCTGTCAATGAAGAAACTGAGGTCATTCATTCAGTGACTTGGCCTACACTAGGCACCCACTGAGCTTGAATCTAAAGATGAGTGCGTCACAGAGCATCCCTAAGGGGTGACTGCTGGAGGGAGGGACAAGGACAAGTGCTTCAGACACAAGGCAGGAGGCCTCACCCCAGAGGCGGGCTCCTGAAGCATGGTCCTTTCTGTCCGACAGCACCTGGGCACTTGGTGCCAGCTGTGTGTCTGCCTCCCTCCAGACCCACCACTGGCTATCAGCTCCTGAGTCGAGGTCAGCAGAGCTGTAGGCCTGGAGCCCATGCCATGCCATTGAGCATGCCAGGGGCACAAACCCACACCCACAGGACCTGGCATGTAACAGAAGTGAGTTATGTGTGTCTTGGAAAACACGGCCTCTGGATCTATGGCTTGTTTTCCAGAGGCAAGGGTACAGAGATACGTCTGCTAGAAGAAAAACAACCAGGTCTGAGCATGGTGATGGACAGCGTCAGGCTGAGCTGCCCTAGGGAAGGTCGAGCTGCACAAGTGGGAGAGCATGTGTTTGAGGCCTGCTCCTCAGCTCACACGGCAAGTCCAGCCCAGGGTTGCACCACATCCAATATTTCAAAGGGACCGGAGATGCAGATTTTTATGTGAAATCTCCCTATTTTTAAATGTTGGCTCAAAAAATGTTTTCAAGCACTGTACCCAGTGAGTATACACACTCAATTCAGCCAAAGAGCTGCCGATCTGTGGCCACTGACAAGTTCAAACATTTGCTACAATAAAGACTGGGTGACAAATGCAGTGCCAGGTGGGCCAGGCCTTGAGGGACCGGTGAGGTGGTACAGCCTGCCCAGGGCCACACAGGAATAGTGGTATCAGAAGAATCACAGTGCTGGTCTCCCCACACACTGAGTCTCACCTGGACTGTGCCAGTTGGAGGGAGGCTACACAATTCTTTTTTTCTGCATGTTTCCCATTATGGGAGCCTGCTAGCAAGTTCCTCATGGGGGTATTTGTTCTGGTGGACTTGCTTTTTTTCCAGGCAGCAATCTGCGATCACTCACCCTGAAGCTGGGTGGTGGCCAGCTCTTTTCAGGCATGATGCAGAACCTACCGCCACTGAAGCCCACATTTTTGCAGACAAATCTGGTTATCTTCATTCCCCCAATGAGGCAGTAGCCGCAGTCCAACACCGGCGACACTGCAGCCACAGGAAAAAATATGCACAAAGTGAGTAACATGGCTCCTGAAGAGGCCCTACTGCCACTGCGTTCCTGAGCTCCAGCCAGACCGCAGAGCATCCAAGCAGAGAGGATGACCCCTGGTCCTGCACGGCAGCAGCGCCACGGGACTCCACACACTCCTGGCTGGAGCAACGGGAGTCAGGGCTTGCTGTGGACTCAGGCTGCTGCCCAGCATGGCCCTGGGGGTTGTAGGCAATCCCAGCTTCCCGCCTATGCCCAGATGAAGAGGCCCAGTCAAAGCCAGCTGTCCCAAAGAAGCCACCCACACAGCAGAGATGGCTCCGCTGAGGACTCCAGGCCCCTTCCCTTGCCTCAGTGTGGCACAGCCACTCAGGGCTGTCCACGAGCCTGCTAAGCCTGTGCTGGGGTTCACTAAGCAACTTGGCTGCCTCTCCTGATTGCGTAACCCAGCATCAGCCTCTGCTGGGGAGTGGGACAGTCGGGGCTGACAATGGAAGGCTGTGCAGAAGCTGTTAGCAGGTCCCTCCACAGGACGCAGAAGCTCCTGCCCAAGAAGACAAGCTGTGTGCTGCCATGATGGGATCCTGAGAGCAGGCAGTCCTTATAGGGACTCCCAGCCCTAACTGAATGCCAGTGGAGGCATAGCAAACACTCACATGTTAGCACTGGGGGTGGCCTCCGGGCCTTCAGGGGGATCAGGAGCGTGTGGGCTGACTGGGTCTCCACTAAAATGAGGTCATCAAAATCCCCCAGGCAGTCAGGAAAAAACTGGACAATGTACTGGCAGGTCATCCCAGGAGCCACCATCCCACCTCTTCCTGGGAACATCCCTGTGCACAACAGAAGCAACCAGTGAGGATCCAGGGACCAGCCAGATGCCAGGGCTTGGGCTCGGGTCTATAGACAGCAACCAGAGGGCACAGCACGGACTGGCTTTACTAGTCAGTGCCCTCTGGGCCAAGACTGTGCTGAGGGCAGACCCACCAGGGTACATGAAGAGGGCAGGCTGCGAGGGCAAGGTCTCCAGGTAAAAATACCAGGCCTGGCAGAGGGGCAAGGTAGTGACATGGTCCATCTGGAAGGTTTAGGTGGGGCCATGCCTGGTCCTATGGCTTAGAATGTATTCTGTGGGCAGCAGAGAGCCAATTGAGTTTTCTGAGCAGGGGGACACGGTCTGGTGTTCTTGAGAAAAACCCTGAGTCATGGAAGTGGGAAGGCTCACTGGGAGGCGAATAAGGACAGCCTGACAGGGCAGTGACAGCCTGAGGGTGGGATGGCAGGACCAGGGCCTGGAGGAGGTGGCCCGAGACTCAGTGTGGCACAGGCTTCACTGGGAGGAGGGCTCCTGGGGACTGCTAAGGGAGACGTGGGCCTCAGCTCAGGACCCAGGCAGGAGTCGGCTGGGGCCAGCTGGGCCCGGAAACATATCATCTTGTGGACCACTGCCACACTGAGCTCACCCAGTCCCAAAGAGAAGTACGGAGTAGTTGGCGGGAGGACTCGCAGGTAGCGGCTCGTCGAGGTGGTGTTCTGCAGCGAGATAATCATCTGCAGGAGTAAACGTCGACAGTAGCAAGTATGGAGGAGGGCCCCAAGGCCTGGGGTTTACTAAGCAAATGGGAAGGGGTGGGGCAGGTGCAGTGAGCGGGCCACATGTTGATAACTGTTGTGCTGGGTGATGGGTACACAGCGCTTCATCTCTAGGTAGTCTATCTACTTCTGTTTGGTTTTGGAAAAAGGAAACTACCAGGTAGACTTGAACATGGGAGTAGATCTAAGCTGTTCTTCCTCCTGTTTACAATGACAGCTACTACTGATTGAGCATCTGCTATGTGCCTCCTGACTTCAGTGACCAGGAAAGGAGGAAACTACCTCTATTTTACTCTGAAGAGCCTGAAGCTCAAAGAGCCTTCTTAGGCGGTACCAGTGTTGAGACTTGAGACCCGTACGTCTGGTCCTGAACTTCTGCTCAGCTCACCTCTTAGCACTGTTCCCTCCCAACATACCTGGGGCCACCCTCCCCAGGGGCCCAATCAGGGGCCACTATGGGCACCTGAGTGCCAGGGTTCTACTGGGTGCCTCTCCACCACTCTGGGCATCCAGGCCTTATCACACCCTGCCTGCTTTTCTCCTTCCCTTAGCCGGGAGGCCTGGAACTTATACTGCTAACCTGCCAGCACCAGGCTTAGCACAAAAGAGGGACTCAGGGAATGTAGTTTTTTTTACTTCTATTTTGTGAAATATTACACTGGAAAAAAACATATAAATTAGAGCATTAAAAATAAAGATGAAGTCCACCCTACCCCTACCAGATAACAGTTCCATAAATCTGACGCGTGTGTTTACACCCTTATCCATAAGCATGTATTCCCAAAGCAACATTTAAGTCCATTTTGGGCCATCATAACATACACCAATTCATGTGCGAACCAGGCCCAAGTGTGCAGACATATCCTATGGCTTGATTTTCATCCCTCTGTTATTAAGGATGATAAGCATCTTCTTATGTGTTTATTTGGTATTTGGGTTTCCTCTTGTGTGAGTTTTCTGTTCACAGCTTTTTACTATTGTGTTACTTGGTCTTTTTCTTATTGATTTATAGGAGTTCTTTCTAAATTCAAGTACTAATTCTTTTTTTAAAGGTATTATTGATAAACACTCTTATGAAGGTTTCACACGAAAAAACAATGTGGTTACTACATTTACCCATATTATCAAGTCCCCACCCATACCCCAATGCAGTCATAGTCCTTGGGTGTAGTAAGATGCCACAGATTCACTATTTGCCTTCTCTGTGCTACACTGTTTTCCCCGTGATCCCCACACCATGTGTACTAAACATAATACCCCTCAATCCCCTTCTCCCACCCTCCCCACCCACCTTCCCACACCCCTCCCCTTTGGTAACCACTAGTTAATTCTTGGAGTCTCTGAGTCTGCTGCTATTTTGTTCCTTCAGTTTTGCTTCATTGTTATACTCCACAAATGAAGGAAATCATTTAGCATTTGTCTTTCTCCACCTGGTTTATTTCACTGAGCATAATATCCTCCAGCTCCATCCATGTTGTTGCAAATGGTAGGATTTGTTTCTTTCTTATGCCTGAATAGAATTCCATTGGGTATATGTACCACCTCTTCTTTATCCATTCATCTACTGATGGACACTTAGGTTGCTTCCACGTCTTGGCTATTGTAAATAGTGCTGCGATAAACATAGAAGTGCATATGTCTTTTTCAAACTGGGCTGCTGCATTCTTAGGGTAAATTCCTAGGAGTGGGATTCCCGGGTCAAATGGTATTTCTATTTTTAGCATTTTGAGGAACCTTCATATTGCTTTCCACAATGGTTGAACTACCTTACATTCCCACCAACAGTGTAGGAGGGTTCACCTTTCTCTGCATCCTTGCCAGCATTTGTTGTTTTTAGTCTTTTACGATGCTGGCCATCCTTACTAGTGTGAGGTGATATCTCATTGTGGTTTTCATTTGCACTTCCCTGATCATTACTGATGTGAAGCATCTTTTCATGTGCCTGTTGGCCATCTGAATTGCTTCTTTGGAGAACTGTCTCTTCATATCCTCTGCCCATTTTTTAATCGGGTTATTTGCTTTTTGGGTGTTGAGGCATGTAAGTTCTTTATATATTTTGGATGTTAACATCTTGTCGGATATGTCATTTACAAATATATTCTCCCATACTGTAGGATGCCTTTTTGTTCTGTTGATGGTGTCCTTTGCTGTTCAGAAACTTTTAAGTTTGATGTAGTCCCATGAGTTCATTTTTGCTTTTGTTTCCCTTGCTCGAGGAGATGCGTTCAGAAAGAGGTTGCTCATGCTTATATTCAGGAGATTTTTGCCTATGTTGTCTTCTAAGACTTTTATGGTTTCATGACTTACATTCAGGTCCTTGATCCATTTTGAGTTTACTTTTGTGTATGGGATTAAACAATAATCCAGTTTCATTCTCTTGCATGTAGCTGTCCAGTTTTGCCAACACCAACTGTTGAAAGGCTGTCATTTCCACATTGCATATCCATGGCTCCTTTATCATATATTAATTGACCATATATGCTTGGGTTTATATCTGGACTCTCTAGTCTGTTCCATTGGTCTATGGGTCTGTTCTTGTGCCAGTACCAAATTGTCTTGATTACTGTGGCTTTGTAGTACAGCTTGAAGTCAGGGAGCGTAAATCCCCCCGCTTAATTCTTCCTTCTCAGGATTGCTTTGACTATTCGGGGTCTTTTGTGGTTCCGTATGAATTTTAGAACTATTTGCTCTAGTTCATTGAAAAATTATGTTGGTATTTTGATAGGGATTGCATTGAATCTGTAGATTGCTTTAGGCAGGATGGCTGGCCATTCTGATGATATTAATTCTTCCTATCCACGAGCACGGGATGTGTTCCATTTATTGGTATCTTCTTTAATTTCTCTCATGAGTGTCTTGTAGTTTTCAGAGTATAGGTCTTTCACCTCCTTGGTTAGGTTTATTTCAAGGTATTTTTTTTTTTGATGCAACTGTGAATGGAATTGTTTTCCTGATTTCTCTTTCTGCTAGTTCATTATTACTGTATAGGAATGCTACAAATTTCTGGGTATTAATTTTGTATCCCGCAGCTTTGCTGAATTCAGATATTAGATCTAGTAGTTTTGGAGTGCATTCTTTAGGGTTTTTTAATGTATAATATCATGTCATCTGCAAACAGGAACAGTTTAAATTCTTCCCTGTCAATCTGGATGCCTTTTATTTCTTTGTGTTGTCCGATTGCCGTGGCTAGGACCTCCAGTACTATATTGAATAGAAGTGGGGAGAGTGGGCATACTTGTCTTGTTCCCGATCTTAAAGGAAAAGCTTTCAGCTTCTCGCTGTTCAGTATAATGTTGGCTGTGGGTGTGTCATACATGGCCTTTATTATGTTGAGGTACTTGCACTCTATACCCATTTTGTTGAGAGTTTTTCTCATGAATGGATGTTCAATTTTGTCAAATGCTTTTTCAGCATCTATGGAGATGATCATGTGGTTTTTGTCCTTCTTTTTGTTGATGTGGTGGACGATGTTGATGGATTTTCGAACTTTGTACCATCCTTGCATCCCTGGGATGAATCCCACTTGATCATGATGGATGATATTTTTTATGTGTTTTTGAATTCTGTTTGCTAATATTTTGTTGAGTATTTTTGCATCTATGTTCATCAGGGATATTGGCCTGTAATTTTCTTTTTTTGTGGTGTCTTTGCCTGGTTTTGGTATTAGAGTGATCTTGGTCTCATAGAATGAGTTTGGGAGTATTCCCTCCTCTTCTACTTTTTGGAAAACTTTAAGGAGGATGGGTATTAGGTCTTCACTAAATGTTTGATAAAATTCAGCAGTGAAACCATCTGGTCCAGGTGTTTTGTTCTTAGGTAGTTTTTTGATTACCAATTCAATTTCCTTGTTGGTAATTGATCTATTCAGATTTTCTGTTTCTTCCTGGGTCGGCCTTGGAAGGTTGTATTTTTCTAGAAAGTTGTCCATTTCTTCTAGGTTATCCAGTTTGTTACCATATAATTTTTCATAGTATTCTCTCATAATTCTTTGTATTTCTGTGGTGTCCATAGTGATTTTTCCTTTCTCATTTCTGATTCTGTTTATGTGTGTAGACTCTCTTTTTTTCTTGATACATCTGGCTAGGGGTTTATCTATTTTGTTTATTTTCTCAAAGAACCAGCTCCTGCTTTCATTAATTCTTTCCATTGTTTTATTCTTCTTGATTTTATTTATTTCTGCTCTGATCTTTATTATGTCCCTCCTTCTAGTGTCTTTGGGCCTCATTTGTTCTTCTTTTTCTAGTTTCGTTCATTGTGAGTTTAGACTGCTCATATGGGATTGTTCTTCTTTCCTGAGGTAGGCCTGTATAGCAATATACTTTAATCTTAACACGGCCTTCGCTGCGTCCCACAGATTTTGCGGTGTTGAATTATTGTTGTCATTTGTCTCCATATATTGCTTGATCTCCGTTTTTATTTGGTCATTGATCCATTGATTATTTAGGAACATGTTGTGAAGCCTCCATGTGTTGGTGGGATTTTTCATTTTCTTTGCATAATTTATTTCTAGTTTCATACCTTTGTGGTCTGAGAAACTGGTTGGTACAATTTCAATCTTTTTGAATTTACCGAGGCTCTTTTTGTGGCCTAGTGTGTGATCTATTCTTGAAAATGTTCCATGTGCACTTGAGAATAATGTGTGTTCTGCTGCTTTTGGGTATAGAGTTCTGTAGATGTCTATTAGGTCCATCTATTTTAATGTGTTGTTCAGTGCCTCTGTCTCCTTACTTATTTTCTGTCCGGTTGATCTGTCCTTCAGAGTGAGTGGAGTATTGAAGTCTCCTAGAATGAATGCATTGCATTCTATTTCTCCTTTTAATTCTGTTAGTATTTGTTTCACATATGTAGGTGCTCCTGTGTTAGGCGCATTGATATTTATAATGGTTATATCTTCTTGTTGGATTGACCCTTTTATCTTTACATAATGTCCTTCTTTGTCTCTTGTGACTTTCTTTGTTTTGAAGTCTATTTTGTCTGATACAAGTACGGCAACTCCTGCTTTTTTCTCCCTATTAGTTGCATGAAATATCTTTTTCCATCCCTTCACTTTTAGTCTGTGTATGTCTTTGGGTTTAAAGTGAGTCTCTTGCAGGCAGCATATAGATGGGTCTTGTTTTTTTATCCATTCAGTGACTCTCTGTCTGGTGATTGGTGCATTCAGTCCATTTACATTTAGGGTGATTATCAATAGGTATGGAGTTATTGGCATTGCAGGCTTTAGATTCGTGGTTTCCAAAGGTTCAAGGTGAAGTTCCTTACTATCAGGAGTCTAACTTAACTCACTTAATATGCTATTATAAACACAATCTAAAGGTTCTTTTTTTTTCTTCCTCCTTTTTCTTCCTCCTCCATTCTTTATATACTAGGTATCATATTCTGTGCTTTGTCTATCCCTTGATTGACTTTGGAGATAGTTATTTTAATTTTTGCATTTGCTTAGCAATCAACTGTTCTACTTTCTTTACTGTGGTTTTATTACCTCTTATAACAGCTATTAAACCTTAGGAACACTTCCATCTATAGCAGTCCCTCCAAAATGCACTGTAGAGGTGGTTTGTGGGAGGTAAATTCTTTCAGTTTTTGCTTATCTGGAAATTGTTTAATCCCTCCTTCAAATTTAAATTATAATCTTGCCGGATAAAGTATTCTTGGTTCAAGGCCTTTCTGCTTCACTGCATTAAATACATCGTGCCACTCCCTTCTGGCCTGTCAGGTTTCTGTTGTGAAATCTGATGATACCCTGATGGGCTTTCCTTTGTATATGATCTTGTTTCTCTCTCTGGCTGCTTTTAATTGTCTGTCCTTATCCTTGATCTTTGCCATTTTAATTACTATATGTCTTGCTGTTGTCTTCTTTGGGTCCCTTGTGTTGGGAGATCTGTGCATCTCCATGGCCTGAGAGACTATCTCCTCCCCCAGATTGGGGAAGTTTTCAGCAATTACCTCCTCAAAGACACTTGCTATCCTTTTTCTCTCTCTTCTTCTTCTGGTACCCTTATAATGCAAATATTGTTCCATCACACAGTTCTCTCAATATTCTTTCATTCTTAGAGATCCATTTTTCTCTCTGTGCCTCAGCTTCTTTGTATTCCTCTTCTCTAGTTTCTATTTCATTTATTGTCTCCTCCACGATATCCAATCTGCTTTTAATATCCTCCATTGTGAGACTTCCGGGAAGATGGCGGTGTGAGCAGGGTGGCAGAAATCTCCTCCCAACACAATATTTATCTATGAAAACACAGCAAATACATCTATTCCTAAAAGAGAGACGAGAATACACAGGAAAGAGCACAGCATGCAGCTACACCCGAGAGGACTCGGCACCCCAAGAGGCGGGTAAGATACGGAGCCGCGACCCGGCAGGACCCGAGCCCTCCCCCACCCCAGCGCACCGGCGGGAGGAGAGGATTCAGAGCCGGGAGGGAGTGGAAGTGCACCCCGCGAAGTAGCCAGCCCCGGTGATCTGCGCGGGGAGCGCTGACCCACATTGCGCAGTGCAGCGGAGATTGGAGAGACAGAGGGGCAGGATCTGAGCGGGGAACGCGCCAGGGTGCTTGCAGCCGGCTCCCGGGAAGGAAAAAAAAAGCGCGCGCTTTCTTCAGCGGTCTTAAAGAGACAGGAGCCCAGCGGAGGAGCCGGATCGCCCCAGCACACTCAGCCCACCAGGCTGGGAGTCCTGGGGAGTTTCAGACGCCTTAGCTGGCGACTGAGGAAGCGTAGCCATACTTAACACTTCTCACTGAGATCAACAGCCTCCTATTCGTTCCCACCCCTGCCAGAGCGATAAAGGGCCCTGCGGAGAGGCACAGTCACAGCTGTGGAATAGTGGGGCAATAGTGCCACCTAGAGCATTCCCACAGAATCTACGTCCGGTGGGCTTTTTTTTTTTGTTTTTTTTGTTTTGTTTTTGTTTTTTCTTTTCTTTCTTTTTTTCTTTTTTTCTTTCTTTCTTTCTTCCTTTCTTTTTTTTTCTTCTCTTTTTAAAGTCTTAAAGAGCCCAGCTGACATATGTGGCAACTATCAGTGACCAATTATATAACCATGAAAAGACAGAGGAATATGGTTCAGACCAAAATCAACCAGACAACACCAGAGAGGGAGTCTGAAGGGATGGAAATGCACAGCCTCCCTGAAAAAGAATTCAGAATAAAAGTCATAACCATGCTGATGGACCTACAGAGAAATGTGCAGGAGCTGAGGGAGGAAGTGAGGGAACTGAGGAAAGAGAATACAGAAATCAGACAAACGATCGACGGGCTTAACAGAAGAATGGATGAGATGCAAGAGACTGTTAATGGAATAGAAAACAGAGAACAGGAGTACAGAGCAGCTGAGGCAGAGAGAGATAAAAGGATTTCTAGGAATGAAAGAATATTAAGAGAACTGTGTGACCAATCCAAACGGAACAATATTCGCATTATAGGAGTACCAGAGAAGAAGAGAGAGAAAAAGGGATAGAAAGTGTCTTTGAAGAAATAATTGCTGAAAACATTCCCTCGCTGGGGAAGGAAGTAGTCTCACAGTCCACCGAAGCTCATAGATCTCCCAACACAAGGGACCCAAGGAAGACAACACCAAGACACATAATAATTATGATGGCAAAGATCAAAGATAAAGACAGGGTACTGAAGGCAGCTAGAGAGAGGAAAAAGATCACCTACAAAGGAAAACCCATCAGACTATCATCAGACTTCTCAACAGAAACCTTACAGGCCAGAAGAGAATGGCATGATATATTTAACGTTATAAAACAGAAGGGCCTCGAACCAAGAATATTGTATCCAGCACGATTATCCTTTAAATATGATGGAGGGATTAAACAATTTCCAGACAAACGAAAGTTGAGAGAGTTTGCCTCTCATAAACCACCACTACAGGATATCTTAAATAGACTGCTCTAGATGGAAGTACACCTAAGGCTAAAAAGATGTCACCAGAGAAAATAAAATCATAGCAAAGAAAGCAGACCATCCAAATACTAACTAAAGGCAAAGAATAAAACACCAATTATAGAAAGAATGGAGGAGGAGGAATAAGAAGGGAGAGAAATAAAGAAACATCAGACTGTGTTTACAATAACTTAACAAGAAAGTTAAGTTAGATTGTTAGACAGTAAAGAAGCAACCTTGAAACTTTGGTAACCATGAATCTAAAGCCAGCAATGGCAGTAAGTACATATCTATCGATAATTCCTAAATGTAAATGGACTGAATGCACCAATCAAAAGACACAGAGTAACAGAATGGATAAAAAGCAAGACCCATCTATATGCTGCCTACAAGAAACTCACCTCAAATCCAAAGATACACAGACTAAAAGTGAAGGGATGGAAAAAGATATTTCATGGCAAACAACAAGGAGAAAAAGCAGGTGTTGCAGTACTTGTATCAGACAAAAATAGACTTCAAAACGAAGAAAGTAGCAAAAGATAAAGAAGGACATTACATAATGATAAAGGGGTCAGTCCAACAAGAAGATATAACCATTATAAATATATATGCACCCAACACAGGAGCGCCAGCATATGTGAGACAAATAATAACAGAATTAAAGGAGGACATAGACAGCAATGCATTCATCTTAGGAGACTTCAACACACCACTCACTCCAGAGGACAGATCACCAGACAGAAAATAAGTAAAGACACAGAGGCACTGAACAACACACTAGAACAGATGGACCTAACAGACATCTACAGAACTCTACACCCAAAAGCAACAGGATACACATTCTTCTCAAGTGCACATGGAACATTTTCCAGAATAGACCACACATTAGGCCACAAAAAGAACCTCAGTAATTTCA
>JAVSCE010018691.1:0-160197 GCA_032199065.1 Smutsia gigantea | reverse complement strand
GCTGGGCTGGGTGAGTGTTCGCGTGCTGCCGGGGCGCGGCTCCATATCTTACCCACCTCACGGGGTGCTGAGCCCTCCCAGGTGTGGCTGCACGCTGTGCACTTTCCTGTGTGCTCCGATTTCTCTTTTAGGAATAGTTGTATTTGCTGTGTTTTCATAGATTTATATAGTTTTGGGAGGAGATTTCTGCCGCCCTGCTCACACCGCCATCTTCCCGGAAGTCACCACTGTATTCTTTATTCCCTTTTCCCATTCTGAAATAACCAGTTTTATTTTAGGACAAGTTGACTTTCTTTTCCCTTAACAAAATCCACAGGATCCAGAACTGAGAAAATATGGCAGTCTTCACAGACTAATACATATACTCCTCTAATCTGCTTCTAGCAATGGTTTAGTCCTTATATCATCTGTGATGTTGTGCACTTAGTCAGTCTTTCCTATTGTTCATTGTCACATTTTGATGGACATTGGTTCATCAAGTGTTCATCAAAATGTATTTTTCAAAAAGGTATTGTACATCCCTTTCTTGCTCTCTCTCTCTGTCACTAGCAGGCAGTGGGTGTATCATGGTCTGAGCGCAAAGCCCCTGGTGATCTGGGGACCCAGCTTCTAGTCTGCAAATGCTAGAGTCCTTTAACTGCTCATGGGCTCCCTGTCTTCATTGTACATGAAGGGAACCTGCCATTTTCCATTTTCCATACTTATTATTTCTTTGCATTCCTGTTCTCTACTTTTCTTTACCCCTCTATTTTTTCTCCTTTGACCTCTTCAAGAAGAGCTAATATATATTTGTGAGCTAAGGAGAAAATGTTATTCTCCAGTCTAACAATGCACACTCTGATGTACACAGAGGTTGTCATTTGCCAGAGCAAGTCACTTAAATGATACTAAAATGCACCTATTTGGGGTTCTAAAAAAATGCCATTCTTTGACGGTTTGGGGGGTGAAGAAAAAAATCAAACCAAAACATACCACAACTAAAGCCATGATAAGATCCACAGCTTCTGCCAAAGCAAGACCATGTGCACAGTGTAACTGGTCCTTTCCCCATTAACATAATTCTTTCTCATTGGTAGATTATTAATAGTGAGTTAGACTCTGCATAGAAATTTCTTTTTTTTTTCTGACCCTGAACAGTGATCTGCTTCCCTATAACTTTTATTTATTAGTTTCAGCTCTTCTTCTGGATCTGGGCATAAAATGTGAAATCTATCTTCCACCTGACAGTTCTTCCAATAGCTGAAGATGATCACATGATATGTCAAATGTGCCATTATAGAGCCCATATTTTTCCATTTCACCCAAAAAATGTCATGAGAGACTTAATCATGTGCCTAACTGAAAGTTAGATGTCAATTCACATTAATTAAATTCAGTTTAGTGAGATGTGCAGGGCCCTATAGAGAATAATGGCACAATTCCTTGGCTGGCACATGCCTGCTCTCTGGCCCTAACCCTCCCTAAGTGTGCTGACACTTCCCCAGGTACTTGTGCTTGTACTTCAGGGACATGAGGTTGGGACTTCCCACCCTGCAGGAGTGATTATTTTTGTCCTTGCTTATGTTGGTCCTTATACCTAAATTATTCTTCTCCCCTCTCACCATTATTCTTCAAAACCCAGCTCAGATCTTCTGAAAAATATTCCTTGAATCTCCCAGGCAGAACTCATTGCCTGTTGCCCATGGTCCCTCTCCTACCCCATGCTCAGGACACTTGGCTCATGTCCTCCTCCTTACCACTCTGTAATGTGACTTAAGTGTCTGTGAGATTTTAGAGGGCAGGGACCATGTTTTTAAAAAATTTTATATTACCAGTACTTAAACTAATTTATTGAGTTGGCCCTCAGTAAATACTTGTGAGACACGTGATGCCTGGAGAGTGAAAGCATGCTCGGATAAAGTTTACAAGCCAGAAATTTTTGGATAACAACTAGAGTAAAAAAAACCCAAAAACAATAATGGAGGAGATTGCTAGTAGTGCAGGAGAAAAATCTTCGGGAGCAAAATTAACGGCCTCAGATATTCTGTACCCATGCATGGAGTGTTCAAAAGGGAACTCACTGAGTCAGTCCCAAAGTATATCATGGCTTTGACCATGCCTCTCGCTGGGTGGCCACCCAGTACACCAGCGTCTGCTCGCACCTTCCTGGTGTAGTTCATCCCTGACAGGGGTTTGAGCTTTGCTGCTGATCATTCACCTCCCATGGGGGACACCCCTGTCACTTGTCCTCTAAGTATCAGCACGTGTACCTGTATTATGATAACCAACTTGTACTTCACTGTGGCTGGAATTCAGCTAATCATTACTTACCATATCTTTTATTAAACAGCCCTCTTCATGCTGGTTTTCTCTTTTTTCATTATGCCCCTCCTTAAATTCACTTAGATCTATAGCCTTTATTGTAAAACTGAGGCATAATTTGGGATTCAGTGCTCTCACCTAGGAAATTCCCTTCACCTGCTATTCTCTGCCTCCTACTACCTCCTTGTCTCATTTAACTACCCAAGTTACAGAAATATCCACAAGGAAATTCTCTTGTTTTATCATGGCCAAATAAATAAATGAAATAATAATCTAGATTCCTGTAAATAACACTTATGTTCCAGAACAATATCACAGGCCCTGGGAAGCTTTATAAAGAAAAAATAAAAAGTTGATTTCCTTCCATCAAAGAACATGATCAAAACCAGATAACCCCAGAGGTACCGAGACAGGGAATAGGACCCTCAGAGGAGCAGCCAGAGGCACAGATGAATCCTCCCTTCTTTCACCATATTTTTACTCCTGCCTAGCTGGCAGGCCTTGGGTGTAGGTGGGAGAAACTGCCCTTAGCTGGTGCGCGTGGAGACTAGGTGTCCTATACGGAAAAGGGTAGGGCTAATGTTCCTTTCTCTCTTCTCTCAAGAAAAGCCTCTGGGACTATGATTAGTCAGCACAGCGTGTCTGTGAAGGGGAGCAATAGGAAGCTGTATTCAGCAGGCGGAACTAAGGGCTACAGGAGAGCTTTGGGCATGTGATCCAGACCGACAGATCCTTGGAGACACATAGTGTTCCTGCGGGGAGGTATCGTGAGAGACAATAGGATGTCGGGTTTGCGGAGCAGGAACGTTAGGTGGAACCAAATGGGAGGGGTCCTTTGGTACTTTTGTGCCTCATTCTGAGCTTGGGATGGAGATTCACCATTGCTTTACCATTTCACTTATCACCCTGAAACATACGGTATACTCACAAATAGAGCTGTGAGCCATGGTGACAACTCCAGGATATCTGACTTGGTACCAAAAAATAAATGGACACATTTGAAAATGTTTGAGATTGCAGGTGCTGGTGAGGATGAAGAACAATGAGAATGGGGGAAGTTCTTAGAGCTTTTGAAGAAAGTATAAATTGGTACATTACTTCAGAAAGCATTTAGCAATAGTTGGTAAAATTGAGTACTCATGTAGCCTTCGACCCAAACATGTTATTACTAAGTTTATACCTAAAGTAGGGAGTGGCAAACTATCTTTAAAAGGCCAGGCAATAAATATATTCAGTTTTACAGGCCATACATTCTCTGCCACAACTACTCAACTCTACCTCTGTAGCGTAAAAGCAGCCATAGACACATGAGCATGGCTGTATTCCAGTAAAACTTTATTCACAAAACCATGGCCGTCCAGATTTGGTCCACAGGCATAGTTTGCTGACTCCTGCCCTAAAAAGACACTCAATCATATACACAAAGAGAAATCTACAAGGCTATTCATAATAGCACTGTTGGTAATAGAAAAAATTGTAACAATCCAAATGTCCATCACTAGATGAATGGATAAATGAATCATTATATATATATATATGCGCAGTGAAATGCTTTAGCAAAATAAATGAATAAACAAGAGCACTCAGTAGCATCATGGGTAAATCTCACACACAATGTTTAAACAGGAAGGATGCAGTCAGTATGATATAATTTATTAAAAGTTTTAAATATACAAAACAATCATACATATTGTTTTGAGTTATATATGTGTATATATATATATATATATATAGTGTGTGTGTGTATGTGTGTGTGTGTGGTAAAAGTACAGAGACATTTACAAGAAAGACAAACACCAAATTTAGGATAGTGACAACTGTGTCAGTGAGTAAGGATAGCGCTGTCAGTGGGGACACATAGGGGACTTAAATTGCCAATTCAATGTTTTATTTCTTAAGCTCATGGAGTAGACACAAATGGTGGGTACATTCATGCTCATTTTACTATATTCTAGACCTTTTGTATGTCTCAAATAATTCATGATGAAAAAAATGTCTGGTCTTTTCAGTTTTACATGCCTTTGTGTTGGACTGCGGGTTTTGACTCATTGTTGACACACAGCTGCAATGACCTTGAGTCTTGCTGTCTCACTCACTGGTGTGACCCACGTGTTCCCTCCATGAGACTGGACAGTGAAATGCTTCCAGTCACCTTGGTTGTCCAACAACACTCTTATTTGTGATTGCAGTAGGTTGCTATGGAAAATTGCTGGTTGAGGGTAGAAAGTTTTCAGGATTTTGTTTTGTTTTTCATCGATTTGTTTTTAGATACTTTACCATTACTTCAGTTTTCTTGCCTGGATTCCATGGCTTTACTGTCCTTTGTTTTTTCTCTGTGAACAGTTAGAGATTCACAGTCTTTGTCCTTTATTTCACATCTCAGCTGGATGAGTTTAGGTCACCAAGTCTCCAAGTTAGGTGACTTTCTTGTTGTCCAGAGAGGGTGAGAGAAGTTGGAAATGCCTTTTGCATGGGGAATTGATGAAGTTCAGGTTTTTCCCACACCAGGAAGATGCTGACTTGGATTTGCAGGCATGGTGTGAGTCAGCCGCAGTGGGGAAAATATTGTGCACTTACAGGGAGTTGTTCCATGCCTGGGAAAGGTGACACGCTGACAGGGCAGGAGACAGAAGTGTTAAATTTGTTTTAGTGTTTAGGAAGTTTTTCCATGAAGACATGCCTTGGACTGCCACTCACTTTTGCATGGCCCTTAGGCACAGCTGTGTGGGAAGGACTTGTTTTTGTCTCTACTGGGCATATAAGACAAATAGTCCTCAAATTTGATAGAATTGGAACATCTAGGACTCTAGCCTACTTTTGACATAGAAAAAATACTACCAGGGCATCTCTGTCACATGCAGCCCATAAAGTCAGGGTTGAGTTACAATAGAGTGGAAGCATATAGTTTGCATGGTTGTTCTAAAATAGTGAGAATTCATTTCAGTGAGAATTGGCCAACATTTATCCAGCACACTGCATTCTATTTTCTCCACAGCTGTTCACTGCCATACATTTCTCATCCAAAATACAAGTTGTCCAAAACATGTGGAACACACTGACCTGATCTTCCCACTTGGGAAATAGCATTACAGGAAAGATGAAATTATTAGAATAAGGGTTTGGTGGGAAATTGAATATTTCTGGATTTATAGGGAAGATTAGGTTCCTCCCTCTTTCAACAGCAATTTATCTTTGTTTTTTAAAATTTGGGACTAACAAATGTGTTTTCCAGTGAATGTAACTTTAATATTCAAAGAATTTAATATGGCTCTTAAAAACCAATGTGACAGCAAATATTGAATAAGAAATTATGAGAACTGTGAGTGAGGGCTGCAGTTATGGAATATAGCATGTGAACATACTAACTGGTAATAAATGGAGTAAAGAAGTCCAGGAACATCTCAGCGATGCATAAGGAGACATATTTACAAGAAATTAAGAAAGAAATGTGTTTCATTACTTTCAAATGTACATGATAACTAAAATATGCTATCAAAATATTGCTTGCTAAGATACCTTACTTGAAGGGATGTATAAAAATAATTTAAAATTACCACATTAATGCACTCTTCGGAAGAGCAGTCACCTCCTAAAAGGAGAGGAGTATATGGTATTGATTAAGCTAATTTTTGTAGCTATGGTCTAACTTCTATAGATACCACCTGAGTGGTTTCTCTCTGACAATGTTTTGCATCTGTGAAAACAGATTTAAAAAGTTACCTCATAGATTGGATTAAAGATGTTGGCATGAGAGGTGAGGCAGAGGATTCCTCCTAAAACCTCATATAACATGAAAATAAAGCTACTACAACTACACTTGAAAGAGCAACGGGAAAGAGGATGGCAACAAACTGCATACACCTGGAGACAAGAGCAGCCCTCACAGAAAAGGGTAATGTACTAAAGCTGTGGTCCTGCAGGATCCAAGCCCTTCCCCCACCCCAGCTCACCTGCAGGAGGAACAGGAATGGAGCAGGGAGGGAGTGGAGATGTGGGACTGCTGAATACCTAACTCTGGAGATCTGCTCTGGGAGCACAAACCTACATTTCATGGTGCTTGCATGATACTCTCATAATTAGGGGGTTGGAAAGCCAAGACAGGCAGAATTCCTAGAGAGACTAAGAATCCAGCTGCTTGTGAAAGCAGGGATCCATACCCAGCTGCTCCCGGACAAAAGAAAGGTGGGCAGTCTGAGAGAGACTTCCTAACAAAGAAGCCCTTAGCAAGAGGGCTGCTAAAGGGGCAAGGATTGCTCGGAGCTTACTGTTCAGGAGAAAGGACAGGCAGACAAAATTGTCCGGGTGCACTCTGCCCAGCAGGTTTGGAGCTTTCACGATCTTCAGGTGCTCCAGCTCCCTGGCTGCCTACACAGCTCCAAGAACCCCTTCTGTGACAGGCAGACTAGTGCACCTTTCTTCTGGCCAGCCCCACTGGGCTTGCAAACCTGAAAATCCTTCCCTGGGGTTAGGCCAGCCAGAGGGAAGATCTGTCTACAGCAACTAAAAACGCAAAACACAGGGGCTTATACCTGTGTGCTCAGCCCACTGGTTCAGGCAGTGGAGACAGGCATAACAGCCAGGAACCAGGAAACAGCCCTTTCCTCCCCAGAGGCACCAGTACCACTCCCCTGCAATCCCTGCATTGCTTCAGGGGCTGAGCAGCTCCAGAGAGTAGAGCTTGTGGGCACTAGAGGGCGCCATACACAAATATGAAACGCCAAAGGAACCTGGTCCAGAGTAAAATTATGAACACAACTCCTGAGAAAGATTTAAATGATATGGACCTTATGACTCTCCCTGAAAGGGAGTTCAAAATAAAAATCATTAACATTCTCACAGAGGTACGGAAAGATATTCAAGAACTCAGGAATGAATTCCGGTCAGAGATCCAATCATTGAAGAACACAATGCACGGTATTAAAAGCAAATAGGATACAGTGGAGGAGACAATAAATGAAATAGAAACTAGAGAAGAGGAATATAAAGAAGCTGAGGCACAGAGAGAAAAAAGGATCTCTAAGAATGAAAGAATATTGAGAGAACTGTGTGACCAATCCAAGCGGAACAATATTCGCATTATAGGGGTACCAGAGGAAGAAGAGAGAGAAAAGGGATAGAAGGCGTCTTTGAGGAGGTGATTGCTGAAAACTTCCCCAACCTGGGGAAGGAGATAGTCTCTCAGGCCATGGAGGTGCGCAGGTCTCCCAACACAAGGGACCCAAGGAAGACAACATCAAGACATATAGTAATTAAAATGGCAAAGATCAAGGATAAGGACAGACTATTAAAAGCAGCCAGAGAGAGAAATAGGATCACATACAAAGGAAAATCCATCAGGCTATCATCAGAATTCTCAGCAGAAACCTTACAGGCCAGAAGGGAGTGGCATGACGTATTTAATGCAGTGAAGCAGAAGGGCCTTGAACCAAGATTACTTTATCGAGCAAGATTATCATTTAAATTTGAAGGAGGGATTAAACAATTCCCAGATAAGCAAAAGCTGAGAGAATTTGCCTCCCACAAACCATCTCTACAGTGTATTTTGGAGGGACTGCTATAGATGGAAGTGTTCCTACAGATTAATAGCTGTCACCAGAGGTAATAAAACCACAGTAAAGAAAATAGAACAGCTAATTACTAAGAAAATGCAAAATTAAATTAACTATCCACAAAGTCAATCAAGGGATAGACAAACAGTACAGAATATGATACCTAATATATAAAGAATGGAATAGAAAGAAAAAGAAGGAAAGAAACAAACAAACCAAGAAATAACCTTTAGATTGTGTTTGTAAGCATATTAAGTTAGTTTTTAGACTTTTAGATAGTAGGGAAGTTAACCTTGAACCTTTGGTAACCACGAACCTGAAGCCTGCAATGCCAATAAGTACATATCTATCCATAATCACCCTAAATGTAAATGGACTAAATGCACCAGTCAAAAGACATAGAGTCACTGAATGGATAAAAAAACAAGACGCATCTATATGCTGCCTTCAAGAGACTCACTTTAAACCCAAAAACATACACAGACTAAAAGTAAAGGGATGGAAAAAGATATTTCATGCAAACAACAAGGAGAAAAAAGCAGGTGTTGCAGTACTTGTATCAGACAAAATAGACTTCAAAACGAAGAAAGTAGCAAGACATAAAGAAGGACATTACATAATGATAAAGGGGTCAGTACAACAAGAAGATATAACCATTATAAATATATATGCACCCAACACAGGAGCGCCAGCATATGTGAGACAAATACTAACCGAATTAAAGAAGGAAATAGACAGCAATGCATTAATCTTAGGAGACTTCAACACACCACTCACTCCAGAGGACAGATCAACCAGACAGAAAATAAGTAAAGACACAGAGGCACTGAACAACACACTAGAACAGATGGACCTAACAGACATCTACAGAACTCTACACCCAAAAGCAACAGGATACACATTCTTCTCAAGTGCACATGGAACATTTTCCAGAATAGACCACATACTAGGCCACAATATATGGAGACAAATGACAACAACAACACAAAGCCACAGCTTCTGTGGGACGCAGCAAAGGCAGTTCTAAGAGGAAAGTATATTGCAATCCAGGCCTATTAAAAGAAGGAAGAACATTCCCAAATGAAAGGCTAAAGACACAATTACTGAAATTGGAAAAAGAAGAACAAATGAGGCCCAAAGTCACCAGAAGGAGGGACATAATAAAGATCAGAGAAGAAATAAATAAAATTGAGAAGAATAAAACAGTAAGTAATAAAAAATCAATAAAACCAAGAGCTGGTTCTTTGAAAAAATAAACAAAATAGATAAACCCCTAGCCAGACTCATTAAGAGAAAAAGAGAATCTATACACATAAACAGAATCAGAAATGAGAAAGGAAAAATAACGACGGACCCCACAGAAATACAAAGAATCATAAGAGAATATTATGAGAATCTATGTGCTAACAAGCTGGAAAACATAGAAGAAATGGATGACTTCTTAGAAAAATACAACCTTCTAAGAGTGGCCAAACAAGAAACAGAAAAACTAAACAGACCAATCACCAGCAATGAAATAGAAGCGGTAATCAAAAAACTACCCAAGAACAAAACCCCCGGACCAGACGGATTCACCTCTGAGTTCTACCAGACATATAGAGAAGAAATAACACCCATTCTCCTTAAAGTTTTCCAAAAAATAGAAGAGGAGGGAATACTTCCAAACTCATTCTATAAAGCCAGCATCACTCTAATACCAAAACCAGGCAAAGACCTCATCAAAAAAGAAAATTACAGACCAATATGCCTGATGAACGTAGATGCAAAAATACTCAACACAATATTAGCACACCGAATCCAAAAATACATCAAGAGGATCATACACCATGATCAAGTGGGATTCATCCCAGGGATGCAAGGATGGTACAACATTCGAAAATCCATCAACATCACCCACGACATCAACAAAAAGAAGAACAAAAACCACATGATCATCTCCATAGATTCTGAAAAAGCATTTGACAAAATTCAGCATCCATTCCTAATTAAAACTCTCAACAAAATGGGTATAGACGGCAAGTACCTCAACTTCTCATAAAGGCCATATATGACAAACCCACAGCTAACATCATATTTAACAACGAGAAGCCGAAAGCTTTTCATCTAAGATCGTGAACAAGACAGGATGCCCACTCTCTCCACTGTTATTCAACATAGTACTGGAGGTCCTAGCCACGGCAATCAGACAAAACAAAGACATACAAGGCATCCAGATTGGTAAAGAAGAAGTCAAATTGTCACTATTTGCAGATGACATGATATTGTACATAAAAAACCCTAAAGACTCCACTCCAAAACTACTAGAACTAATATATGAATTCAGCAAAGTGGCAGGATACAAAATTAACACACAGAAATCTGTTGCTTTCCTATACACTAATGATGAACTAACAGAAAGAGAAATCAGAAAAACAATTCATTCACAATTGCATCAAAAAGAATAAAATACCTAGGAATAAACCTAATGAAGGAAGTGAAAGACCTGTACTCTGAAAACTACAAGACACTCCTAAGAGAAATTAAAGAGAACACTAACAAATGGAAATGCATCCCATGCTCTTGGCTAGGAAGAATAAATATTGTCAAAATGGCTATACTACCTAAAGCAATCTACAGATTCAATGCAATCCCATCAAACTACCAACAGCCTTCTTCAATGAACTGGAACAAATAATTCTAAAATTCATATGGAACCACAAAAGACCCCGAATAGGCAATCCTCAGAAGGAGGAATAAAACGGGGAATTACGCTCCCTGACTTCAAGCTCTACTACAAAGCCACAGTAATCAAGACAATTTGGTATTGACACAAAAACAGACCCACAGACCAGTGTAACAGAATAGAAAATCCAAACATTAACCCAAACATATACAGTCAACTAATATTTGATAAAGGAGCCTTGGATATACAATGGGGAGATGACAGCCTCTTTAGCAGCTGGTGTTGGAAAAACTGGACAGCTACATGTAAGAGAATGAAACTGGACTACTGTCTAGCCCCATACACAAAAGGGTAAACTCAAGGTGGATCAAAGACTTGAATGTCAAGTCATGGCTCATAAAACTCTTAGAAAGAAACATAGGCAAAAATCTCTGGACATAAACATGAGCAACTTCTTCATGAACATATCTCCCGGGCAAGGGAAACAAAAGCAAAAATGAACCAAGTGGGACTATGAAGCTGAAAAGCTTCTGTACAGCAAAAAGGACACCATCAGTAGAACAAAAAAAAGACACATCCTACAGTATGCAGGAGGCCTGAAGTATTCATAAAACGTATCCTGATAAAGGGTTGACATCAAAATATATAAAGAACTCATGCACCTTAACAAACAGAAAGCAAATAATCCAATTAAGAAATGGGCAGAGGACATGAATAGACACTTCTCTAAGAAAGAAATTCAGATGGCCAACAGGCACATGAAAAGATGCTCCACATCACTAATCATCAGAGAAATGCAGATTAAAACCACAATGAGATATCACCTCACACCAGTGAGGATGGCCAACATCCAAAACACAAACAACAACAAATGTTGGCGAGGATGTGGAGAAGGGGGAACCCTCCTCCACTGCTGGTGGGAATGTAAATTAGTACAATCATTGTGGAAAGCAGTATGGAGGTTCCTCAAAAGCTCAAAATAGAAATACCATTTGACCCAGGAATTCCACTCCTAGGAATTTACCCTAAGAATGCAGCAGCCCAATTTGAAAGGGACAGATGCACCCCTATGTTTATTGCAGCACTATTTACAATAGCCAAGAAATGGAAGCAACCTAAGTGTCCATCAGTAGATGAATGGATAAAGAAGATGTGGTACATATACACTGTGGAATATTATTCAGCCATAGTAAGAAAACAAATCCTACCATTTGCAACAACATGGATGGAGCTAGAGGGTATTATGCTCAGTGAAATAAGCCAAGCCGAAAAAGACAGGTATCAAATGATTTCACTCATATGTGGAGTATAAAACAAAGAAAAAAACTGAAGGAACAAAACAGCAGCAGACTCACAGGGCAAAGAACGGACTAATAGTTACCAAGGGAAAGGGACTGGGGAAAATGGGTGGGAAGGGAGGGATAAGAAGGGAAAAAGGGGCATTCTGACTAGCAGATGTAATGTTGGGGGGCACGAGGTACAACTCAGAAGACAAGTAGTGATTCTATAGCATCTCCTACGCTGATGGACAGTGACTGTAATGGGTTTGGTGGGGGGACCTGATGAAGGGTAGTTTAATAAGTAAATTATTGCACATGTAATTGTAAATTAATGATAATAAAATAAATTATATTAAAAAAAAAAAAAAAAAAAAAAAGAAAAGTCTGTAAACTTATAGCAAATATTTTTGTACCTGCAGTTTAAATGTGACATCTGGATTACAATAAAGTACTACTTTATGAACACTGCTTAACAAAAAAAAAAAAAAAAAAATCTTAGTTAGCATTTTTATGGACTGAGGCTGAGAGAGGATCTGAGGATCTGGGGAAGCTGTCCATTTACGTTGTGACCTTGATTTACAAATGCTTTAAGGCCAAAAATATTGTAGGAAGATATAGCATCTAGTTTTCACAAAGCCTTAGAATTGCTTTTGAGGGTCACCCCGCCATATTTTTCCTCACGTGATTGTGATTGTAGATAGCATCCTATTAATACTTGATTTAAATTATTAGTTCAGATAGAAGTAAACAACCTACAACTCTCATGTATGATAGAGTGAAGTATGAATATAAGTTTTAGCCACATATTAGCCATTCACATGTCTCTTCATTAAAAAAGATATCCCATCTCTAATTTGGATTCAATATGAAATTTTGTTTAATAGGAAAATAGAAATTACATCTTCTCAAATTTTTGGCATTTTAATCATAAAGGAGAACCAGGCTAACATTAGTAGTTTCAAAAAAGGTTAGCAGTATAATTATTTCTTCAGTGAAATTTCAAATTCTGAGTGACAATTAATTTTTTGTTTTTGAAGACATTTCTCTTCAGGATACATGATTATATACTTAGAAACAAGTGGCATTTGTAATTTTGCATTAATTTATTTCACTCTACACCATAAAATCCATTTTCACTTATTCTTTATAGGCTGCATTTGAAATAATGCCACAATGATTTAGTTTTCTATGATTTTTTTCATGTATGTATTCTGCTTGATATATTCTTCCTTTTCTGAATCAATAAAATGTTTTTATATTTGAATGTGATGAAATAGAATTTGGAATATTATAGTCTGTCCAAATAATTGTTAAAATTAGCAATTAATAAATTAACTCAATTAATAGACAAAAGTAGTCTCAAATCTCTATTGTGATCCTTAAATCATTTGTTTTTTCTTTCTGGTTGGATTTGCTAGATAATTTAAAAATTTCTACTTTGGACTATGTATTTTGCATCTCCTGGTTGTCTTATTTTATCTTATAAATATTAAATAGAAGACAATTTTTTTTCTTAGTTAGCTAAAATTAATTTCCCCCCAAATTTTCTTCCAATATTTTTAAAATTGAATTTGTTTCAATGATACCATTTTGTTTGTTTTTTCAAGAATAATTTTTACTTTAAAAACATCAAATCATTCTTTTCTATGGAGACAATGATATAAAAATTGCCTGCATCCATGAGTCCACACTGTTATAAATTAATGACTGAATAAATTTTTTAAAAGAGAGAATAGAGAAATTGGTGTAGAAAAATTCCAAATGATTATGTAGATACTTCACCCTCAAAGAGTTGGCACATAACCTCTCATGCCTTAAACATGATCTGCAGATAATAACTTTCTTCCAAAGAGTAAAGAGAGTGAAAGAGTAACTTAACAGAAGAGAGATCTGACAAATGTTATCTCACCTGGGTGGTCAACATTAAAAATCAGCAGTGATAAGTCATGTTGATAGTATGTACCCTTGAGATGATGTGCTGAGAATGGCACTTTACCTCTGTAGTTTTCTTCCCTAAAACCTGTAACTGAAGTCTAATCATAAGAAAACATCAGAAAAATTCCAACTGAGGGAAATTCTAAAAATTACCTGACCAGTAATTCTCAAAGATGTTAAGGTCATCAAAAAAAAAAAGAAAGAAGGAGGAAATATCATAGCCAAGAGGAGCCTAAGGAGACATGACAATTAAATGTAGTGTGGGTTCCTGGAACAGAAAAAGAATATTAGGTAAAAACTAAAGAAATATGAATTAAAATACAGATTTTAGTTCATTGAAAAAAATGTGTTTGCTAGGTAGGTAATCCCTCCTACTGATATACCAAAATTTATTCCTTGACTATTTATAATGCTTTCCCAGTCATTCAGTTTAATTTAACACTATGCTAGAACAAGGAAACTGGCACCATGATCAGATAAAAGATGATCTCTAACAAATACCAGTACATTTTTCTTTTCCTTCATTTCACGTACAAAGCAAAATCAATGAACATACCATTTAGTGTGTTGAAATAGGAAAAAGAGAAACTCTCTGAAGACTTTGTAATGGGAGAAAGCTAAAGGAGAAACATTTCTAAATCAAAGAGGGAAATACATACATTTATAATAGTATAAGATATCACAACTTAGACTATAAGGTATTTGGGTTCTACATGTGACATCAGCCTTGCAGACAGTCTATATTTGGAAATATGTCAAAAAGATTATGTTTTTATGAAATCATGCAGTTTTGGAAATCACCTCTGCCATGACTGAAGACAATTTGGTGATGCCTGCCTTTTTTTTATATAATTTATTTTGGTATCATTAATCTACAATGACATGTGCAATATTATGGTTATTAAAATACCCCTTCATCAGGTCCCCCCCACAAACCCCATTACAGTCACTGTCCATCAGCGTAGTGAGATGCTATAGAATCACTACTTGTCTTCTCTGTGTTGTACAGCCCTCCCCGTGCCCCCACAACATTAGATCTGCTAATTGTAATGCCCCCTTTCCCCTCTTATCCCTCCCTTCCCACCCATCTTCCCCAATTCCTTTCCCTTTAGTAAGTATTAGTCCGTTCTTGGGTTCTGTGAGTCTGCTGCTGTTTTGTTCCTTCAGTTTTTTTCTTTGTTCTTATAATCCACATATGAGTGAAATCATTTGGTACTTGTCTTTTTCGGCTTGGCTTATTTCACTGAGCATAATACCCTCTAGCTGCATCCATGTTGTTGCAAATGGTAGGATTTGTTTTCTTCTTATGGCTGAATAATATTCCATTGTGTATATGTACCACTTCTTCTTTATCCATTCATCTACTGATGGACACATAGGTTGCTTCCATTTCTTGGCTATTGTAAATAGTGCTGTGATAAACATAGGGGTGCATCTGTCTTTTTTGAACTGGGCTGCTGCATTCTTAGGGTAAATTCCTAGGAGTGGAATTCCTGGGTCAAATGGTATTTCTATTTTGAGTTTTCTGAGGAACCTCCATACTTCTTTCCACAATGGTTGAACTAATTTGCATTCCCACCAGCAGTGTAGGAGGGTTCCCTTTTCTCCACATCCTCGCCAACATTTGTTGTTTGTCTTTTGGATGTTGGCCATCCTCACTGGTGTGAGGTGATATCTCATTGTGATTTTAATTTGCATCTCTCTGATGATTAGTGATGTGGAGCATCTTTTCATGTGCCTGTTGGCATTTTGAATTTCTTCTTTAGAGAAGTGTCTATTCATGTCCTCTGCCCATTTCTTAATTGGATTATTTTTTTTTGTTTGTTAAGGTGCGTGAGTTTTTTATATATTTTGGATGTCAACCCCTTGTCAGATATGTCATTCATGAGTATATTCTCCCATACTGTAGGATGTCTTTTTGTTCTACTGATGGTGTCCTTTGCTGTACAGAAGCTTTTCAGCTTGATATAGTCCCACTTGTTCATTTTTGCTTTTGTTTCCCTTGCCTGGCGAGATATGTTCATGAAGAATTCGCTCATATTTATGTCCAAGAGATTTTTGCCTATGTGTTATTCTAGAGTTTTATGGTTTCATGACTGACATTCAGGTCTTTGATCCACCTTGAGTTTACCTTTCTGTATGGGGCTACACAGTAGTCCAGTTTCATTCTCTTACATGTAGCTGTCCAGTTTTTCCAACACCAGCTGCTGAAGAGGCTGTCATCTCCCCATTGTATATCCAAGGCTCCTTTATCAAATATTAATTGACTGTATATGTTTGGGTTAATGTTTGGATTTTCTATTCTGTTCCACTGGTCTGTGGGTCTGTTTTTGTGCCAATACCAAATTGTCTTGATTTCTGTGGCTTTGTAGTAGAGCTTGAAGTCAGGGAGCGTAATTCCCTCTGTTTTATTCCTCCTTCTCAGGATTGCTTTGGCTATTCGGGGTCTTTTGTGGTTCCATATGAATTTTAGAATTATTTGTTCCAGTTCATTGAAGAAAGCTGTTGGTATTTGGATAGGGATTGTGTTGAATCTGTAGATTGCTTTAGGTAGTATAGCCATTTTGACAGTATTTATTCTTCCTAGCCAAAAGCATGGGATGAATTTCCATTTGTTAGTGTCCTTTTTAATTTCTCTTAGGAGTGTTTTGCAGTTTTCAGAGTACAGGTCTTTAACTTCCTTCATTAGGTTTATTCCTAGGTATTTTATTCTTTTTGATGTAGTTGTGAATGCAATTGTGTTTCTTATTTCTCTTTCTGTTAGTTTATTGTTAGATTATAGGAAAGCAACAGATTTCTGTGTGTTAATTTTGTATCCTGCAACTTTGTTGAATTCAGATATTAGTTCTAGTAGTTTTGGAATGGAGTCTTTAGGGTTTTTTATGTACAATATCATGTCATCTGCAAAGAGTGACAATTTGACTTCTTCTTTACCAATCAGGATGCCTTGTATTTCTTTGTTTAGTCTGATTGCTGTGGCTAGGACCTCCAGTACTATGTTGAATAACAGTGGAGAGAGTGGGCATCCTTGTCTTGTTCCCCATCTTAGATGGAAAGCTTTCAGCTTCTCGCTGTTAAGTATGATGTTAGCTGTGGGTTTGTCATATATGGCCTTTACGATGTTGAGGTACTTGCCCTCTATACCCATTTTGTTGAGAGTTTTAATCATGAATGGATGCTGAATTTTGTCAAATGCTTTTTCAGCATCTATGGAGATGATCATGTGGTTTTTGTTCTTTTTGTTGATATGGTGGATGATATTGATGGATTTTTGAATGTTGTACCATCCTTGCATCCCTGGGATGAATCCCACTTGATCGTGGTGTATGATCCTCTTGATGTATTTTTGAATTCAGTTTGCTAATATTTAGTTGAGTATTTTTGCATCTATGTTTTTCAGGGATATTGGTCTGTAATTTTCTTTTTTGGTGAGGTCTTTGCCAGGTTTTGGTATTAGAGTGATGCTGGCTTCATAGAATGAGTTTGGAAGTATTCCCTCCTCTTCTATTTTTTGAAAAACTTTAAGGAGAATGGGTGCTATTTCTTCTCTATATGTGTGGTAGAATTCAGAGGTGAATCCATCAGGTCTGGGGGTTTTGTTCTTGGGTAGTTTTTTGATTACTGATTCAATTTTCTTGCTGGTGATTGGTCTGTTTAGTTTTCCTGTTTCTTGTTTGGTCAGGTTTGGAAAGTTGTATTTTTCTAAGAAGTTACCCATTTGTTCTAGGTTTTCCAGCTTGTTAGCATATAGATTCTCATAATATTCTCTTATAATTCTTTGTATTTCTGTGGGGTCTGTCGTTATTTTTCCTTCGACATTTCTAATTCTGTTTATGTGTATAGATTCTCTATTTCTCTTAATGAGTCTGGCTATGGTTTTATCTATTTTGTTTATTTTTTCAAATAACCAGCTCCTGGTTTCATTGATTTTCTCTATTTTATTCTTCTGAATTTTATTTATTTCTTCTCTGATCTTTATTATGTCCTTCCTTCTGGTGACTTTGGGCCTCATTTGTTCTTCTTTTTCCAATTTCAGTAATTGTGTCTTTAGACTATTCATTTGGGAATGTTCTTCCTTCTTTAAACAGGCCTTGACTGCAATATACTTTCCTCTTAGAACTGCCTTTGCTGCGTCCCACAGAAGTTGTGGCTTTGTGTTTTTGTTGTCATTAGTCTCCATATACTTATTGATTTCTGTTTTGATTTGGTCATTAACCCATTGATTAATTAGGAGAATGTTGTTAAGTCTCCATGTATTTGTAAGCCTTTTTGATTTCTTTCTAAAATTTATTTCTAGTTTTATACCTTTGTGATCTGAGAAGTTGGTTGATAGAATTTCAAAATTTTTGACTTTAGTCAGGTTCTTTTTGTGGCCTAGCATGTGGTCTATTCTGAAAAATTTTCCATGTGCACTTGAGAAGAATGTGTATCCTGTTGCTTTTGGGTGTAGAGTTCTGTAGATATCTCTTAGGTCCATCTGTTCTAGTGTGTTGTTCAGTGCCTCAGTGTATTTACTTATTTTCTGTCTGGTTGATCTGTCCTTTGGGGTGAGTGGTGTGTTGAAGCCTCCTAAAATGAATACATTGCTTTCTATTTCCTCGTTTAATTCTGTTAGTGTTTGTTTCACATATGCTGTTGGTCCTGTGTTGGGTGCATATATATTTATAATGGTTCTATCCTCTTGTTGGACTGACCCCTTTATCATTATATAATGACCTTCTTTATCTCTTGCAACTTTTTTCATTTTGAAGTCTATTTTGTCTGATACAAGTACTGCAACACCTGCTTTTTTCTCTTTGTTGTTTGCATGAATTATCTTTTTACATCCCTTCACTTTGAGTCTGTGTATATCTTTGCGTTTGGGGTGAGTCTCTTGTAAGCAGCATATAGATTGGTCTTGCTTTTTTATCCATTCTGTTACTCTTTGTGTTTTGATTGGTGCATTCAGTCCATTTACATTTAGGGTGATTATCAATAGATGTGTACTTATTGCCATTGCTGGCTTTAGATTTGTTTTTACCTAAGGTTCAAGGGTTGCTTCTTTACTAACAATCTAACTTACCTTTTTTGTTAAGTTATTGTAAACACAGTCTGATGTTTCTTTATTTATCTCCCTTTTTATTCTTCCTTCTCCATTCTTTATGTACTAGGTGTTTTATTCTTTGCCTTTAGTTAGTATTTGGATGGTCTGCTTTCTTTGCTATGATTTTATTTTCTCTGGTGACATCTTTTTAGCCTTAGGAGTGCTTCCCTCTAGAGCAGTCCATTTAACATATCCTGCAGAGGTGGTTTATGAGAGGCAAACGCACTCAACTTTCACTTCTCTGGAAATTGTTTAATCCCTCCGTCATATTTAAATGATAATTGTGCTGGATACAATATTCTTGGTTTGAGGCCCTTCTGTTTCATTACATTAAATATATCATGCCATTCTCTTCTGGCCTGTAAGGTTTCTGTTGAGAAGTCTGATGACAGTCTGATGTGTTTTCCTTTGTAGGTGATCTTTTTTCTCTTTCTAGCTGCCTTTAATACTCTGTCTTTATCTTTAATCTTTGCCATTTTAATTATTATGTGTCTTGGTGTTGTCTTCCTTGGCTCCTGTGTGTTGGGAGATCTGTGGGCTTCCATGGACTACGAGACTATTTCCTTCACCAACATGGGGAAGTTTTCAGCAGTCATTTGTTCAAAGACACTTTCTATCCCTTTTTCTCTCTCTTCTTCCTCTGGTACTCCTATTATGCGAATAGTGTTACATTTGGATTGGTCACACAGTTCTCTTAATATTCTTTCATTCCTAGAGATCCTTTTATCTCTCTCTGCTTTAGCTTCTCTGTATTCCTGTTCTCTGATTTCTATCCCATTAACAGTGTCTTGCATCTTGTCCAGTCTGCTGTTAATCCCATCGATCGCTTGTCTCAATTCTGCACTGTCTTTCCTCACTTCCCTCACTTCCTCCCTCAGCTCTTGCATATTTCCCTGTAGATCCATCAGTATGGTTATGACTGTTGTTCTGAATTCTTTTTCAGGAAGGTTGTGCATTTCCATCCCTTCATGTTCCCTTTCTGCTTTGCCTGGGTCTGGGTGAGTTTTGCTTGTACCATATTCCTCTGTGTTTTCATGGCGATAGAAGTGGTCGCTGGTAGGTGCCACATATGTCAGCTGGGCTCTTTAAGACTTTTAAAAAGAAAAAAAAAGAACAAAAAAGATAGAAGGAAAAGAAAGAAAAGAAAAAAAATGCCCTCCGGGAAAAATTTCTATGGGGATGGTGTAGGCAGCACTGTTGCTCCACTATTCCATAGTCACGGCCACACTGCTCTGCAGGGCCCTTTGTAGCTCTGGCCATGCGGGAAGGAATGGGAGGCTGTTGATCTCTGTGGGAAATCTGAGTGAGGCTACTCTTTCCCAGTCGCCAGCCAATGGGTCCGAAATTCCCCAGGACTCCCAGCCTGCTGGGCTGAGTGGGATGGGACGATCCTGGGCCCTTGTCTCTTTAAGACCACTAAAAAAAAAAGCGCACACTTTTCTTTTGTCCCGGGAACTGGCGGCGAGGACCTGGGTATGTTCCCAAGCTCAGATCCTGCACCCTCTGTCTCTCCTATCTCTAATACACGCTGATCACCAGTGCTGGTTACTTCACGGGCCTGTACTTCTACTCCATCCTGGCTCTGAATCCTCTCCTCCCGCCAGTGCGCTGGGGTGGGGGTGTGCTCATGTCCCGCTGAGTTGTGCCTCCGTATCTTACCCTCCTCGTGCGGTGCCAAGTCCTCTCAGGTGTAGATGCTGGCTGTGTGCTGTCCTGTATCTTCTGGTCTCTCTTTTAGGAATAGTTGTATTCGTTTTATTTTCATAAATACATATGGTTTGGGGATGAGATTTCTGCCGCCCTGCTCACACCACCATCTTTCTGGAAGTGGTCTAATGCCTGCCTTTTGTACAGGAAAACTTGTAGCAAATGTCTAAGTTATAGTTGTAATATTGCTACGATTTCTAAGCTTTATTAAAAATTAGATTTATTCATGGTCACAGGGTGAAGGAAATGTACACATCTTCCATTTTGCATCTTTAGTGGAATCATCTTAGGAAGAATAGCACCTTCTGGAAGAATCTTATGACTGAAGCATAATCATTTTTATTTCTTATGGACTGTAGTGCATATATTAGCAGGCATATTCTCTGGTGAACAGCAAGCATAATGTAGAGAAAGAGGACTCAGGAGAACCATACGGAAGTTCTGTGTTCCCATAGCAACTTGAGCATACATTGAAAGGATCTGTTTATACAACTATTCTCTAACTATAGTATAATGGATTTAGTACAGGGACTTTATTTCTTCTTTTCCTTTTGCCTATATAATAATTAAAGTGAAGCATCCTGATCTTAAGTGATTTTAGAGTCAGATGGATGGACCTCAACATATCATAAATATAATCCCAACTCTACTACTTAGTATCAGTATGGTAGTAGAAAAAAGTACATTCCCTAATTCATAGAAATAAATCATAAGGTTGTAATTGTTTGATGTAGAGTAGAGGCTCCTTCCAACCTAGTTGAGGTTGTGGATGCTTTTCAATATCATTTCAATGATTATTTTTATTTCATTAAAAGAAAAATATTTTGCCTCTGTTACCATTGTTAGTATCACAGCTTAATTTGAAGCAAGTATTTCCATGTAGGACAACTGGTGGACTAGATGGCAGAGAATATTTTTATAGTTGTTGACTCAGCATTGGGCATAAAGGGAAATGGGTTATGATACTTTGCGTGCTATCTTTCAGGAAATGTAACTGAGTTCAATTAATGGCTTTATTTTCCTATCTTTATAGAAGATTTAGTTCCCTTTCTCATTTTATTTTCCATTTATTGCTTTTTGCAATAAATACAACTGAGAAAGGTAAAATGCAATAAAAGTGAAATAAGGAATTTACTTATATAATGACTGCCAAAATTTAGATAAATATGGGCTAAGTGTGAAAGACAGAATTTGTGATGTTAAGATAATAGACATTTTTCAAAAATTTCTTAAGTGTTACTATGCCATTCTAAGTTACAACATCTAAATATTTTTGCTTCTAATTTATTTCTAAGAAAGAATTGACACAGAGATCAATTGTCTTTTCAAATAAATAACTTCCTGAACTACTGCTCAGGCCTCTACCCTTTATATACTCTGTGTCTATTGACGCACTTCTCAGGCTGCCTTCCTTGTTTCCACCAGGCACCATTGCTTCTAGCATACCACATCATTCTTTTGGAGTAGGAAATTCATGGTCAGATAGGAAGTTTTTGAGAAGGCTCAAGTTGAAGGAGACTCAGCAGAGAAGGTATTGAGAAGTGAGACACAGAAAATTTACAGTTATTATTTATTATAGGGAATTGAACTTAAAGGCATATACCAAATATGAGATGCAGCAAGGGGAGAACATGGTTAGAACTTGAAGGCCAGTGGGCCCCTAAAATTATGTGCATAACTTTATGTGTGTTCTTCAAGGAGGCTCATGGCTGTCACCTAGGGACCTTAGGGGTCTCTGATGTAACACAGGTTAAGAAACATTGGGGCAAATGCTTATGAGGAACATGAGTTGTTAAGTTAAAAACAGAGCAGATAAGTAGGGGGAGACAGAGAAGCTAGGAGGGACAGTTGAGATAGAAGTCAGTGGACTAGTGTCCTAAGTTGCCAGTGTTTCTGCCCTTTCTGAGCCATGCCTGACTATTTTTGGGGGTCATGAGGAATCTAAATGCTTCAACAGAAAGATCAGTTGAGATCTCTTTAATTCTTTGTATTAAAACAGCCTTGTCTATGAAAATATGGAAATGATACTCTTAATGGATTTTAAATTAATTTTCAAATTTGGAAATTTTCTTAAAGAGCAAGTAATTTAAAGTTTTCCAAAACTATTCATTACTGCGGAGAATAGTTGAAATGGTTAATTCTTGGCAACTAACACTTGAGCAAGAACCAATGGGAGACTTTTAAAAAAATTATAGATATAGTACAGAGAGAATTCTCTGAGTCACTTTAGACATATTAGCTGGGTTGAAATGCTAGTGAGAATTCTCTTTTCTTATCAATCATTGGTCTTGGAAGCACTACTAGCCACCTTTCGAACTATTATGTGCTTGGCTCTGCATTACTTTTGCAGGATGATTTGTGGTTCCAAGAAAAACTGACTACTTCTGATCACACACACTCAAAAAACAAAAAACAAAAATCAACAAACAAATCACAACAAAATTATCCCTTTTGTGCTACAAATACCTTGTTATTCAACCATAATCAATTCTGTCAAGCAGAAATGGAACCATGTGTTTCTTTATTGTGCATACTGCTCCTTGCTTACTATCTTGGCTTTCTCATTTTAAAAAAATTGTTCATGGTGAAAGGTAACTAGAATCTGCAAAAATATTTGAAATATTTTTCTTTTTGTGTAAAGAGTTTATTAGCTCTGTGTTCTCATGCAAATATTTCTGAATTCCCTTTTAATCTGTGCATTTCAATTCAGAAGAATTATCTTACTCATAAGAAGTACTTTGCCTTATGATATTAGTAGAGTTAATCATTCAATACTTAAGGAGGCAATAATTTTTTCCCCAAGGGGCAAAAGCTGCAAGAAAACCACATGAGATTTTGGCACCCCTTTGTAATATAGAGTCTATGTCAGTTAGCCCCCTGGATTGCAGATCTCTCCTCAAGTTGAGGTAATCTAGTAGAAAACAGACTAGTCAGGAAGTTAATGCTTTTTCCAACCCTTTTCTCTGATTTTAGGCATTAACTCTCAAAGTGTTGGTGTAGTGCTATTTGGAAAGTAATTAGCTGTATACTTCACTGTCACATGGTTTAAAGTTAAACAAATGTGATTTCTGAAGTTTCATGCAAATAAGTAGTAAAAACTGGTGTCTTTTAAGTAGGTGTAAGTGCTATTAAGTGTTTTATATCACACACGAACAACTCACTGTAAATAGAAAGGCCATTTTTTATGGTTTTAAGTGCAATGTGATTCAAATGTATAGGCATCTTCAGCTGTGTATGGTTTAATTTGATTTTACCTGTCAGTAAAAATATTCTTCTTTTGTACAGTAATTTAATGTTGTACCAGTGATCCTGACTGGATTCAGGTAATGTAGTTTTTATATATAACCAATGAATTCCATGAGGCTCAATTGAAAAAGCAGATCAAAGTGGACAGACTAGGTGAGTAAGTGGCCAAATAATTCTACTCTTCTGAAAGATTATCACTGAAAATTTGTCGCATAGGGTAAATACAATGGCAAGGAGCATTCTCTGCTTATCATGGGAAAGCCATCATTATTATAGGTTAGGGACAAAGGCATTCTGAAAGAAGTCAAAGGAATGCTCAGCACTGATTGCTATTGCATTTTTAAGAAAAAGAAAGAAGAACCCATAATACTTGACCATTGGAGAAGATACCAGAATTTGGGAATAAATCTCCATTGGGCATTAGCAAAAACAAAACACAACAAACAACCCACAAAGAAACAGAAACAGCTTTCACTAGAATTAAAAGCTTGATGAAAAAATTGTGCTTGTGTAATGTTGCAGTTTGATTCTAGTGTTGTATACAGTCGTTACACTTTGAAAGTTGCAGAATGCCTTTACATAACGCGGTATTTTATGTGAAAAAATAGTTTAGGCAATATTTTGAAAAGCCATACAACTTTTATTACTGGACTCAATTCTATAGGCTGTTCCTTCAAAATTCACATGTTTACCTCCAGTATCTCAGAATGTGAGTTTATTTGGAGAGAGCATCTTTAAAGAGGTAATTAAGTTAAAATGAGGCTGAAAGGGTAAGCTGTCATCCAGTCTGATTGGTGTTCTCATGAAAAAAGATTAGGACACACAGAGAGAAACCAAGAATGCATGTGCACAGACAAAAAATTATGTGAGAATACAAGGAGAGCTGTCTTCAGAAGAAACCACACCTGCCAATATCTTGATGTTGGCTTCCATAACTGAGAAATGAATTTTGGTTGTTTAAGCCACCCAGTCTGTGATATTTTGTTAGGGCAGCCCTAGCAAACTTATGTACTCTGTCTTATATAAAATACTAAAAGAGGCTGGCTCTAAAATGGCTATTGTGAACATGGAAGAAATCGCTGCTCACCTGTGTCAGCTAGTTATTTGAATCATTACAGAATTATAAGAAAAGTCAATACAAATTCATATTGAAGGAGCCAGTAGAAATCTGAGAATAAATTAAATCAACTATGGTGTCTCAGCCATCATTTATATGGAAGCTTATATCTCTTTAAGAGATATTCTGATGTTAAAATATGCATTTTTATGATACTTTGTGTTAATCCCTCCTGTTTTATAAATCTAAGAAAGTAACAAATTTATTTGACAAGAGAATTTTTAGATACTACACCAAAAAGGATTATAATATATTATGGGGTTGGTTTGGAGGAATAAAATTTACTATAGAATATTAAATGATGTCTTTTCTCAGAGTCCAAACTGGTAACTCAGCTTGACACTGAGGAATTTATTTAAATGCATAAGAAGACTGATGTTTTGTCATCTCTTAGTTTTTAATAAGAGTCTTCCATACAGTTAAAATAGTTATTTTTAGTATTAGACACATTTAAATGACCACAGACCACCACTCTCATGGAAAATGTCTTTTATTTTCCACCGCAACAGTAATGTTTGGTATACCTTTGCTAACCAAAGTAATGCCTGCTTAATCAGCCAAAGCAACTGTTCAAATGGTTTAAATAGTAGACTCAGTAATCCTCCCTACCCTAGCTCCACCACCTCTTTTTTGACTTGCCACTGTCAATTAATCTTAAATGTCAAACTGTCTGTATTTATAAAACATGATTATGGATATCTTCTATCACATTATAATACATTCTCAAGAAGGACTATTTATAAGATATATAAAAATGTACTGTTCCTGTATGAGTAAAAATGATCTTTGAAGAGATTATGATACTCAGAAAATTAATAATAAATATGAATTTTTAATATATTTCTGTATGATAGTCACTTTTTAATTAGGACCTATTAACTAGTGTGTGAAACATATTGCTTCATTTTTTCTCTTACATGCTTTTGTCTGATCAGATATAACTTGTAAGAAATGATGGATAAGGGATATTAAAGGAAAGAAAATTTTAATCAGTATTATTTTCAAATGTGAGAAAAGTTGTGGTAAATGATGAGTGATTGGAGGTCTTAATTATTGATTAACATTGAATTTATAGGTTATCCATGAAATAAATTGTGTCTAATATACCATGGGAATTTATAAACTTCATAAATAAATTCAAATAATACGTGTAGCCAGTTATCATTGCCTTTTATCATTTTATAAAAGAAAAAACAAGAAACATGACTGTATAAAGTAACAATGATAATTAATTAAGTGGGGCTAAGGTAGACATATATAGAAGTGATCAAAGGGTTCAGGGTTTTGTGTCACTTATACTTCCATCTTCTCTGTCCCTGGGAAAGTATGAAATAATTGCAGATCCCACCAACCACTATGAAAATTCTACACTACTTTGAAAGCAGCCAAAATTATCCTCAGAAACTCATGCAAAATTCTCTATCCTTTTTATATCAGTTATAAATAGATTATATATGAAGTTCATGTGCATTTCACTGATGATTTCATTATGGTCAGTAACAGAATTCACATGGAATTCTTTATTTATCTTACAATATACCCTCAAAAGAAAACAAAAACCAAGGCATTGATTTAACCTCTCTGCTTCAGATCTGATTGTCAGGCTCCAAATGTACAGGGGGTTAAGATGTCCATTTCTTCCTTCTCAACCTTCCTATTTATAGACTTGAAAAAATTGGCATGACCGGTATGAAATGTCAAAAGGTTATAAAACACTGCAGAGAAAATGTTTTTAATGACTCTTTCAGAACCTTGAAATAAGGAATATCAAAAATTAGGATACTGTAATGAAACCAGATAATGAAACTAGTGTTCAAGACATTTTTTCTAGTATTATTTCTATCTATCTGTACTGCATAATTAGTGGTAGAGAAGTTAAGTTGTAAACTGTGAGAAAAACAACATATTTTCCAACTCTGGCTCCCAGCTCTGCTGCAGGCAGCTGGGAAAGTTTTCCAGAAATAGAAGATGACTGTAGCAAACAATAAAATATAGGCAGTGAGAACCATGATGATCTCTTTATCACATCTGTCATCACTGCATATACTGACGGATTTATCAGAATGCCATGTGAGTCTGAAGGCGATGTGTCACAATCTGTGGGTATGCCCAGTCCGAAGGATTTATTGCTTCATTAGGAAACAAGGGAAGAACTCAAATACAAAACTTTAAAAATAACGTGGAATGAGATTTTGAATGCTATCATAAACATGTGCTTCGGTTATACAAACTTAGTTCTGCCTTTACCCATTGCTCTTTTGAAAATGTTACTCCTTAGTTTCTTGTATATCAGGAACACAAAGGCTAGGCTCTTGATACTTAATAGTATGATGATGTTGAAAACCTAAATGATAAAACTGGTTGGAGGTTTTATTTTTTTATCTGTCTCTTCTTATTAAGCCAGAAAAGTAAACCATTTTACTTTGTTTAAGCTTGAGGCCCTATCCTATCCTATGGATTAATTATACAACTTTAGGTCTAATAGTAGTGTGTCAGAAAGGGTGCTGAAAGTCAGAAAACCTGGGTCACAGTTCAGCTCTTAGGAAATGTGTGACCTTAGAGAATCATATCTCACCTCAGGATATTGTAAGATTAAGTAAAATAAAGTGTTGCTAGTCTTTTGTGAAATAGAAAATGATATTCATTTATTTATTTGTTCAGCAGTATAGAATAGCTATATATATTAAGTCAACAATATATTCTCAATGTAAAGTGTTAGACTAGAGTTAGAGTACTGGGGGTCTAGATTTAATAGTCTATGTTCACTAAGTTCTTCCACTTGTATACAATTTACCTAGTTTGTTTTTGGCAGTATAAGACTGCTTTATTAAAGACCTGCTAGTATCCTATTTCTCATTTCTAAAGGTTGTGCCTGTATGACCTTGGCTTAGTCACTTAACCTCTCTGGAGCACTAGTTTACTTTATAGGAACATAAAAGGATTGGAGAGATGATTATTAATGTCCATTTCAGTCTTACAGTGTTCTACCACATTCATGCTGCTCATTCTTTGTGTTGAAATCTGGGACAGGAGGCACACACTTGTCTGAGACCTTCAGACTCAGCATTTCTTGTTTGCATGTGGCTGAATGGAACTGAGATACTCTCCATCATTGACTTCCCGGTCCAGTTTATCTTCACATTACAGATTCTGTTACAGAGGACTCCCTATTTTGCTTGTTTTTGCCTGAGGCTTTCAGAGTTATGAGTAAATATTTCATCAATCAAACTAACACCTAAACTAACCCTTCTTTTTTCTTGTTTTTTTCCTGTTTTCATGAAACACTTGTCATAGAAACACCTACGTACTAATGTTGTCACAGAAACAGACCATTAATAATTCAAAATGCAGAATCACAGAAATCTTCCTCAAAGGTAAAAATTAGAAATAGGCATTCGCATTTGAAAGGAACTGATTCTTGAATTATCACAACCCTATCTCCTGTTAATACTATTGCTCATGCTTCCTGTATTGTCTTTTAATTTTGACTGATAAAGCCAATTCATATTAAATGGTATACAAGCAGTAACAGTAAAAGCACTTTAAATATAGGTAAACATGTACACAGAAAATCATAATTTTATTTCAGAAAGACCACAAAGGATTGATTGTCAATGTTTTGAATTTTAGTTTCTGCCTCTTTTGTGATTTGGGATCAATATCGCTTTTATTCTATTATGTTTAATCAAATTGTATTACTCTAGGTTCTCCAGAAAAACAGAACAAATGGAATGTATCTATCTATCTATCTCTATCTCTAAGTATCTATCAATAATCTTTTTTTTGCTCTTATTAGTGTACAATTACATGAGAAATATTATGGTTACTAGTCTCCCATTATCAAGTCCCGACCACATACTCCATTACAGTCACTGTCCATCAGCGTAGTAAGATGCTATAGAATCACTACTTGTCTTCTCTGTGTTATACTGCCTTTCCCGTATCCCACCCCCCGCTACATTATGTGTGCTAATCTCAATACCCCTTTTCCCCATTATCCCTCCCTTCCCACCCATCTTCCCCAGTCCCTTTCCCTTTGGTAACGTAGTCCATTCTTGGGTTCTGTGAGTCTGCTGCTGTTTTGATCCTTCAGTTCCTTCTTTGTTCTTATACTCCACAGTTGAGTGAAATCATTTGATACTTGTCTTTTTCAGCTTGGCTTATTTCACTGAGCATAATACCCTCTAGCTCCATCAATGTTGTTGCAAATAGTAGGATTTGTTTTCTTCTTATGGCTGGATAATATCTCATTGTGTATATGTACCACATCTTCTTTATCCATTCATCTACTGATGGACACTTAGGTTGCTTCCATTTCTTGGCTATTGTAAATAGTGCTGCAATAAATATAGGGGTGCATATCATATGTCTTTTTGAAACTGGGTTCTGCATTCTTAGGGTAAATTCCTAGGAGTGGAATTCCTGGGTCAAATGGTATTTCTATTTTGAGTTTTTTGAGGAACCTCCATACTGCTTTCCACAATGGTTGAACTAGTTTACATTCCCACCAGCAGTGTAGGAAGGTTCCCCTTTCTCCACATCCTGGCCAACATTTTTGTTGTTTGTCTTTTGGATGGTGGCCATCCTAACTGCTGTGAGGTGATATCTCCTTGTGGTTTTAATTTGCATTTCTCTGATGATTAGCGATGTGGAGCATCTTTTCATGTGCTTGTTGGCCATCTGAATTTTTTCTTTGGAGAAGTATCTGTTCAGCTCCTATGCCCATTTTTTTATTGGCTTATTTGCTTTTTGTTTGTTGAGGTGAGTGAGCTCTTTATATAATTTGGATGTCAACCCCTTATTGGATATGTCATTTATGAATATATTCTCCCATACTGTAGGATCTCTTTTTGTTCTATTGATGGTGTCCTTTGCTGTACAGAAGCTTTCCAGCTTGATATAGTCCCATTTGTTCATTTTGCTTTTGTTTCCCTTGACCAGGGAGATATGTTTATGAAGAAGTTGCTCATATTTATGTCCAAGAGATTTTTGCCTATGTTTTTATCTAAGAGTTTTATGGTTTCATGACTTACATTCAGGTCTTTGATCCATTTTGAGTTTGCTTTTGTGTATGGGGTTAGACAATAATCCAGTTTCATTCTCTTACGTGTAGCTGTCCAGTTTTGCTAACACCAGCTGTTGAAGAGGCTGTCATTTCCCCATTGAATATCCATGGCTCCTTTATCATATATTAATTGACCATATATGCTTGGTTTTATATCTGGGCTCTGGTCTATGTGTCTGTTCTTGTGCCAGTACCAAATTGTCTTGATTACTGTGGCTTAGAGCCTGAAGTCAGGGAGTGTAATTCCCCCCACTTTATTCTTCCTTCTCAGGATTTCTTTTGCTATTCGGGGTCATTTGTGGTTCTATATGAATTTTAGAACTATTTTCTCTAGTTCATTGAATAATGCTGTAGGTATTTGATAGGGATTGCATTGAATCTGTAGATTGCTTTAAGCAGGATGGCCATTTTGACAATATTAATTCTTCCTATCCATAAGCATGGGATGTGTTTCCATTTATTGGAATCTTCTTTAATTTCTCTCATCGGTGTCTGGTAGTTTTCAGAGTATAAGTCTCACTTGCTTGGTTAGGTTTATTATTAGGTATTTTTTCTTTTGGATGCAATTGTGAATGGAATTGTTTTCATAATTTCTCTTTCTGCTGGTTCACTGTTAGTGTATAGAAATGCAACAGATTTTTGTGTATTAATTTTGTATCCTGCAGCTTTGCTGAATTCAGATATTAGATCTAGTAGTTTTTGAGTGGATTCTTTAGGGGTATTTATGTACAAATCATGTCATCTGCAAACAGGGACAGTTTGACTTGTTCTTTACCAATGTGGATGCCTTTTATTTCTTTGTGTTGTCTGATTGCCATGGCTAGGACCTCTAGAACTATGTTGAGTAAAAGTGCAGAGAGTGGGCATCCTTGTCTTGTTCCTGATCTTAAAGGAAAAGCTTTCAGCTTCTCGCTGTTAAGTATAATGTTGGCTGTGGGTTTGTCATATATGGCCTTTACTGTGTTGAGGTACTTGCCCTCCATACCCATTTTGTTGAGAGTTTTTATCATGAATGGATGTTGAATATTGTCAAATGCTTTTTCAGCATCTATGGAGATGGTCATGTGGTTTTTGTCCTTCTTTTTGTTGATGTGGTGGCTGATGTTGATGGATTTTTGAATGTTGTACCATCCTTGCATCCCTGGGATGAATCCCGCTTGATCATGATGGATCTTTTCGATGTATTTTTGAATTCGGTTTGCTAATATTTTTTTGAGTATATTTGCATCTATGTCCATCAGGATATTGGTCTGTGATTTTCTTTTTTTATGGGTTCTTTGCCTGCTTTTGGTATGAGAGTGATGTTGGCTCATAGAATGAATTTGGGAGTATTGCCTCCTCTTCTAATTTTTGGAAAAGTTTAAGGAGAATGGGTATTAAGTCTTCACTAAATGTTTGATAAAATTCAACGGTGAAACCATCTGGTCCAGGTATTTTGTTCTTAAGTAGTTTTTGATTACCAATTCAATTTTGCTCGTAATTCATGTATTCAGATTTTCTGTTTCTTCCTGGGTCAGCTTTGGATGGTTGTATTTTTCTGGAAAGTTGTCCATTTCTTCTAGGTTATCCAGTTTGTTACTATAAAATATTTCATAGTGTTCTCTCATAATTCTTTGTATTTCTGTGGTGTCCGTAGTGATTTTTCCTTTGTCATTTCTGATTCTGTTTATATGTGTAGACTCTCTTTTTTTTTATAAGTCTGGCCCGTGGTTTATCTATTTTGTTTAGTTTCTCGAAGAACCAGGTCCTGTTTTTGTTGATTCTTTCTATTTTATTCTTCTCAATTTTATTTATTTCTGCTTTAATCTTTATTATGTCCCTCCTTCTATTGACTTTGGGCCTCATTTGTTCTTCCTTTTCTAGTTTCATTAATTGTGAATTTAGACTGTTCATTTGGGATTGTTCTTCTTTCCTGAGGTAGGCCTGTATTGTAATGTATTTCCCTCAGCACAGCCTTTGCTGCATCCCACAGACTTCTGTGGTGTTGAATTATTGTTGTCATTTGTCTCCATATATTGCTTGATCTCTGTTTTTATTTCGTCATTGATCCATTGATTATTTAGAAGCATTTTATTAAGCCTCCATGTGTTTGTGGGCTCTTTCATTTTCTTTGTGTAATTTATTTCTAGTTTCATACCTTTGTGATCTGAGAAGATGGTTGGTAAAATTTCAATCTTTTTGAATTTACTGAGGCTCTTTTTATAGCCTAGTATATGATCTATTCTTGAAAATGTTCCATGTGCGCTTGAGAAGGATATGTATTCTGTTGCTTTTGGGTATAGAGTTCTGTAGATGTCTGTTATGTCCATCTGTTCTAGTGTGTTGTTCAGTGCCTCTGTTCTTTACTTGTTTTCTGTCTGGTTGATGTGTCCTTTGGAGTGAGTGGTGTGTTGAAGTCTCCTAAAATGAATGCATTGCTGTCTATTTCCTTCTTTAATTCTGTTAGTATTTGTTTCACATATGTAGGTGATCCTGTGTTGGGTGCATAGATATTTATAATAGTTATATCCTCTTATTGGACCGAGCCCTTTATCATTATGTAATGTCCTTCTTTGTCTCTTGTGACTCTCTTTGTTTTGACGTCTATTTTGTCTGATATAAGTACTGCAACTCCTGGTTTTTTCTCACTATTAGTTGCATGAAATATCTTTTCCATCCCTTTACTTTCAGTCTGTGTATGTCTTTGGGTTTGAAATGATTGTCTTGTAGGCAGCATATAGATGGGTCTTGTTTTCTTATCCATTCAGTGACTCTACATCTTTTGATTGGTGCATTTCAGACCATTTACATTTAGGGTGATTACCATTAGGTATGTACTTATTGCCATTGCAGACTTTACATTTGTTGCTACCAAGGGTTCAAGGGTAATTCCCTTACTATCTAACAATCTAATTTAACTCACTTTATATGCTATTAAAAACACAACCTAATGATTCTTTTTTTTCCCTCCTTTTTCTTCCTCCTCCATTCTTTGTATGTTATGAATCATATTCTGTACTCTTTGTCTATCCATTGGGTGATTTGTATTTAGTCTTAGGAATACTTCCATCTATAGGAGTGCCTCCAAAATGCACTGGTTTGTGGGAGGTAAATTCTCTCAGCTTTTGCCTATCTGAAAATTATTTAATCCCTCCTTCAAATTTAAATGATAACCTTGCCCGGTAGAGTATTGTTGGTTCAAGGCCCTTCTGCTTCATTGCATTAAATACATCATGCCACTCTCTTCTGGCCTGTAAATTTCTGTTGAGAAATCTGATGATAGCCTGATGGATTTTCCTTTGTATGTGATCTTTTTCCTCTCTCTAGCTGCTTTTAAAAGTGTGTCTTTATCCTAGATATTTGCCATTTTAATTATTATATGTCTTGATGTTGTCTTCCTTGGGTACCTTATGTTGGGAGATCTGTGCACCTCCAAGGCTTGAGAGACTATCTCCAACCCCAGATTGGGGAAGTTTTCAGCAATTACCTCCTCAGTGACACTTTCTATCCTATTTTCTCTCTCTTCTTCTTCTGGTACTCCTGTAATGCGAATATTGTTCCGTTTGGATTGGTCATACAGTTCTCTCAATATTCTTTAATTCTTAGAGATTCTTTTTTCTCTCTGTGCCTCAGCTTCTTTGTATTCCTCTTCTCTAATTTCTATTCCACTTACTGTCTCTTCAGCTACATCTAATCTGCTTTTAAATCCCTCCTTTGTATGTTTCATTTCAGATATGAAAGTTCTTAATGATTGAATCTCCATCTTAAATTCTTTCCTGAGTTCTTGAATATTTTTCTGTACCTCCATAAACATGTTTATGATTTTTATTTTGAACTCTCTTTCAGGAAGATTAGTTTTCTTGGGTTTGTGAGATTTTGGTCTGAACCATGTTCTTTTGATGTTTCATATATCTGTGTGGTGCCCTGTATTGCCCAGAATCTCTAGTCTCTGGAGCTACTCAGCACCTAGAGTGAGGTTGGGGGTCATAGGGGAGCGGAGCTGGTGCCTGGGTGGAAGAAAGAACTGTTTCCTGATTCCTGTTTGCCCTGCTTGTCTCCCATATCAGAGCCTGTGGGTCCAGTACACAGGTGTAAGCCTCTGTGCTTGGCATCTCTAGCTGTTTTAGGTGGTTCCACCCTCTGGCTGGTCTGACACCAGTGCAGTGACTGCCAGTTTGGTAGCCAGTGCTGTCAGGCCAGGAGGAAGGCTCGACAGGCTGCATATCCTAGCAGGGGGCCTCGGAGCTGAGTAGCCAGCCAGGGGGATGGAGCGCCTGAAGCTCCCCAAAGTTCCCAATCTGCTGGGCAGAGCACACCCAGACAACCTTGTCCCCCTATCCCTTCTCCCACACAGCAAGCTCCGTGCAAACCCCTCCCCTTCAGCATCCCTCTCACTGCTAGGAATCCTGTCAGACCTTCTGCCTTTCTCTTGTCCCAGAGCGGCCAGGTGTGGATCCCATCCTCCACAAACAGCCAGAATCTATCTCTCAAGCACTTCGCCTGGCCCAGCTCCCCATCCTCCAGAGCACGACAGAATGTAGGTTTCTGCTTGCAAAGCACATGTCCAGGGCTAGGTTTTCAGCAGTCCTAGGCTTCCACCCCCTCCCCTGCTCTGTTTCTCTTCCTCCCGCCAGTGAGCTGGGGTGGGGGAAGGGCTCGGGTCCCACCCGATCAAGGCTTTCATATGTTACCGCTCTGTTTGTGAGGTCTGTATGCATTTTGGTGCAGCCTTGTTTCCTGTTGCTGCTTTAAGGTTAGGTGTATTAACTATATTTTCACACTATCTGTTGTTTTGGGAGGAGTTCTCTGTCTCACCTCTCATGCCGCCATCTTAAATCTCTGTATTTTTTTTTTTTAATGGACATGCTCATGAAATTGTGGAGGCTGACAAGTACAAAAACTCTGGGGTAGTCCAGCAGGTTGGGGAATGTTAGAGTTGCAGTATGAGTCTGAAGGCAGTCTTCTGGCAGAATTCTTACTCTGGAGAGATCAGTTTTTTTCTATGAAGGCCTTTAATAGATTGGATTAGGCCACCCACATTGTGGAGGACAATTGGATTTAAATGTTAAGCTTATCTAAAAAAAATACCTACACAGAAACATTTGGAATAATGTTTGCCCAAACATCTGGTACCATGGCCTTGCTAAATTAACCCCTAAAATTAGCCATCACACAGCTCACTTGTACTTTATCGTTTTCTCCTGGATACTGTTTTTAGCCTACCTTGGCTATCTCCAAGGATAATTTACCACAAGAAGAATAGATTTTTAAATGTATTAGTTCTTATCTCTTGCCATCATTCCACCTGTCTCCTGAATCTCTCCCTGCTTAGTGCCCTTCATGCCCTTTCATTCCATCATGTTTAAAACAAAAATTATCATATCCTCCTTATCTACTGCTTTCTTTTGTTAATGACAACATTATTCGATCTAGAAGTCATCATTGAATTTTTCTCCCCATCCTGTCCTTTAGTGAAATTCCAACTCATTCACTTACTCAGCAATATTTATTAAATACTTTCTAGAGGTCAGATAATATCCTAGGCATTGTAAGCAATACAGTGACAAGGCAGCAACAAATGAATAAACTCCTAAATGTAATTGCGATAAATGCTATGAAGAAAAAGGACACAGTGCTGGAAGATTGTATGACTGAGGGACCTTATGTTGTGTTAGAGGGTCAGGGAAGCCTGGCATCAGAATGATACATATGTGCTAGCTGGTGAAACTGGCAAGTAAGAAGAGAAGATTATTCTAGGCAGAAGAAACAGCATATGCAAAGACCCTGATGTAAGCTAAAATGAGAAGTGATAAGATGCCTGAGTACTAACTCTGTCAGGAATTTTTCTCACATGATTTTTCTCTATGATATAGGCATTATGATATAGATATTGCATAAATAAATCCTTATTTCACATGACGAAACTGAAGCTCAGAAAGATTAATCAAGAGTTTAGGTTTACACAAGATGAAGTGGTAGAGTGAAGATTCCACTCTGTTGGAGATTCAGAGAAAGAGAGCTACTGCCTTGACACACTCCATTATTGCCCCCTTAGCAAGATAAAAAAAAATACCATTAAACACCTAAATCACTGGTAAATCCTGTTAAAGCAGTGTACAATATTCTGATTTTGCTAGAAAAAGAATGTTTCTTCCGATGCTTGGTTTGCATGATCTCAATCTCTTTGGAATATATTCACATTAAATAACTAGAGATTGATTAAATGATTCGGTTTCTCTTCTGCTCCTAATCTGTCTCAGGATTCATTAGCTTATTGCTTTTTAACTGAAAATAGTAATGACTTTTTTTTAACATAACAAAATATTCCCTTTAACCTCCTTCAAATAAGCGATTATGGACTTCATATTGGCTAGATTTCAAATAATTTGCTACTTTTTTTTTCATTCCAGGAAGAAACAACACTTCTAATTTAGAATATAGTATCTCATAAAAAAAGAATAAAATTTAAGTGGACTCCATGAACATCTCTTTTAATTTGAATTTATAAGCTTCACCAAAGGAAAAATTAAAATTTTTATTAAAAAAATCATTTTGAAATTAAGAAATTTGTCATAGGTTTCCAGTTTCAATATTCACAATGGTGATCTTGACAGTAAGTTAGAAATTTTGAAGTAGAGTATGTAGCATTCTTTAGACATAAAAGTTCACTACCAATAGAGATAAGAGGTGTTTTGATTCTCTGCCTATGGCTACTTTTTGAGTCATTGCGCTACAGCTTCTGGTCCTACCTGTCCACTGAAATTGTTTTGTCTAGGGCCCCAGTGATTTCAATAGAAATGTCTCAGTACCATTTGATACAGCAGACCTCCCTTCATTCTTTTCTTAGTTTAAAGACATCAGCCTCTTTTGCTTTTGCTTTTGCTTCTTACAGTGACTTTCACTGTGTTCTTTATTGGTGATCCTTACTAGATCTCCAAGTGTTAGAAGCGAGGCATGAGAAGTTTCCTCCTCTTGAGCAAAATGTCCTTCCATCACATTTATCACCATTATGTTAAATGTCATCTATGTGCCAAGGCTTCCAAAATATCTTCCCAGTCCAGATCTTTCATCAAAGTTCCAGGATCATTTATTCAATGGCCTCCGTGATATTTCCACTTAGATTTCTCTTAAGCATTTCAAACTTGACTTGTCTAAAACTGAACTGCTAAATCACCCCTCACACTGAAACCTGCTTTCGTTGTCTTCCCAGATCAACCACTATCTGTCCAAAAAACTGTCATCCTTGATTTAACTCTTTTCCTTCCAGCAAGTCCCATTAATCTTATATTCAAAATATATTACATGTTTCACTTCTCTTAATTTCACTGCTACCACTCATTAAAGCCACCCTCGCCTTTTGCTGAGACTCGCTCAGTAGCTTTGTAACTGTTCTCTTTGTTTTTACTCTTTTCTTTGGTCTGTTCTCAATACAGTGATCATTTAGAAATATAGGTCATCATTTAATGCCCCTGATCAAAACTCTTTTCATGTACTTAGAATATAATCAAATGTTACCATGACTTCCAAGGCCCTGTGTCATCTGGCCCTGTCTACCTCTTCCCATCTTCTTGTGAATTGCTCTTATTTGCTTGCTGTCTCCTCCAACATTGCTGACTAGCCTTCTGATTCCTCACACATGCCAAGGTAATTTGTGCCTCATTTCTGTTTCTCATCCACACAAGGTCTTTCCTTTGGGGTTTTGTTGTCATAGCCCTGCTGAAAAGTTCTTTCCTTTTTTTTTCTTTTAATATTTTTTATATGGCTGATCTGTTTTTATCCTTTAGGACATTTCCTGAAATTTCCTTCTCAGGGAGGTATGTCCAAACTGCCTTACCTAGTCCCCTTCATACTCATGTATCATTCTGTTTAGTTCCTTTCCATCACTTACCCCAATTTGAAATTATCTTGTTTGTTTATTGCATTTGTCCTATAGCTAAATGATAAGCAATATTTCTGTAAATGTAAAACTTGTCTTAAATGAAAAGATTTTTTTGTTGTTGTTTGAAAGGGGGAAATATTTGGCTTTTTTTTATTGTGAAATGATTATCACAGTAAGTTTAGTTAACATCCTTCAACATACATAGTTACAAACTATTTTTTCTTGAGATGTGAACTTTTGAGGTTTTTTCTCTTAACAACTTTTCAATACACAAGACATTATTGCTCACCATGCAACGAACAAGTTCCAATACAATGAACAAGCTCCCACAAGGTGAACAATGCAAGGAACATAGTGAACAAGTTCTCACAAGGTGAGCAATGCAAAGGCAGTCATATCAGAGAAACTAATTCAGTTACTATAATCAATCAAGTCAACCATGATGATTCATATGATTTTTATACTTAAATTATATGTGAATCCCACATTTCCCGCTTTCTTGTTTTAATTGATGCAAATGCATATGCATATATTTGTGGAAGGTACCAGAGTAATGATTAGCTGGGCTCGGCCTGTGACATAGCTTGTCACAGGCAATGTCTCTCTCGTCTGGAGGGGTGAGGTTCTATGCCTCACGTCAGTTGGCCCCCACGTTGCTCACCTGAGGTCCCTTGCAACTGTGCCTGTCTTAGGTTGTTCCTCCCATGAGGAATCTTACCCGTCTCTGGCTAACCAGCCATCTCCTGGGACCAAACAGGGAGATAAAATACGAAAGAGAGGACAGCCAGCAGCTATAATTCCGGATAAAATCACAATATACGTGATTATTTTCTTGCAGCAAATGCAGGTGGGAATCAGTATATGATTTCACAAAGTTGTTTAAAAGGAATCACTTATTTCTTGAAGTTAATTCTTGAAAAGTAGCATATGCTTGTTTTGGCTTTAAAAGACCAACAACTGCCTTCCGCAAACACACTAGGAGAACAGGAATATAAATGCATAACAGTATTAGACCTACATTTATAGGCCATATCCAATGAAACAAAGAAAACCAATTTAACAATCCAGGCATTTGTGAAAACTTATCAATACCATGGTGAATGTTGTCTATTTGATCTTGAACAGTATGCGAAAAATCAGACAAATTAAAAAAACACATCCCTGGAAATTGTTCACATCCCATATGTTCTTTTTTTTTTATTCACTTCTTCTTTTATTATCTTCTCCTAAGTATTCTCTTTTTTTTAATAATTTATTTTGGATCATTAATCTACAATTACATGTGCAATATTATGATTATTAAACTACCCCTTCATCAAGTCCTCCCCACCAGCCCAATTACAGTCACTGTCCATCAGCGTAGTGAGATGCTATAGTCACTACTTGTCTTCTCTGGGTTGTACAGCCCTCCCCATGCCCCCCCAACATTACATCTGCAATCATAATGCCCCCTTTTCCCTCTTATCCCTCCCTTCTCACCCATCTTCCCCAGTCCCTTTCCCTTTGGTAACTATTAGTCACTTCTTGGGTTCTGTGACTCTGCTGCTGTTCTGTTCCTTCAGTTTTTTTCTTTGTTCTTATACTCCACATATGAGTGAAATCATTTGATACTTGTCTGTTTCAGCTTGGCTTATTTCACTGAGCATAATACCCTCTAGCTCCATCCATGTCGTTGCAAATGGTAGGATTTATTTTCTTCTTATGGCTGAATAATATTCCATTGTGTATATGTACCACCTCTTCTTTATCCATTCATCTACTGATGTACACGTAGGTTGCTTCCATTTCTTGGCTATTGTAAATAGTGCTGCGATAAACATAGGGGTGCATCTATCTTTTTCAAACTGGGCTGCTGTATTCTTAGGGTAAATTCCAAAGAGTGGAATTCCTGGGTCAAATGGTATTTCTATTTTGAGTTTTTTGAGGAACCTCCATACTGCTTTCCACAATGGTTGAAATAATTTGCACTCCCACCAGCAGTGTAGGAGGGTTCCCTTTTTTCCACATCCTCGCAAACATTTGTTGTTTGTGTTTTGGATGTTGGCCATCCTCACGGGTGTGAGGTGATATCTCATTGTGGTTTTAATCTGCATTTCTCTGATGATTAGCGATGTGTAGCATCTTTTCATGTGCCTGTTGGCCATCTGAATTTCTTCTTTGGAGAAGTGTCTATTCATGTCCTCTGCCCATTTCTTAATTGGATTGTTTGCTTTTTGTTTGTTAAGGTGCATGAGTTCTTTATATATTTTGGATGTCAACCCTTTATCGGATACGTCATTTATGAATATATTCTCCCATACTGTAGGATGTCTTTTTGTTCTACTGATGGTGTCCTTTGCTGTACAGAAGCTTTTCAGCTTGATATAGTACCACTTGTTCATTTTTGCTTTTGTTTCCCTTGCCCGGGGAGATATGTTCATGAAGAAGTTGCTCATGTTTATGTCCAAGAGATTTTGCCCATGTTTTTTTCAAAGAGATTTATGGTTTCATGACTTACATTCAGGTCTTTGATCCACCTTGAGTTTACCTTTGTGTATGGGGTTAGAATGTAGTCCAGTTTCATTCTCTTACATGTAGCTTTCCAGTTTTTCCAACACCAGCTGCTGAAGAGTCCGTCATCTCCCCATTGTATATCCAAGGCTCCTTTATCAAATATTAATTGACTGTATATGTTTGGGTTAATGTTTGGATTTTCTATTCTGTTCCACTGGTCTGTGGGTCTGTTTTTGTGCCAATACCAAATTGTCTTGATTACTGTGGCTTTGTAGTAGAGCTTGAAGTCAGGGAGCGTAATTCCCCCTGTTTTATTCCTCCTTCTCAGGATTGCTTTGGCTATTCGGGGTCTTTTGTGGTTCCATATGAATTTTAGAATTATTTGTTCCAGTTCATTGAAGAAAGCAGTTGGTAGTTTGATAGGGATTGCATTGAATCTGTAGATTGCTTTAGGTAGTATAGCCATTTTGACAATATTTATTCTTCCTAGGAAGAGCATGGGATGCATTTCCATTTGTTAGTGTCCTCTTTAGTTTCTCTTAGGAGTGTCTTGTAGTTTTCAGAGTACAGGTCTTTAACTTCCTTCATTAGGTTTATTCCTAGGTATTTTATTCTTTTTGATGCAATTGTGAATGGAATTGTTTTTCTGATTTCTCTTTCTGTTAATTCATCATTAGTGTATAGGAAAGCAACAGATTTCTGTGTGTTAATTTTGTATCCTGCAACTTTGCTGAATTCAGATATTAGTTCTAGTAGTTTTGGAGTGGAGTCTTTAGGGTTTTTTATCTACAATATCATGTCATCCTCAAATAGTGACAATTTGACTTCTTCTTTACCAATCTGGATGCCTTGTATGTCTTTGTTTTGTCTGATTGCCGTGGCTAGGACCTCCAGTACTATGTTGAATAACAGTGGAGAGAGTGGGCATCCCTGTCTTGTTCCCGATCTTAGGTGTAAAGCTTTCAGCATCCCGCTGTTAAGTGTGATCTAAGCTGTGGGTTTGCCGTATATGGCCTTTATGATGTTGAGGTACTTGCCGTCTATACCCATTTTGTTGAGAGTTTTAATCATGAATGGATGCTGAATTTTGTCAAATGCTTTTTCAGCATCTATGGAGATGATCATGTGGTTTTTGTTCTTCTTTTTGTTGATGTGGTGGATGATGTTGATGCATTTTCGAATGTTCTACCAGCCTTGCATCCCTGGGATGAATCCCACTTGATCGTGGTGTATGATCCTCTTGATGTATTTTTGAAATTGGTTTGCTAATATTTTGTTGAGTATTTTTGCATCTACGTTCATCAGGGATATTGGTCAGTAATTTTCTTTTTTGGTGATGTCTTTGCCCGGTTTTGGTATTAGAGTTGTGTTGCCTTCATAGAATGAGTTTGGAAGTATTCCCTCGTCTTCTATTTTTTGAAAAACTTTAAGTAGAATGGGTGTTATTTCTTCTCTATATGTCTGGTAGAATTCAGAGGTGAATCCATCTGCTCCGGGGGTTTTGTTCTTGGGTAGTTTTTTGATTACTGATTCAATTTCTTTGCTGGTGTTTGGTCTGTTTAGTTTTTCTGTTTCTTGCTTGGTCAGTCTTGGAAGGTTGTATTTTTCTAAGAAGTTATCCATTTCTTCTATGTTTTCCAGCTTGTTAGCATATAGATTCTCATAATATTCTCTTATAATTCTTTGTATTTCTGTGGGGCCCGTCATTATTTTTCCTTTCTCATTTCTGATTCTGTTTATGTGTGTAGATTCTCTTTTTCTCTTAATGAGTCTGGCTAGGGGTTTATCTATTTTGTTTATTTTTTCAAAGAACCAGCTCTTGGTTTCATTGATTTTTTCTATTGTTTTATTCTTCTCTATTTAATTTATTTCTTCTCTGATCTTTATTATGTCCCTCCTTCTGGTGACTTTGGGCCTCATTTGTTCTTCTTTTTCCAATTTCAGTAATTGTGTCTTTATAGTATTCATTTGGAAATGTTCTTCCTTGTTTAAATAGGCCTGGATTGCAATATACTTTCCTCTTAGAACTGCCTTTGCTGTGTCCCACAGAAGTTGTGGCTTTGTGTTGTTGTTATCATTAGTCTCCATATATTGTTTGATTTCTGTTTTGATTTGGTCGTTAACCCGTTGATTAGTTAGGAGAATATTGTTAAGTCTCCATGTATTTGTGAGCTTTTTTGATTTCTTTCTAAAATTTATTTCTAGTTTTATACCTTTGTGATCTGAGAAGTTGGATGGTAGAATTTAAATATTTTTGAATTTACTGAGGTTCTTTTTGTGGTCTAGTATGTGGTCTATTCTGGAAAATTCCATGTGCACCTGAGAAAAGTGTGTTTCCTGCTGCTTTTGGGTGCAGAGTTCTGTAGTTGTCTGTTAGGTCCATCTGTTCTAGTGTGTTGTTCAGTGCCTCTGTGTCTTTACTTATTCTCTGTCTGGTTGATCTGTCTTTTGGAGTGAGTGGTGTGTTGAAGTCTCCTAAAACGAATGCATTGCTGTCTATTTCCTCCTTTAATTCTGTTAGTATTTGTTTCACATATGCTGGTGCTCCTGTGTTGGGTGCATATATTTATAATGGTTATATCTTCTTGTTGGACCGACCCCTTTATCATTATGTAATGTCCTTCTTTATCTCTTGCTGCTTTCTTCATTTTGAAGTCTATTTTGTCTGATACAAGTACTGCAACACCTGCTTTTTTCTCCTTGTTGTTTGCATGAAATATCTTTTTCCATCCCTTCACTTTTAGTCTGTGTATGTCTTTGGGTTTAAAGTGTGTCTCTTGAAGGCAGCATATAGATGGGTCTTGTTTTTTTATCCATTCAGTGACTCTATGTCTTTTGACTGGTGCATTCAGTCCATTTACATTTAAGGTGATTATGGATAGTTATGTACTTATTGGCGTTGCAGGCTTCAGATTCGTGGTTACCAAAGTTTCAAGGTTAACTTCCCTACTATCTAAAAGTCTAACACCTAACTTAATATGGTATTACAAACACAATCTAAAGGTTCTTTGTTTGTTTGTTTACTCCTTTTTCTTTCTATTCCATTCTTTATATATTAGGTATCTTATTCTGTACTATTTGTCTATCCCTTGATTGACTTTGGGAATAGTTAATTTAATTTTGCATTTTCTTAGTAATTAGCTGTTCTATTTTGTTTACTGTGGTTTTATTACCTTTGGTGACAGCTGTTAATCTGTAGGAACACCTCCATCTGTAGCAGTCCCTCCAAAATACACTGCAGAGATGGTTTGTGGGAGGCAAATTCTCTCAGCTTTTGCTTATCTGGGAATTGTTTAATCCCTCCTTCAAATATAAATGATAATCTTGCTGGATAAAGTAATCTTGGTTCAAGGCCCTTCTGCTTCATTGAATTAAATACATCATGCCACTCCCTTCTGGCCTGTAAGGTTTCTGCTGAGAAGTCTGATGATAGCCTGATGGGTTTTCCTTTCTATGGGATCCTATTTCTCTCTCTGGCTGCTTTTAATAGTCTCTCCTTATCCTTGATCTTTGCCATTTTAATTACTATATGTCTTGCTGTTGTCTTTCTTGGGTCCCTTGTGTTGGGAGATCTGCGCACCTCCATGGCCTGAGAGACTATCTCCTTCCCCAGATTGGGGAAGTTTTCAGCAATCACCTCCTCAATGATGCTTTCTATCCTTTTTTCTCTCTCTTCTTCCTCTGGTACCCCTATAATGCGAATATTGTTCCATTTGGATTGGTCACATAGTTCTCTCAATATTCTTTCATTCTTAGAGATCCTTTTTTCTCTCTGTGCCTCAGGTTCTTTATATTCCTCTTCTTTAGTTTCTATTTCATTTATTGTCTCCTCCACCATATCCAATCTGCTTTTAATACCGTCCATTGTGTTGTTCAATGATTGGATCTCTGACCGGAATTCATTCCTGAGTTCTTGAATATCTTTCCATACCTCCATGAGCATGTTAATGATATTTATTTTGATCTCCCTTTCAGGGAGAGTCATAAGATCCATATCATTTAAATCTTTCTCAAGAGTTGTGTTCATAATTTTACTCTGGACCAGGTTCCTTTGGCATTTCATATTTGTGTATGGCGCCCTCTCGTGCCCAGAAGCTCTACTCTCTGGGGCTGCTCAGCCCCTGAAGCAATGTGGGGATTGTAGGGGAGTGGTATTGGTGCCTCTGGGGAGGAAAGGGGTGTTTGCTGGTTCCTGGCTGCTATGCCTGTCTCCACTGCCTGAACCAGTGGGCTGAGCACACAGGTATAAGCTTTTGTGCTTTGCGTTTTTAGTTGCTATAGACAGATCTTCCCTCTGGCTGGCTAACACCGGGAAAGGATTTCCCGGTTTGCAAGCCCAGTGGGGCTGGCCCGAATAAAGGCGCACTAGTCTGCCTGTCACAGAAGGGGTTCTTGGAGCTGTGTAGGCAGCCAGGGAGCTGGAGCACCTGAAGATTGCTCCCAACGTGCTGGGCAGAGTGCACCCGGACAATTTTGTTTGCCTGTCCTTTCTCCTGAGCAGTAAGCTCCGTGCAATCCTTGCCCCTTTAGTAGCCCTCTTGCTAAGGATTTCTTTGTTATGAAGTCTCTCAGACTGCCCGCCTTTCTTTTGTCCCCGAGCAGTTGGGTATGGATCCCTGCTTTCACAAGCAGCTTGATTCTTAGTCTCTCCAGGAATTCTGCCTGTCTTAGCTTTCCAACCCCCTAATTACAAGAGTATCATGCAAGCACCATGAAATGTAGGTTTGTGCTCCCAGAGCAGATCTCCAGTTAGGTATTCAGCAGTCCCACATCTCCATTCCCTCCCTGCTCCATTCCTGTTCCTCCCTCTGGTGAGCTGGGGTGGGGGAAGGGCTTGGATCCCGCAGGACCACAGCTTTAATATGTTACCCTTTTCTGTGAGGGGTGGTGCTCTTGTCTCCAGGTGTGTGGTTTGTTGCCGTCCTCTTTCCCATTGCTCTTTGAAGAGTAGTTGATGTAGCTTTATTTTCATATTATATGAGGTTTTAGGAGGAAGCCGCTGTCTCACCTCTCATGCCGCCATCTTTAATCCAATCAAATCAAGATATTTTTTTAAGGTGATTAAACAAATAAAAATTAATTTAAAGTGAGTTGATAATCTCACAGGAAACTTAGGAATTTGCAGAGGTCAAAAATGAAACAAATGTAGGAATTCTTAATTCATTGTCATTGCTGCATTAGATAAATAGTATTTTTTCCCTTTTCTGGTAAATGATTTTTATGTCTGAGTCTCTTGTGTGTCTCCTTGTATTGGTGAGCCTTGCTACTCCCAAAACTGCTAAACTGCAAGGTTTTGACTGAGCCACTTACCAGAAGACAATTTTGAACACTGAGGTTCTTACACTATACCAGGTATCCCTCTGGACAAAGACATCTTGCTTACTTCTTGTTATAAAAGCAATGGATTCTCTAATCTTAGGCTTCCTCTCCTGTAGTACACCTTCAAGTGTATGCAGATTTTCTCTATTTCTCCCTATTTCTTTGTAGAATTTGGGGCTCAGTGAACCAATATAACTAGATTGATAATCCCTCTATTGCTTTTTGCTATACTAAAGTCCTTTTCTGTGACCCAGGAGTCTTGTGTCTTCTGTCAACTTCCATGGAACTGTGGAAGGATTGCATAGGTATTTTGGTGAGAATTCTCTTGGTTCTTGCCCTCCTCAACACTATTATATTTATTTCAGCAGCATAAAATCCCATCCCAACAGAAGAGTGTCAATTTCCAATTCTGTCTTCTTCTCTGAAACTCTGATTAAATGTGTATTCAGTGTCTTATTATATTCTTCAGCTTATCTCTTTGATTTCTTGTGTCCCGTTATCTCATTTACTAATTTTGTTTTCAGTTGTTTTTATTATTCTTATTTGAATTGTCTGTTGAGTGTTTAATGTCAACAATTTTTTTCCTAGAAATTCCATTTGTCCTTTTTAAAAAGCTGTCAGACATTTAAAAAGTCTCTTGTTCCTTACTAATGTTTTAAAATTCCTTTTCTACATACTTTAAACAGTTTAAAAGACATCTGAAATTTTTGTTTCTGACAGTTCCAGTATCTGAATTCTTTGATATTTAGTAATGTGTTTTCTCTGATGTTTCTTCCTTGTGGGGCCTTATTTCCTCATGTACTTTGTAATGTTGGAATGTAAGTACATTTTCAATTTAGGTCCCATTCAGTGACCTAGCTTGAGCTCATTCCTGTAGAAAAGATTCAAATTTGCTTCAGCCAAGTATGCTGGAGCACCATCAGTTTGAGACCATTTAAATTATTTACCACTAAGGATGATAGTGTTGCCAAAATTATTTAGGGTGACTTCTGGGCTCCTCAGGCATCCAAAATCCAAGGCCCAGGAGGAGACTGAAAAGTTTTCTTGCTACTTACTCTTGCCCACAAGTACATATTTTTCTAAAGTTCCTCATTTCATTGAGGTTGTAGGTTTGAGGGTCTCTATCTTGACCAGATCATTGTCTATTGTTCACTTACAGATTGCTGTACTATAATCTTGCTTCTTTTTCTATTGTACACACAGAGCTTTCCTGTTTTATATATTTTTGCAGTCCTATTTTGGAAGTTTTGCATTCAGTTCTTTTACTACCATTGTTACCCTTAAATTTTAATATGCCTGCATAACAATATCTCAATCTATCCTCATTTAGAATAATGCAAGTACATTGGACCAGTATAAATATAAATCTTATCTACCTACCTTCCATGTATTTTTATTTAGCATTTTGAATGCTACCATTTTTCTTAAAATAAAGTTTTAATTAAAGTACAATATGTAGAGAGAAAAATAAACTTATCTTAAGGTTATAACTTGATGAAATTTTACAAAGATTTTAAACATGAATACAGCTGTGTAAACACTACTCAGTTTAAAAATATAATATTTCTGCAATAGAATATTTATAGCACCCCAGAAACCCTTATTTACCCTCTCAGTCATTTCCTCTGTCAAAGGTAACCACAATTTCGAACACTGATTAATTTGACTACATTTTCTGATAAATACATTGCATGCAAATATATTTTCCTAGTTAGTGGCCTGTTTTGGACTTTATGTAAATAGAATAAATAAAATACACTTGTGTTTGGTATCTTTCATCCAATATTCTTTGTGATATTTATCCATATTTTTGTATGTGGCTGTGGATTGTGTATTTCCATTGCTGCAAAGTATTCCAGTATATGGATGTATATTTTTATTTACCCATTTCAAAACCAAGGGGTTGTTTCCAGTTCTTAGCTGATACTAGTATCAGCTATGCTGAAATGATATTAATGATGTTATGAAAAAAATATGAAAATTTTTATGTATATCTTTGCATATGTGTGCACATTTCTGTTGAATGAGAATTACTGTATGGTAAGGAAGCATATTTTCAACTTGCCAGACATTGCAATACAGTTTTCCAAAAATGATTATTACAGTTTGCACTCTTACATAGTCCTTGAGAATATCAGTTGCACCACATTCTTGTCAATATTTGGTATTACCAGTCTTTTAAATTTTAGCCATGATGGGTATGTGGTTATCTTTCATTGTCCTCTTAATTTGTATGTCCCTGATGAATAATAACATGGAATACCTTTCAGATACTACTGGCCATTTGTTTATCCTTTCTGAAAAACAAATTTTTAAACTGTGTTTTGCCATTTTTAAACTGTTTTTTTTAAATGACTGATATGTTGAAGTTTTGCATATACTCTGGATACAAGTCCATTTTCTGATTAATACATTGCATGCAAATATATTATCCTAGTTGGTGGCCTATCTTTTCATTCTCTTAGTGGTATCTATTCATAACAGAAGTACTTAATTAATATAGTCCAATTTGTCATTTTGTCCTGATTTTATCTTCTATAGGCTGCATTGTTTTACCTTTCACAATTAGATCTGCAGTCCACGTGGAAGTTGTATTTTGTGCATGGTGTACAATATGGGTTAATTATTTTTCTGGTATGGATATCAAATTAATCTAGCACCATTTTTTGAAAAAATCACCCCATACTTCACTGCACTACAGTGCCATCTTTTTCATAAATCAAATGACTGTATAAAGGTAGGCTTGTCTTTGGATTGTCTCTTCTGTTCTGTTGGTCTTTTTGCCTATCTTTGCACCAATACCATAGTGCCTTAAATACTATAGCTTTAAAGCAAGTCTAAGTTTGTTCTGTGCATTTTTTAAGATTGTCTGGTTATTCTTGCTTCTTTGCATTTCCACCCAAATTTGGAATTGTCTTAACAGTTTAAAAAAAGGTCATGCTAGGATTTTGATTGGAATCTCATTAAATGTATAGATCAGTTTGGGTAGATTGGAAATTTTTACACCTTGGAGTTTTACAATTTATGAACATCATATATCCCTCAATTTATTTAGGTCTTATTTGTTTTCTCTCAATAATGTTTTATATATTTCTTTGCATTATACCCCTTCCATATTTTGTGCTATTGTCATGCCACCTTGTTTTTTGCCTCTCCCCAGCTAATCATTTTTATACTTTTTACATAATTATTTAGATCTACTAATCTACTTAGTAATTTATCTACTCATCACTATTTTTTGTATTCTACTCTTTCTATCTGGGATTGATTTCCTTTCTACTGGTATGTCTTTTAGTATTTACTTCAGAATGTGTTCATGATGTGTAAGGTTTCTCAGTCCATGTTTGTCTAAAAAGTTTTTATTTTGACTGTTTTGTGAATTTTTGTAATTCAAGGTTGGCAGTTATTTTTGTTCTGTACTTTGTAGACATATTTTCACTGTCCTCTGGTTTCTTTTGATACTAGTGAAAAGTCTTCTGTTTATTATATAGTTCTGTTGGGAGCCATTTATCTTTTTCCTGCAGATAGGATATTTTAATAATATCTTCTGTACTTGATATTCTTCAAAACTTTATATTCTTCAGATTCCATCAAATTCTCTTTGTGTTTTGTTTTCACAATTCCTTCTAAGTATGTGGTGGTTTCCTTCAATCTGAAAATGTATATTTCTTTAAAATTTTTGGAAAATCTTAATCTAATATCCCTTTAAATAATGACTCTCTTTTTCTTTATTCTCTCATTTCACAATTCCTATTGGGCATCAATTATTTTCTCTTAACTCATTCTCCATAACTTTTAACCTGTTTTTCATATTTTCTCTCTCTTTAAATCATTGAGTGGCATTCTGGATATTTTCCTTAGGTATAACTTCCACTTACCTTATTTCTTCTATAGCTGTCTATTCTAGTTACCAACCCTACCATTCAAATTGTCTGCTGTTTTCTCATAATTATAATTACTTTAAAGTTTTTGTTTTTTCCTTCATATTTTTGAAATTCATATGTACTAATTAAAATTAACTTTCCAGATTATTTTATTTTATTCACATCTTGAAGTTAGAATTTTTCCATTTGAATTTATATTCCATCTCTTCCTCTTGTTAGTATTTATATAACATTTTGTGACAGGGCTCATCTTTAGTAGTTGTTGATTTTAGTGGAGTACCTGTTAACATCCTGGACTATAGAAACATGAGTCTTTGGTCTTTCATTCAATTCTCTGCTCCAAGAAATTAAAAAAAAAAGTTTACTTCTTATCTTTGCTTTTCAGACAAACCTCAAATTTTTGACCTTTTTTGTGTCTAACTTTGAGTTTCTGTTTCTTGGAGAAATGCTGTTTTCACCCATGTTGGAAACAGAAGAGAAAATCTTAATGGTGCTCACAGAACTAGAGGACAGAATTTCTCTAGTTCCTGTTCATAAGCAGCGTTGCCCTTCATGGATCTTGGCCTTCTATGTGGGCTTAACATTCCACTATCCAGTTTGTATTTTCCTGAGACCTCTGCTATATTTACATGCAAGCATTAATCCTCAGTCCTCTCCATTGAGATCTATATACTTTGTCTTAATGGACCATTTGACTTTTGCTCCAGATTACCACTTTGAATACTTTTTGTTTCTAGAACATCAGATTTCCCTTCCTTCTTTCAAATTTGACCATATATTAAAAAACATTTTGTCTAAAATTTTTATGTTTGGAGCATGGCATGTCAAACATACTGATCAGATATCTCATCTAAGACTTTTCATATATAGGAAACAGTGCTGCAGTGGATAGCATCCCATCCCTATAATGTATATAATAATGAAGTGTGTATCTCTTGTTCTTAAATTATATGGTTATTTTATTAACTACTTTATGTGTTTATAAACTTATTGAGAAGTCACTTATGTCAGGCACTGTGCTATGTAGCCATTTTACATGAATTATGCTAACTCTCACAGAGCTTACTGCCTTAATTGGGGAGAAATACATTAATAAATATTTATACACATAAATGACAGTTGCAGAATATTTTGAGGGACAAATTTTATATTGGAAAGATTTTCAGAAAAGCCTTCTCTCAGAAAGTGATATTAAAGGTTATGAAAGGAACTTTCCACCTTAAGGGTGAAGAAAGGACATCCCAGGCAGAAAGAACAGTGCATGTAAAGGTGGGAGAGAACTTGATACCTCTGAAGAACTGAAATAAGACCGGTGTCACTGGAGTGTACTGGGAAAGGGGACACTTCCTAGCAGTGAAATTGTGGGAAAATTTGGAGTCAGGTCATTCAAGGTCAACCTTGTAAGAATATGGGTTTGTTCTGAATGCAATGGAAAAGTTTGAGGGATTTTACGTAAGTGGTGGTATGACCATATAAAATATCATTTTGATTGTTATTTGTAATATATTTAAAGGAAACAAAACTAAAAATAAAAAAGTTAGGAAGTTGTGGCAGGGTGTAGGAGAGAATGGCATAATATTAAATCATATGAGAAATTCTACAAGTGATAAGAATAATGACACCTAAATATGAAACTCTCTGAGGCTTCATATAGAGGTCAATTTTAGTATTCAGGGGTTCTTAACCTGGAGACTATAAGAACTTCAAATGGCCTTCAAAACTTACAAAATTTAATTTAAACTTTGGGTCTCTGGACCTTTGTGAAGTTTTCTGGGGATATTGTCCAAATCTTTTACTAGATTCTTAAAGGACCTATGTTCCAAAATAACAAGAATTCCTAATTAGGTTAATTATTTATAAATATTGTTTCTCTAAAGTAGGCTTTTGATTAGAATTTTCTGACGACAGTTAAAAATTGTACCCCTGAGCAAGAATCTAGAAAGAATATATTCCATGTAGGCATGATATTAAAAATATTTAAAGACCATATTTCATTGGCATATACCAATCAGAATAGATGGCACAATCAGAATGGATGCTGACCAAAATCAATAGCTGTTTCATTACTGGTGCATTGCATTCCAGATTTTATATTGTAAATTCAGGGGAAGATTTATTTGTAATCAACCAGGAAGAATATAGCATTAAAATCTATTTATAAAAATTGAGGGAAGATGCCTACATGCAGGGTAAAACCCATCACACCATACAGTAGTGGGTCATGGTTCCATACTAAGTAGTTTATTTTCTAAAACAGTTTTGAATTATAGAACATGAAAACTGATTTAAAATAGTGTAGAAGATATGCTGTTAAATTCAAGCAAGTTATGTCTTTTTTTGGACCTTCACATTATATAAGATTCATCCAGCAGGATAGAAATTGGACTGACACTCAAATAACTGAAATAGTATTCAAGTAATAGAAAATAATTTCTAAAATTGATTGATGATAGTAGTTTCCAAGCTTTGTTCCATGGAGGTATGAAGTAAGAGGCAATTGGAGCACATAAAGAAAAAGTGTTGTTATAGTAGGTATAATTTTTTGTTATCAGTTCTAGACCCTTGCAACACCTTAAGTCATGAAAGTGATATAAGGAGGTTTATTTTATAATCCCAACAATCTGAAAAAATATATAACATAAAATTAAAATCAGAAAAATGTTTTAAGACTCAACATTTTGTACTGATAGAAGGAAAAATTACCCTATATTCATAAAATGCCTTAATGATAGGCTATCCTTGAAGACATAGTCTTGTTTTTCTTAAGTACACACTGTTATTCAAACAAGTTGTTCCCAAACCAGAGTTGTTCTCAAACCAAGCTGTTTTCAAAGCAGAGCTCCTATGGATCTTCATTTAAAGAGTTAATGAGACTAACTTTCAATTAAGAACATTCATTTATGTAAACATTTGTTAAAAATCTATAAAAAATGATTCTTAGGTTATTTAAAAGTCCAGTATCATCTCCTGTAATTTTGTCTACACTATTAACTTGATTAACAATAATTTTTTCATAGTACATATCCCAGGTTTAACTATCATAAATCTTAAATTAGTGTAGTCCAAATTAATAAGGTTTGACTATATTTAAAAATGAATACTTTTAAAATGAAAACAATCTTCATCTATAAAAATTGATGAAACATAAATCTATAAGAAACATAATTTGGGCATAATACTTGTTATTGTTATAAAGTTAAAGTGTCTTGGCTGGGATAGACTTGAGAGTTAAATATGTCAGCCATGTGGACTTAAACAAATCTTCCCTTCTACTTGTATGTTTATATTAATTAATTAATTAATTCATTCATTAAATGTTAATAATGTCCCTTGGGTGACAGGCATTGTTCTAAGTATAGCATATACTGGAGTGAACAAAACAAACTCTGTATTCTCATGGAATTTACATTCCCATCTTTCTGATGGAAAGAGACAACTAATAAGCAAGATTAGTGAAAATAGTATGTTAGATGGTGAAAAGGGCTAAGGAGACAAGTAAAGTAAGGAAGGGGAAGAGCAAGTATGTTTAGGGAGCTGGAATTTAGTTAGGGTTACCAGGAATAGACTAACCAACACGGTAATGTTTGAGTAAAAATGTTAAGGAGGTGAGAGAATGAGATGTGTTAAATTTTAGGGAAGAACATTCTAGCACTAGAAACAAGTACCAAGATCTTGAGATAGGATCTTATTAGGAATGTTAGGAGAATAACTATGGTTAGGTAGGGTAGATGAGAAGAAAAGGATTAGGAAATGTATCGGAAAGGAAACTGCCAGATCTCATGAGGCTTTGTAGACCTTTGTAAAGGACCATGGCTTTTGCTCTGGCAGATAGGGATCCATTGGAGGGTTTTGAGTAGTTCAGTGACATTGTCTGACTAGCTTTAAAGAAACCACCATTATTATTGTGTTTCAAATAGACTAAAGAGGAACAAGGGAAGAACCAGAGACATCAGTTGGAAGCCATTTCAATAATCAGGAGTGAAAGGAACATGATTTGGTCAGGGCAGAAGCAGTGAAAAGCTGTAGAATTGGTTGGATTCAAATTATATTTTGAAGGTAGAATAAACAGGATTTTTCTGATGGATTAGATGTAGGATGTGAGAGTAAGAAAGGAGACCAGAATGATTGTAATATTTTTAAAATAAACTTTTAATTTAAAAATAGTGCTGGATTAACAGAAGAATTACAAAGATAATACAAAGTTTCCACATATCCTACACCCAGTTTCCCATATTTTTTTAACATCTTACTATCTGTGTGGAACATTTGTTATAATTAATGAACCAATTGTGATACATTATTATTAACTGAAGTTCATATTTATTGAGATTTCTTTAGTTTTTGCCTAATGTCCTTTTTCTGTTCCAAGATACAATCCAGGATACCACATTACACTTAGATGTCAGGTCTTCCTAGACTCTTCTTGGATATGACAGTTTCTTGGACTTTCCTTGTGTTTGATGACCTTGGCAGTATTAAAGAGTACTGGTCATTTGAAGAATATCATTCAGTCGGTATTGATCTGATGTTTTTCTCATGATTAGACTGGAATTCTGTGTTTTGGGGTAGAATACTAGAAGTACAGTGCAATTTTCATCACATCATATCAAGAGTGCACACAATGAACAGGATTATTACAGTTGATGTTTAGTATAATCACCTGTCTAGAGTAGTTTTTGTGAAGTTTCTCTACTCTTTTCTTTCCCTTCCATACTATAGTCTTTTGGAAGAAAGCCACAATGTGTAATCCACACTTAAGGAGTGAGGAGTTATGCTCCACCTCCTTGAGGGACAGAGTATCCACACAAATTATTTGGAATTCTCTATGGAACATTTGTCATATTTACTTATTTATTTAGACTAGTATGGACTCATGGATATTTATTTTATACTTTGGGTCAAAATGCAATACTGTTCAAGTTGTTTCAGTGTTAGCCATTGGGAAATCTTTTAGTTAACTCCTATGTCCCTTTGACATACTGCCATTTTTTTTAGCACTTTCTTACTTTTTGTTACTATAAGATACTTTAGGCTTATCTTTTATATTTTCCACTCTGGTCCTGGTCTCCAATGAACTCTGGTTCCCTTCATTGAAGAATGCATTTGAAACAAAAGTCTGGCTGCTAGGTATTCTCATTGCTACTGGGTTATCAGTCTTTTTAGGTCCTCTCAGATGACAAAGTAAGGAAATATGTGTGTGCATACTAATCTGTGTATACATACATATCTATAGATATTTCTATTTTTAGCCATCTATATCTATATTAAGCTAAACATAATTTCATATTAACGTCTCCACCTCTAATCTGTTACATGTACCACATGGATCATTCCAGCTGTCTCCTATTGCATATTGGTAATTCCCTTACCTACTCCAACAATAGGAAACCTGGCTCATACCATCTGTCATCCATTTACAAAACTGTCCAATTCCCATATACATGTATACTGGTTTCAGAATTATGAATCTGTTCCAGTGTGGGATACAACTTTACTAATGAAATACAGTGCTTATATATATAGTATCTGTGCTTTAATCTTACAGACTCCTCATGTCTAAAGTTACTTAGGTCAGCACCTTTTACCCCATCCCTTTTAGTGAAGGTGTTTCATAATTTGTAATACAGTTAGATCCTTTTGTCACATTCTACACTCCATTGGAGATCAGTCCGTCTCCTAAATTTTTGGGATTTTTAAAAATTAGCATACATTAAGATGTTGCCAAATTTAATGGATTTTGACAAGTGTCATATATTCACCACAATAGTGTTATACAAATACAAAATAGCTAAAAATCCCCTGATCTTCATCTATTCAACCCGACCTCTTTCTCTTTATACCTAGTAACCACTCAGTACAAACTCATGATTTTGAACTGCAGAGTACAAGGCTTTAAAGAATCATCTTACTCATATTTGTTTCAAAGTAACTTTAAAAAGAATCTAAAGAAAAGGAGTATGATTATTATCATTCTGGCTATATATTGCTTCTTAATAAATCACTCAAACTCGGTCATGTAAAAGGACAATCATTTTTTTCCTTTCTTTTTGTATCACAAATTTGCCATTTATGCAAGGCTTCCAGAGGGGGGCTTATCTTGGTTCCCCTACTATATTGTCCAATTTTATCCTTTTGTTGGCTAGTCAACTTGTATAAAAATGTTATCCAGTGAACATTTTGGGAAGTATGTTCAATGCAAGAAATATTTGCTGAGTACTTATGTATGCATTCTACTAAGCAAGGTGATGAATAAAAAAGATACAAAGATAAAGAAGATGTGATTCCTGTCACCAAAGAAGTTGTAGGACATACTAATTTTGATAGAGATTTAGATGCTATAAAAAAGATCAAAATATCAGTGACAACAATTTTAAAAGTGTTTATTTTTCAGGTTATTATCTAGTATAAGTAGTTCACAGTTGATATGGTGGATCCATGATGTCAAGGGGCCAGGTGTTTTTCTAGTTGTCTATTTGCTGCACCATCCCTAGGACCAAAATGTTCCACAAACACCCCCACATTCTGATTGATAGAATGCCAGAAGACACAGTGGAAGAACACATCATTCTCTTTAAGGTCATGATGTGGAAATTGCTCACATCACTTATGCTTCCATCCCCTTGATGAGATTTTTGTCATATGACCACAACTACATTCGAAGGAGGATGGGAAAATAGTATTTAGCTGGAAAACCTGCTCAAAGATTATATTACTGAATGTATGGGGAGAATATTTCCACAAAAGAAATATAAATGATTCTGAAAAATGACTATAGTATAAGGAAGAATGTGATAGGCACTGTTAGATTGATATAAACAATGTAGTTTTTGAATTCAAAGGAGATAGAAATTAATTCTGGATTAAATAGTAGGAAAGTGTACATATACTAATCTGAACATTTAATTATGGGCAAGAATTTGAAAGACTGAATGCTGATCAGAGTCAGAAAGCTATGAAGTTGAATATCGATGAGCAGAAACTAGTCTAGTTTTAAGTCATACTTCAGAGTGAAAGTATCTGAAGATACAGCTAGAAAGAAACTGCAGCAGCCAGTTGTAGATATCCTTTAAGTTTAGGATATGTTCTGGAATGAGGTTAGTGGATTGGCACTCCTTACTATATAGCACATAAAAGATTATTAATAAATAAATATTAATAAATATCATATTTCCTACCATAAGGATTTATATTTAATTCTTCATTTAATAAATATGTCAATTATTTTTAAAGAAAGGAAGTAACTTATATAACCTTATCTTTGAGAAGTTGCTTCAATATTGGGTATCAGTCTCCAGTGGTCAACAGGTCTTTCCCAGCAGCAGATGCAAGGCAATTGGCCTTTGTGTACACCTCACATGCCCAAGTTGAAGGACCTCATATGTGCAACATGAACAACAGATTTAACAGTAGGGTTGACCAGGTGCCATATGACTGCACACGCTTGTGCAGAATAGAAGAACATATATTGGGCTTGTAACAGGAAAAGATACTGCCACACAGGGTGAAAAGCACAGTAAGAATGTGCGGGCTCTTTATCTCTTGGTAAGGAAGTTGTCTAGGCCCAAGCCATTCTTGTATGGCTAAGTAAGGGCCGAAAGACTGCATACATGAAACTGTCTTTCCAAAACTAGCTCTCATTGTAATTTTAGAAAAAGTGTAAAGAAGCTGCAAAAAAAATTATCTAGATGCACTCTCTTTCTTTAAAATAATCATTTGGAAAAATGTCAGTAGACAATGCTACCACATAGACCATGCAGAAATGCCACAGTCTATTGTATGTGAAAATTACAAATAATTAATAAAATTATATCGTATTTACTCTTTTGCTTCTAATACTAAAGTACAGTTTAAGTACTATGGCATTAAAGCAGATTATTTCTATGGCACAGTATGATCTACTGAGTTTCTCTGTGTTTTTTCTTTTTGTATTGCATTGATTTCTGCTTTTATTTCTTTCCTTGTGCTTAATTTGAATTTGTTTTGCTCTTCTTTCTCAAGGTGAAAACTTAGATTATTTTAGCTATTAGTTCTTTTTCTAAAATAAACATTTAATACCATAAATTTAATGCTTTTATGGCAGCCCACAAATTTTGATATGCTAGGTTTCTCTTTTTCATTATATGCAAAATATTTTTCTCATTTCTCTAGTGGTTAACTGACACATGGATTATTTCCAGTTGTGTTATTTAATTTTTGAATTTTTGTGTCTTTTTCCACATATCTTTCTGTTCTTTATTTGTAATTTCATTCCATTTTGGCCTGAAAATATACCTTGAATGACTTCAGTTCTTTTCAACTTGTTGAGGTTTGTTTCTTGGCCCAGAATATGGTCTGCCTTGGTGAACATTCCACTGTATTTGAAAATAATGTGTTTTCTTCTCTGACTGTAAGAGTGCTGTATAAATATCAACTAGGTTAAATTGGTTGATAGTGTTCTTCAGGTCTCCTATATCTTTACGAGTTTCTATTACTTTTTCTGCCAGTTCCTAAGAGAGGAGTGATGAAGTCTCCAACTATAACAATGGATTTGTCTATTTTTCTGCACTTCTGTCAGTTATTCTTTCATGTATTGTGAATTTTTGTTTTTAGGTAAATAAATATTTATGTTTGTGATTATGATCTGTATAACTGTGGTGAATCAATATAATTCAGCAATTCTTGATTTCTTTATAGTTATGTATGTTCTGGAAATATTTCCTGTTCTGTAGTCTATTTTTATCTGATATTAATATAGCTACTTTATAGCTTTCTTTTGCATAGTGCTTACATCACATATCTTTTCCATCCTTTTACTTTTAAACTATGTATGCTTTTATATTTAAAGTGCTTTCCAGTTTATGTAATTATTTCTTATCCCTTCAGCCAATCTGACCTCAGCCTTTTAATTGGGATTTTCAGATCATTTAAATGTAATGTAGTTTCAAAATATTTATATTCACCATCTACTTGTTTTCTGTTTTTCCATTTGTTCTTTGCTCTTTTAATTTTAAAATTATTTTATGACGCTTTTTATTTACACTGTTAGATTATGATGAATACACTTAAAATATGTTTTTAGTAAATGCAGTATCCAGCTGACTTATCATAGTCAACCTCCAAATATTACTATATCACTTCGTGTATAGTTTAAGCAGCTTACAACACTACAATTACATTAGCTCCTTCTCATTTTTTGTGCTGTAGTTGTTACACATTTTACTTCTGCTTATTTTATAGACCCACAATCATGTTGCTAGTTTTGTTTTAGGTGGTCAATTATCACCTTTAAAGTGATTAAAAATACTTTCAATATTTTATGATTACCTTCATTTTACCATTTCCAGTGCTCCTTATTTATTTGTGTACATCCAACTTTGCATCTGGTATCACATTTCTTTTACTTGAAGAACTTCCTTTAACATTTCTTGTTGTATATGTCAACTAACAATTCATCTTTATCTGAAAAAAAAGACTTTATTTCACTATCATTTTTGAAGAATACTGTGGGGAATAGAATTTAGAATCAACAAATTTTCAGTGCTTAAAAGATATGCTCTTTTATTCTTACTTGCTTAGCTTTGGTTAAGAAGTCTGTGGTAAACCTTATCTTCAATGAAATGTTTCATTTTCCTCGACCTGCTTCAAAATTTTCTATTCATCTTTCAGCAGTTTAACTGATATATCCAGTTTTGTTTTGTTTTTGGAATGTATGTTAGATTAATGCTTTCCTATAGCTCTGGAATTTTTTATTCCGTGTTTTCCAGTCTTTTTTTTCTCTTTATATTTCAATTTGGATGATTTATTTTGTTCTATCTTCAGGTTTACTGATTCTTTCCTTAGCTGTTTCCACTCCAGTAATGAGTACATCAAGAATTTTTCATCTCTAGCTTGGTTTTTATTTTTATTTTTATCATTTCCATTAGGCTCTTGTAGTTTTCCTCTGCTGATGAAATCCTCTCTCTGTTGCTATATATTGTCTATGTTTTCCTCTAGATTATTTAACATATGTATTATGGTTATTTTTATGTCCTTGTCTAATAGTTTCAACTTATGGATCAACTCTACGTATGATTGTATTGACTGCTTTATCTCATCAATAAGTCATTGTTCTTGTTTTTGTTGTTGTTTGTCTCATAATTTTTTATTGAATACTGTCATAATATACAGAATAATAGAGACTGGGGTTAATAATATTTATACCAGAAATGCCTCTTGTTTTGTCAGACCATTAGTATGAATCAGTCTAGTCAGGAATTGCTCAGGGTTTAGATTTTGTTGTTATGATTACTTTCATGCAACATAAGTTTTAAATTCATCCAGTGGTTGGCAGAAGTTACCTGTTTTTTCTCAGCACTCTTGCTCTGCTCTCAGCTTTAGAAGTTTCTGCACACCCCAAGCCGTAGAGTGGAGTGTTTGTCCATGTTCTTACTTACCCCTTCTCTAGTGGCAGACTGCTGTTGATTGTTATTGGCATTAGTCGCGAGTTAAGGGTGGAGAGACTTCTTTTACTTCTTTGTGTGTGTGTGTGTGTGTGTGTGTGTGTGTGTGTGTGTGTCTATCTTCAGTGTTTGGCAGACTTCGTGTTCCTGGGCCTCAAAGGTGGACCTTTGCTTTCCTTCCTTCCCTTCTTTCCCATGATAGACAAACTCTGCATTGTATTTGCCATTGGTCTACGGTGGGGATAATTTCTTGCCTCTTATCTAGTGCTAGGTATTCTCTGCCTGCTTTTGGTGTTGAATCCTGGGGTCAAGAGGATTTTCTGCCCTTCCTCCATGGATATAGGGTTTTTGCTTATATACTTCTCCCAGGAGAAAAGGATCTTTGCCTGTGTCCTGTAACTGGAGAGTATTTCTATCTAAACCCTGGTGGCAGTGGGTTTTAATTCCACTACTATACCAAAGTAATAGATTCTTACCTACATTCCAGGGGATGAGAGAGTTTTCTGCTCTTTTTCAAGTGGCTTAAACTTTTGCTTCATAGAAAGAAAGGTATAGGGAAAAATAAGAGACTTTGTTAAGTAGTTGATTATATCCTGAATGCCTATGCCAAGTGGTGAGGGCTCTCTCCAGTCCCTTCCTGCACCAGTGTTTCTCAGGAGCACATGGGGGAAAGCCATGGAAAAGAGCTTATGAGTGAATGAAAACTCCCCTTATTTCTGGGTTCCCCAGATATTACAACTGACATGTTCCCTATCCTTGTCCATTAAAAATTTTTTTAATTTTAGCTTATGTATTTTTATCTTCTTGTTTGATAGCCATCTTTCTCCTGTGCTTAGACATAGGTGAAAATATTGTGTGTTCTGTCCCTCCTCTTACAGGCTTGTCATTCTGTTGAATTCATTTTCCTTGCATGCCTGGAGCTCTCTGATGGGCTCTAGAAAAGTTATGATTCTGTAGATGATCTTTCTTTCATTATTAGTGTGAAAGCAGCATTCCCTGTGGCTTGCTGCATCTTTGTCGTAAGTGGAACTAAACCAATTGTGTTTTCATGCTGATTTAATGAAGCATTAAACATATTTCCTCTTTATTTTATCCAAAATTTTTGTTGTTTTCAAGGGAAAGAGCTTCAGGGTGCTTAGTCTTCTGTACCACTGGAATAGTGCTGATTAAGTCAACATCTATAGTAAAACTATGTTTAAATATGAATACTAAATATTTAAGGACAGTCACTAAAGCTTTATAATTAGCATATATAATTTCCAACCCACTAAAGGAAAAATTTGACTAATTAAACTAAAGGCAGGGTATCTGATGATACTGTTCATCAAATTAAAAAAACCAGTCCTGTATGTGTCATTTCAGAGAATCTTCTTAAATAAACATTCTGCACGTATTTTTTTCTAAAATCAGATTTTTCTAGAAAACAATATAAGAATGGCATCCCTGAAGAAATAAATGGCAATTTTTCATTTTTCTTAGTGTCTGTATTGGAGAAATGGACTTGCATTTTGAGGCTATTCATAATTAGTGTTGTTATTCATCATTAGCTCTTCAAGAGCATTTATTAAGAATAAAAATCCAACAGTAAGGTCAGCTTATTCTACTGAGTGTTGGAATTTTCAGTACTTTTTTTCCCCTGAGAAAAATATCTTTCCTGACCTTTGCTTTTAGCACTCAGTTATGTCTTTTAAGTGCTATGAAAATCTGTTACACTTTTATGTTTGTGCTACATAGCTCAAAAATGCAGTGTCACTTTCCTCCTTGAGGTCATTTTGTTGTGGAAATAATAGAGAAATATATTATTGTAGTACAGCAAAGTCATCTTTACATAGATGAGCTGGTATTGGTAGTAAACACCTTGAAATAGTTAATTCTCACAATTTACTTTCAAGGTATTTACATTCATCACTCCTGTATAGGATACCTTTGTTTTTTCTTCAAATTCTGAATTGTCTTAAGAAAAAAAATAATACTGGAAACTTGGTGTTCTCTCATAGCACACCTCCACTCTAAAATTCAATGACTCTCTAGTATCATTTATTAAAAGACTTAGTATACAATGAATCTGTCTTGGACCCTTTCCCAGGAGATTTTCTAACTGAAGTAGCAGTATATGGCAGGTCCCTAGCATGGAACCAAGAATAGTGAGTTATGGTAAAGCTTTACTGTCTTTTGTAGCATACTCCCTGGAAAACAAAAATTCATCTCTACTATTGTGCAATGTGATGAAAAATTTTAAATTATACTCTTTTCAAGCTCTCTAATTTAGAATTCTAAACTGATTTCATGCCTATAAATTGTCTTTAATATGTAAATGTTTATGAGGAAACATTTGTAGAACATTCAATATAGAGGGTGCACTTAAATCCATTTCTTAGAATAATATTCTCAGGTTATTTTAGTCTACTGGGAAAAAAAACAGTATAGAAGATTTTCAGCTATGCTAGTATGGACATTAGTTAACAATGAGACCTCCATTCATTCATTCATTCACTACAGTTTTATAGAGGGTCTTCTTTAATATAGGCTCTATTAAATGCTGATAACAAATAGATGGAACCTATAGCTTCTGACCATAAAATGATTATATAATCATAATCCTAGTCTGGTAGGAAAGCAGAAGCTAAAATAAATAATGAATACAACATAATAATTGCTGTAATGAGAGTATGGACAAGATTCAATGAGAGCAGAGGAAAAGGAGAATCTAATTTTATTTGTATCAGGAAAGACATCACTGAAGAATTACATAGAACTTTACATAACTCCTTAAAGAAGACATATGATAATTTCATGTCAGGGGCTAAGGATTGGAAGAAGACCAGAGCTCTGAAGGAATATGATTAGCATATACAAAATCTGGGGAAAAATAGAAGTTTGAAAGATTTGGAGAACTTCCAGTATTTCTGGATTAATGGAGCAGAGATTGAATGCAGAAACAGAAGAAAAGGAAGCTGGAGATAGGAACAGGCCCAGTAGTCAAAGATATTACAAGTTTTAGGCTTCTACCTTAGGAAGTGGGAGATCATTGGAAAGTTTTAAGATAAAGATTTGATTTTCATTTCAGAAATACAAGTGAGACCTCACTGTGGAACCAGAAGGTATAAGATTTATTCATTCTATCTTTGTTCTCCAAATAGTGTTACAAAATGGGTGCTATGTTGAGTACTGGGAGTGTAATAATAACAGGATAGCTAGTGGAACTTATAGTCTAGTGGAGGAAGTACAAATAAAAACTCTTTAGAAATTACAAACTGAATGAAAGACAGGGCTTTAGCTAGAATGGTCAGGGAAGGACACTCTTGAGAACTTTCATTACTATAAATAACATACTTTTTGTGACAAACCTTCAAGTGATTATAGTAACCAGGTTATCATGGCACTTGAGCTGAGAACATTGATGTAATATCAGGTCATATGTAACCTGAAATTTGTTCCTTACATCCCAATCAGGGAAGATTTACAAAACCTTTTGCACTGCAGTTGTAAAAACAGTATTTTTGTAATAAGTGTTTTTTAAACTTGAGTTGGAAAAATAGCCACACCTTTCTTTGGAAACTATTGAATTTGTATAAATTTTCTAATAGGAATAGAAATGCTTGAAGTCTATATTTAAAGACTTAATTTTGTGCATTTACAAAGATGTGGAAAGATGCTCCACTGTAGTTAGCATATGAGGCTTGATATAAAAGAATATACAGATCTGTGTAAGGTGGCAGAGATTACAGTGAGCCATGGACTGCTGTGACTTCACAAAGAAGTCTCCATTAGGGAGGAGGGAAGATGTTTTATAAGCTTCTCTGGCCAGTGATGGAGGATTTTTGATTCAGAATAGAACCACACCTATTTTTTTATTTTATTACATGTGTGTTTTAAAAATTTTATATACATTTGTGTTTGTATGTGCATTTAAGTTAATGTATTATAAAAAATTATAAAATATAGTTGTATAATGTTGGTTCTGTTCTTCTCAACTAAAAAAAATTAAATGTTATTCTAAGTAATCTTTTACCAATTTACCTGGATTGATTAGATTCTCTAACAATTGTATACATGAATTAAGCAACAACTCTTACCTAATGATCTACATATGAGCAAGCCTACTCCTGAGTGGTGTATTGGCAGGTAGTAAGTGCTTGTTAAATTAAGGGAATGTTTATGTCTTTTGGGAAGTGTCATATTATAGTGACTCAGAGTACTGACTCAGCTCTCACATGGCCTGGGTTCCAATCCTATGTCTGCCATTTGTTAACTTGAATTTTATGCGTATTACCCAATCTTGCTAAGTCTCAATTTCTTCACATTTAGAATAGGGAGAGAAATGCTACCTATATATAAGCTGGTTGTTCAGTGAGATAATCCACAGTCCCTGCCACATGTTAATTCCCCAATACTAACTTCTGACTATTTAGAGAAAAATATTCATAGTCTCCCTAAAGAAAAATAATTTACTGGCTAAAATCAAAACTGAAGTTGGGGAAATGGGCTTATTTTGCTTTGAATGAAGTAACAAATCTGTGTTCAATTACAGGGTCATCTCATAATGAAAAGGACGAGAAAACAAAACCCCTAACCTTTTTTAGTTCAAGAAGTTTCCTTAAAAAGTTTTAAAGAATCCAGTTCCCACCATGTGGATATATATATAATATAGTATTCATATGATACTATTTTTAATAGATTTTTCTAGTTGACATATTGGTAGTTTTTATTAGCATTATCATATTGGTGGTCATGAATATCTTGGTTGAAGAAAAAATCTCTTAGCATGTTTTCACTTAAGTGATTTCAAGAAATATTTCAAAATCCAAAGCTTACATTTATAAACTAAAACTCTAAAATTAAAGAGGATAAGCCAAAATAGAATAAATGAGTTGCTATTTAGTGAAGTGTTCCTATGAAAATTAAAGTCTTATCTGGGGAGAAGTGGTGAAGAAAAAGGAATTAAACTGAATAAATGTTCTCCTTGTTTTTTTTTCTGTAATTTGAAAATGATGTCAAAATGCAAAAGTGATGACCACTGTTTCTTCCACTCCTAAAGATGTTTGAAATGTATCTGAATATTTTCAGGGCACAAGAAATCTTGCTATTGCTAAAATGTTTGGGCATATAGGTGGAAACACTCTATAATGAAATTAACATGATTTTTTAATTATCTGTTTCCTTCAGGGCCAGACACATAAAAATTTGCTCAGCCATCATAATGTTCAGGACATATTTCACTTATACCAAGTTTTACTCTAAATAAATAACCAACAAAATATCTCTATTTGGAGTTTCACTATGAAATAGATTTTTCTGTCACTGTTAGGGCTTACTGAGAAGATGAAAGCACAGAATATTTTTAGCCTGTACTGACAAGGTTTCTAAACTGATATTTATTGACCTTTTGCAGGTATACTACCTATTAAAAAGGCTGAAAAAAACACATTTCAAAGATCTACAATATAGAATGGAAAAGGAAAGAAACAATTCAGATTAATTTTGGGGAGCTATAAAATAATGTAAACCAAATTTCCTTTGAAACAAGGTATATGTTATTTATTTCAGTAGTAAAATAGAACATATATACACTTAAAAATTACATCTTCATATGCAGTCTATGTTTTTAGTGAGAATTGGCACTGAGGTTGAGTTTGGGGAAAATTTTTTTTGATTGAGGTATAAGTGTCTTACAATTAACATTTCAATTGTATTACTTCTGTACAATAGACAAAAATGTATAGAATATAATTATTTGGCCATGATATCAAACAGAAAGGTTGCACTCTTTTAAATTTTTATTTTTTCTCTTCAGTTTCAACAATAACTTGATTTTGCTGTTAGAAACATCATTAATGTTGCATCAGAATCCATAACAGAAAGGCTAGACACTGTTAGTCCTGTGAAGTTGAGTCTACCCTTTTTTCCTCTGAGCTGCCCTTTTTTAAAAAAAAACAAACCTATTTCCCAGGAGTTAGCAGTTCATTAAGACATCATGACTTATGCACTCCTTTTCTCAATATTTTTCTCTCAGCAGTGAAGAACGGAATTTTAACTGAATTGTGATTAAGTGGGTATAGGAATTAATCTAATGCCTTAACATTTTTATTTCATTTGGAACCTGTTGAGTGTTGAAAGTTTCATAATACATTCTAAGTGATTTTATGTCTGAAAGGGTGTTTAAGGGTATTCATAACATACTATTTCCATTTTCTCTAGGAAATGTTTGACTCTATATACTTAAAGAAAATAATATTGGGTCAAATGCTGAATTTAAGCTAACATTGTTTATCATTGACAAATATTTCAATATTGTCTTTTGTGTGAAAAATGCTAGTGTCATGTAAAAAGACAGTTACAGCTTTCAGCCTTAATAGACTCAGTCCTTGTATTTCTTCTGGGTTCTTTTCTGTCTCTCTTAATTCACTTGTAGAAGTGGATACATCAACTAAGACCATAGCATAATTATACATGCTGGTGCTATAAGAGGATTTTATTTTTCAGGAGACATTACTTTCTGCTTCAGGGTAGAAGTAGATTTTTTTAGGGACATATTTGTTCTAAATCCAGCTGTGCTACCTAGGTATCTAGTTTTCATTACTTTTGGTGAGAGCCCTGTCCTAAACTCAAATAAGGATATGTGAGTACATTTGGTTTATGTTAAAACTCAACACTTATGCTTATTATTAGCTGTAGTCGACTTTATACAGCCTGGAGTCCACATAATTTGCCATCTTTCAAATCTGAACTCAAACACACAGAACAGTTCTTTAAACACACAGAAAATCGCCATTCCAAAAATTTTTATTTAAACAAATACAACTGGGTCTCTGCAGTTTTGAAATGTATTATTGTCCCCCAAAGGAACTTCTGGGAACATTGCCCAAATCAGACTTTCATCTTCTGAAATAAAACTTGAAATTCATCAAAAATGAATTTCATGCCGCACATACACATCATTATATGAAAAAATTAAGGCAATCACGAATATAGTGCCTGAATTGGTCAACTTACTATACAGTTTTAAATGAGAAAAGGAAATTTTCTTCATATTGAGAGTCTTCCCCCAAAGACATCGTTATAAAGTATTCCAAAGCTAAGGGGAAATGTCAATAGATGACAAATAGAAACTTTTTTTCAAAGAAAGAGGTATTCATGATCATTATTTCTTAGCCTTACCAAAAAGTCTCTTGATTTTTACCCAAATTTACATAAGCAAAGATAAAAAATAAATATTAGGCAGTTTACTTCTTTCATAATAAACATTCTATATGTACATCCATGTTAAATCTATTTATGTCTTTAATCTCATTAATGTTTATATCAGTCATAACACTCTTGAACAATTTTTTTCTGTAGGGATATTTTTTATTTTTTTCATTTTCCTATTATTAAAATACAGTTACCTGAGCAACATTATGGTTACTAGACTCTCCCTATTATCAAGTCCCCACCACATACCCCATTGCAGTCACTGTCCATCAGAGTGGTAGGATGTTATAGAATCACTACTTGTCTTCTCTGTGTTATACTGCCTTCCCCGTATACCCCCACCCCACCCCCACCCCTGCTACATTAGGTGTGCTGATTGTAATAGCCCATTTTACCCCTTATCCCTCCCTTCCCACCCGTCTACCCCAGTCCCTATCCCTTTGGTAACTGTTAGTCCATTCTTGGGTTCTTGAGTCTGCTACTGTTTTTTGTTCCTTCAGTTTTTTCTTTGTTCTTATACTCCACAGAGGAGTGAAATCATTTATACTTGTCTTTCTCTGCCTGGCTTATTTCACTGAGCATATTACCCTCTAGCTCCATCCATGTTGTTGCAAATGGTAGGATTTGTTTTCTTCTTATGGCTGAATATATTCCATTGTGTATATGTACCACATCTTCTTTATCCATTCATCTACTGATGGACACTTAGGTTGCTTTCATTTCTTGGCTATTGTAAATAGTGCTGCGATAAACACAGGGGTGCATATGTCTTTTTCAAACTGGGCTGCTGCATTCTTAGGGTAAATTCCTAGGAGTGGAATTACTGGGTCAAGTGGTATTTCTATTTTGAGTTTTTTGAGAAACCTCCATACTGCTTTCCACAATGGTTGTACTAATTTACATTCCCACCAGCAGTGTAGGAAGGTTCCCCTTTCTCCACATCCTCACCAACATTTGTTGTTGTTTGTCTTTTGGATGGTGGCCATCCTAACTGGTGTGAGGTAATATCTCATTGTGGTTTTAATTTGCGTTTCTCTGAGGACTAGTGATATGTGCATCTTTTCATGTGCCTGTTGGCATCTGAATTTTTTCTTTGGAGAAGTGTCTGTTTAGCTCCTCTGCCCATTTTTTAATTGGCTTATTTGCTTTTTGTTTGTTCAGGTGTGAGCTCTTTATATAATTTGGATGTGAACCCCTTATCGGATATGTCATTTATGAATATATTCTCCCATACTGTAGGATGTCTTTTTGTTCTATTGATGGTGTCCTTTGCTGTACAGAAGCTTTTCAGTTTGATATACTCCCAGTTGTTCATTTTGCTTTTGTTTCCTTGCCCAGGGAGATATGTTCATAAAGAAGTTGCTCATGTTTATGTCCAAGAGATTTTTGCCTATATTTTTTTCTAAGAGTTTTATGGTTTCATGACTTACATTCAGGTCTTTGATCCATTTTGAGTTTATTTTTGTATATGGGGTTAGACAGTAATCCAGTTTCATTCTCTTACACGTAGCTGTCCTGTTTTGCCAACACCAGCTGTTGAAGAGGCTGTCATTTCCCCATTGTATATCCATGGCTCCTTTATCATTTATTAATTGACCATATATGCTTGGGTTTATATCTGGGATCTCCATTCTGTTCCACTGGTCTATGGGACTGTTCTTCTACCAGTACCAAATTGTCTTGATTACTGTAGCTTTGTAGTAGAGCTTGAAGTCAAGAAACGTAATTCCCCCTGTTTTATTCCTCCTTCTCAGGATTGCTTTGACTATTCAGTGTCTTTTGTGGTTCCATATGAATTTTAGAACTATTTGCTCTAGTTCTTTGAAGAATGTTGTAGGTATTTTGATAGGGATTGCACTGAATCTGTAGATTGCTTTAGGCAGGATGGCCATTTTGACAATATTAATTCTTCCTAGCCAAGCGCATGGGATGAATTTCCATTTATGAGTGTTCTCTTTAATTTCTCTTAAGAGTGTCTTGTAGTTTTCAGGGTATAGGTTTTTCACTTCCTTGGTTATTTTTATTCCTAGGTATTTTATTCGATTGGATGAAATTGTGAATGGAATTGTTTTCCTGATTTCTCCTGCTGCTAGTTCATCGTTAGTGTATAGGAATGCAACAGATTTCTGTGTATTAATTTTTATCCCACAACGTTACTGAATTCAGATATTAGGTCTAGTAGTTTTGGAGTGGATTCTTTAGGGTTTTTTATGTACAATATCATGTCATCTGCAAACAGGGACAGTCTGAGTTCTTCATTGCCAGTATGGATGCCTTTTATTTCTTTGTATTGTCTGATTGCAATGGCTAGGACCTCCAGAACTATGTTCAATAAAAGTGGGGAGAGTGGGCATCCTTGTCTTGTTCCCAATCTTAAAGGAAAAGCTTTCAGCTTCTCGCTGTTAAGGATAATGTTGGATATGCGTTTGTCATATATGGCCTTTATTATGTTGAGGTACTTGCCGTCTATACCGATTTTGTTGAGAGTTTTTATCGTGAATGAATGTTGAATTTTGTCGAATGCTTTTTCAGCATCTATGGAGATTATCGTGTGTTTTTTGTCCTTCTTTTTCTTGATGTAGTGGATGATGTTGATGGATTTTCAAATGTTGTACAATCCTTGCATCCCTAGGATGAATCCCACTTGATCATGAAAAATGATCTTGATGTATTTTTTAATTCAGTTTGCTAATATTTTGTTGAGTATTTTTTCATCTATGTTCATCAGGGATATTGGTCTGTAATTTTCTTTTTTGGTGAGGTCTTTGCCTGGTTTTGGTATTAGAGTGATGTTGGCCTCATAGAATGAGTTTGGGGGTATTCCCACCTCTTCTACTTTTAGAAAACTTTAATGAGGATGGGTATTAGGTCTTCACTAAATGTTTGGTAAAATTCAGCAGTGAAACCATCTGGTCAAGGAATTTTATTCTTAGGTAATTTTTTGATTACCAGTTCAATTTCTTTGCTGTTAATTAGTCTGTTCAGATTTTCTGTTTCTTCCTCGGTCAGCTTTGGAAGGTTCTATTTTTCTAGAAAGTGTCCATTTCTTCTAGGTTGTCCAGTTTGTTACCATATAATTTTTCATAGTATTCTCTCATAATTCTTTGTATTTCTGTGGTGTCCGTAGTGATTTTTTCCCTTCTCATTTCTGATTCTGTTTATGTGTGTAGACTCTCTTTTTTCTTGATAAGTCCAGCTAGGGGTTTATCTGTTTTGTTTATTTTCTCAAAGAACCAACTCCTGCTTTCATAGATTCTTTCTATTTTATTCTTCTCAATTTTATTTAATTCTGTTTATTCTTTATTATTTCCCTCCTTCTATTGACTTTGGGCCTCATTTGTTCTTCCTTTTCTAGTTTCATTAATTGTGAGTTTAGACATGTGTTTGTGGGCTTATTCATTTTCTTCGTGTAATTTATTTCTAGTTTCACACCTTTGTTATCTGAGAGGGTGGTTGGTACAATTTCAATCTTTTTAAATTTACTGAGGCTCTTTTTATGGCCTACTATATGATCTATTCTTGAAAATGTTCCATGTGCGCTTGAGAAGGATATGTATTCTGTTGCTTTTGAGGGTAGAGTTCTGTAGATATCTGTTAGGTCCATCTGTTCTAATACATTGTCCAGTGCCTCTGTCTCTTTATTTATTTTCTGTCTGGTTGATCTGTCCTTTGTAGTGAGTGGTGAGTTGAAGTCTCCTAAAATGAATGCAGTGCATTCTATTTCCCCCTTTAATTCTGTTAGTATTTGTTTCACATATGTAGGTGATCATGTGTTTGGTGCATAAATATTCATAATAGTTATATCCTCTTGTTGGACTGACCCTTTTATCATTATATAATGTCCTTCTTTGCCTCTTGTGACTCTCTTTGTTTTGAAGTCTATTTTGTCTGATACAAGCACTGCAACTTCTGCTTTTTTCTCACTATTAGTTGCATGAAATATCTTTTCCATCCCTTCGCTTTCAGTCTGTGTAAGTCTTTGGCTTTGAAGTGAGTCTCTTGTAGGCAGCATATAGATTGGTCTTGTTTTTTTATCCATTCGGTAACTCTATTTCTTTTGATTGGTGCATTCAGTCCATTTACATTTAGGGTGATTATCGATAGGTATGTACTTATTACCATTGCCGGCTTTAGATTTGTTTTTACCAAAGGTTCAAGGGCAATTCCATTACTTCCATCTATAGGAATCCCTCCAAAATGCCCTGTAGAGGTGGTTTGTGGGAGGTAAATTCTCTCAGCTTTTGCTTATCTGAAAATTGTTTAATCCGTCCTTCAAATTTAAATGATAAACTTGTCGGGTAGAGTATTCTTGGTTCAAGGCCCTTGTGCTTCATTGCATTAAATATATCATGTCAGTGCCTTCTGGCCTGTAAGGTTTCTGTTGAGAAGTCTGATGATAGCCTGATGGGTTTTCCTTTGTATGTGATCTTTTTCTCTCTATAGCTGCTTTTAAAAGTCTGTCTTTATCCTTGATCTTTGCCATTTTCATTATTATATGTCTTGATGTTTTCTTCCTTGCATCCCTTGTGTTGGGAGATCTGTGCACCTCCATGGCTTGAGAGACTATCTTCTTCCCCAGATTCGGGAAGTTTTCAGCAATTACCTCCTCAATGACACCTTCTATCCCTTGTTCTCTCTCTTCTTCATCTGGTACCCCTATAATGTGAATATTGTTGCGTTTGGAGTGGTCACACAGTTCCCTCAATATTCTTTCACTTTTAGAGATCCTTTTTTCTTTCTGTGCCTCAGCTTCTTTGTATTCCTCTTCTCTAATTTCTATTCCATTTACTGTCTCTTCTACTATATCTAATCTTCTTTTAAATCCCTCCATTGTATGTTTCATTTCAGATATGGAATTTCTTAATGATTGAATCTTCAACTTAAATTTGTTCCTGAGTTCTTGAGTATTTTTCTGTATCTCCATAAGCATGTTTATAATTTTTATTTTGAACTCTCTTTCAGGAAGATTAGTGAGTTCAGTTTCATTTAGCCCTCCTTCTGGGGTTTGTGAGATTTTGGTCTGAAATGTGTTCTTTTTTTGTTTAATATTTCTGTGTGGTGCCCACTAGTGTGCAGAAACTCCAGTCTCTGGAGCTGCTCAGCCCCTAAAGTGAGGTTGGGAGTCGTAGGCGAGCGGAGCTGGTGCCTCGGGGGAGGAAAGATCTGTTTCCTGATTCTTGTCTGCGGTGTCTGTCTCCAGTGTCAGAGCCAGTGGGCCAAGCACACACGTGTAATCCTCTGTGCTTTGCGTCTCTAACTGTTGTAGGCAGGGCTTCCCTCTGTCTGGCCTGACATCTGTGCTGTGACTGCCGTTTTGCAAGCAGGTGCCTGCAGGCCAGTAGAAGTTTGGCAGGCTGTGTGTCACAGTGGGGGGCCTCAGAGTAGGCAACCAGGGGAATGGAGCACCTGAAGCTCCCTGGAGTTCCCAGCCTTGTCCAGCTCTCCCTTCTCCCGCACAGTAAGCTTCGTGCAAACCCCGCCCCTTCAGTAGCCCTGTCGCTGCTGGGAAGCCTCTCAGACTGCCTGCCTTTCCTCTGACACAGAGTGGCTGGGTGAGGATCCCATTCTCCAGAAACGGCCGCAATGTCAATTTCTCAAGCACTCCGCCCGTCCGAGCTCTCCAATGTCCAGAGCAACAAACACTACAGGATTCTGCTCATAAAGCAAATCTCCAGGGCCAGGTATTCAGCAGTCCCAGTCTTCCACCCCCTCCCCCACTTCATTTCTCTTCCTCCCCCTGGTGAGTTGGGGTAGGGGAAGGGCTCGGGTCCCACCAGATTGAGGCTTTCACACTAACCCTGTTTTGTGAGGTCTGCTCTGTTCGTGAGGTCTGTTTGCAGTCTGGTTCAGCCTTCTTTCTTGTTACTGTTTTAAGGTTTGTTGTATTAATTAACTATATTTTTGTACAATTTGTGATTTTGGGAAGAGCTCTCCATCTCACCTCTCACACCCCCATCTTGCAAGTCTGTGTATGTCTCAAACACTTTTTAGTAATCCCAATGTGAATAGTTTCTATACATTTAATTACCATTAGTTGTAGTCATATGTAATCTGTGAACTCATGGATAAGAATATCATTAAAATGAATCATTTAGAAACTTAGCATTTGTGGGTAAATTCCAGGGAAGTCTAAATTTACACTAATTATGCTTCACGGAGGCTATTGGAAGCCATTATATCTAAACTCCAGAGTTTGTGGTTCTTTTAGATTACTACTAATTCATTAGGGACAAACACTGATGTTTATTTACCAAGGTCCTAATGGAAGTCATTATATTCTTATGGATTCTTTGATTTTTAAAAATAATTTCAGTATTGTACTATATACCAACATAAATTAAAATTCTTAAATTGTTACTTTAATCATTACTTTACCTTTACTCAAAAAAAATTTGCTCACCCCCAAGATTCTGCAGAAAAATATTGCACTGGTATTGAAGGAATTAATTTTACCATATGCCCCAAATTATCTCTTCTATTAAATCTCTGACCATGTTCCTATATAAAGTCTTACAAGTAGTTATTTTTTTAAAGCTTAAACATGCAATCTCTTCATTCCTAGTTCTCCAATTCATCATCCCTGGTGAATCAGATATAAAGACTGGAATTCAGCACCTTGGATAGTTTCAATTGCTGCAATTCTTTGGCTTCCTTTGATAGACAATCAGCATTGATAACTTTACTCTTGAAGCCCTGCAAAAAACTGAGCCCTGTGACACTCAGGGATGCTTATGGACATTATCACTGAATGTACGCAATGTTAACATGCTTGATTAAGATGTGGGTTTAATCTATGGTGTCCTGAGTTCCCATTCATTGATATCTGCCTTCTCTCAAGTTTTGGACCAATTTTTCTGTTCTATAAACAATGCTGTAATGCATGCAAGGAGCCCTGGCAACATTTGCAAGAGCTTCATGGATGTATTCCACTAAGAAGTGGAATCCCTGGATCCTGGGATATGAGCATCTTCAGCTTTACTTCATGTTGCCAGATTATACCTCAAAATGAGTGGACCTATTTATACTCCTACCAGCAGTGTATGAGTGTTTCTATTTCTCTGTACTTTCTTCAGTCAACCTTCCTACTTTGGGACCTATTTTTTAACACAATGTAATAGGTATATTATGTCACTCATTTTGCATTTTCCAACTGACTAATGAGATTGAGAATCTTTTTAGATTTGTTGGTAGACAATGCTCTACATGTCTTTCATGTTTATGAACATCCTACAAGTAAGACACTGCAGTTTACTTCTTTTTTATTAAGGTATCATTGATATACAATCTTATGAAGGTTTCACATAAGCAACATTGTGGTTACAATATTGACTTATATTATATAGTCCCCCAATATTATATATTACAGTCACTGTCCATCAGTGTAGTAAGATGCTATGGAGTCTTTACTTGTCTTTTCTGTGCTATACTGCCTTCCCCATGACCTATCTATATTGTGTGTGACACTGCAGTTAACTTTTAAAGAACGTTTGTCAAGATTAGTCTTGGATAATGTCGTCGTACTATAAATATCTGGGCTCCCTAACCTCAGGGTTCCTCTTCTGTAATGCAATCCATTGTATGTGCAGGTGTCATCTGTTCCTCTTTGTATTGCCCTTTGGAAGTTTGAGCTCAGGGAATTAGCATAAAAATGCTGACACTCTGGTCCTTAGGTCATTTTCTGAACTGTCTTGCTGTCCCTTCCATGGTGGTCCAACAGAAAGAATATGGAATCCCATAAGATAAAGAGAAATCTTTATTTAAGTTGTCTTTTTGTTGATTAGAAGTTAAAGGCACATGGAAACTAAAAAATGCATTATCTCAAAATGACCATTTAAAGAGGCTAACAGGAACTAGAGGCTTATAGTGGTTTACCCCAACTCTGTTTAGTTGTATCTCCCAATTCCGTGGTTGTCATAGGCATTGTGACTATAATTTTATCCATTGCATAGATTGACAGCACTTGTTTTTCAGTCTTGGAAATAGCCTAAGCTTTTTTTTCCTATTCCATTAGTACCTGAGGACCAAGACCAATTCATGTTCCTATGTCAAGGCCTCAAATATATGTTTTTAGTAATCTCTGAGAGCATAACAATTCTCCTGTTATTTGCACGAGTGGATAGTTTAGGGTTTAGCCTCTGGCTTCGTGCAAGTTTCTCTGTACCAATTATAGCAGTGGAACTTCTGACAAACTCCTTGTTTCTGAATTGTAAGACTCATTAGTTTACAGGTCCTGTCTCACATAGTGTTTCTGTTTTATGTCTTGACCACAGAGATGCTTATGGTTTTTGATCTTAGATATGTCTTTAAATTTTCTTCTTTTCTAATTTGCTCATCATTGTTACATGATTACAGCAGAGGGAATTATAAAAGCATAAATTTACTATATTGACCAAAAGCTACCCACCTCTACTCTTTATGGGAGATGTGGCTGAATTAACTGCAGTCGATTCTGAAGATAAAGGAAGAGAAATTACAGAAGTAGAGTCTGAGGGGGCTTGTGACTATTAAATAAATTTAAAGTCCATAGCACAGCACCTGTAATATAGAAGTTATTTGGTGAATTTTGTTAATTTCCCTTATTCTTTTACTCTTCATTCCCTCCTTTCTACCTATTTCCAATAGGTTGTAATGGCATGCATGGGAAGGGAAAAGTGGGAGGTATGATTAATTGGAGTTTATTAACTCCAATTATTTGTGATCTTGTCCCACCTAACTAAGAGGAGTGGAGGGGCTACTGAGAACCATGTGTGAAGTTCACAATTCATGGTCACAAGCTCACTAAAAGACTGAACCCCAACTGTAGGACTATAGAGTGCTTCCCCTCCTGCCACAACTTACCACCACATTACTAAAGGCCTATTTACAACAGTTCCTTTTATCCCATATATTATGTTCAGCTATCAAGAAAAAAATCACAAGGCATACTAAAAGGCAAAATAACACAATTTGATGAAACAGAGTAAACATCAAAACTAGACATGACAAGAATATTGGAATCATCATACTGGAAATTTAAAACAACCATGATTAGTATGCCAAGGACTCTAATCAACCTTGATAGCTTGATCTCAATACTGTGCTTTGAGTTTGTGAGGAAGACAGTGTGCAAGAACAGATGGGTGATATAAGCAGAAAGATGGAAATAATAAGAAGAAACCAAAAGAAATCCTAGAGATCAAAAACGCTGTAACAGAATGAAGAATGCCTTTGATGAGCTTATTAGTAGACTGGGTTACTCCTTTATTTATGCGGTCTTTATAAGGATCTGCTGTAAAGACCTGGACATGTCCTTGTTGACAGGATGTACCAGAGGAATAAGATAGTAGGTAGGTGCCAAGTGTATCTTACAGGGACTTATCCTTGAACACTGGTATATATTAAGGTGACTCTTCCATCAAATGTCAGGACTGCAGTGGAGCATGGCTATTTAAATACATCATGCTTTTAATTTTAAAAGCCTTCCTTTAAAGTCCTTCATGTAGGAAAAAGAATCTTTGAAATCATGGACAGCAAGGCACTTAACTTTTATTCTGTGTTTTAGGGAGTATTCATCTCCCAGAGAATTTCTAAAGCTAATAATTCTAAGAATTGGTGCAATTCTATTGGACTTGACCTTGATAGCTTGATCTCAACACTGTGCTTTGAGAGGAAAGAATGGAAGTAAAGCAGTGAAGCCTTGAGTTTTTCTCATCTCTCTTCTATCTGACCTGAGTCCATATAAGCTAGATAGCTGGATTCCTATGCTTTGTATTATTACATAAAATGTCTACCTCAACAGCAATAGCCTTATCTCTTCAAGTGACCTGGAAACTTAGTGGAAAAGTTTTATATGCTCATCTTTTCATTTCAAAACTTTGTTGCTTAAAGTTTACTTAACTGCTTTATGAAGAGTTGGCTTGGTTTTCCTTACTGAAATCTGAAGACCTGCCAAGTTTGAATTTATAGCTTTAGAAGATATATATATTCATATTATATATAATATTCATATGTACTTATATGTAATATTCATATGTATATACACACATATTTATTTTCTCCATGCTGGCAATAAAAAGACAAAGTTCTTTTCCAAGTTCATATTTCATAGGTAGTTAAGTGGCTTAATTTAAAAATTATAGATAAACATAGGTTGAAACCATAATATTTTAGAATAATCACATCAGCCAATTTCTGAAAAAAACAAATCTGAGAATCCCATTTTTTAGCTTTAACTATCATCATCTACTTTCCATATTACTATAAAAATGGTGGAGAGCCTCAGACAATAAGAAAATAATTGTATTCAGTCTTCCAATGTAGCCTCAGGAAGATACTGAGAATAATATTTTTAGTGTGCTTAGCACATGTGGCTTAAAAAGAATTGTATAATATTGAAGTGATTCACTTTCTTTCATACTTCCCCATGAATGGAATTAGTGACGTTTATAAATGTTTAACACTTGGCTGTTATGGTGGGGTACACTCTGATTTGTAGAATTTGCCAGTTTCCATGGTATAAACGCTTCCTCCATGGCTGATGTCAACCAATTTGCAAAAGTTCTGAAAATTTAAGAATCAATTCTCAGAAGCTAAGCATACCACTAAGTGTAACTTTGTCTACTTCTATGAGGCAATATAAATCTATGAAGATGTCTTATTTGGTAATGTTATTTTTAATAACCACATGTTTCAATATCAAAAGTACATTTCAAGCATTGTGAGATCTTTAAAATGAGATAACTGAAATTGAAAATAAAACATAAACTGTATCTCAACCTATCACTACCTTACTTTTTTTGTTCAATGAAAACAGATACTTTAATTTTTTCCCTTCTCATGGACTTATTATTTTGAAAATAATTTTAGTATAGAAAGAAACTTTTTAGAAGCATAACATACCTAATCTTTAAAAGCAATTTGATAGATTCTGTATAATTTTGTGATTCAAAATATTAGAGAAAAAGGGAACTCATTCTTCTTTGAGAGCAAACAAGGTCTGGAGCAAGACTTCTTAGACTCAGAGGTTCTCTGAGGGTTCCAATATTTAAAGGTCTGAATCAGCTCATTGTTTTCAGGCATATTAATAGTTAATCTCTTTGTACCTCTCAAATACAGCATCAGGACCCAAAGAACACCAAAGTAAGTGTAGTTAACTGTGGTCCCTTCCTAAGGAACTAGTTCATAAACAAAGTCTGGGAATATTTATTTCATGTTATTCATCACAGGACTGGCAAAAAAAAAATTGTCTGATTTTAACTTAGTATATAATCTTCTTGTTATGAGATAATAAGATATATTTAGTAAAATTTTAAGTGTGGAACTAATCTTGCCATTTCTAGAACACTTCTGGTTTACCAGATGGATTTTGACATGCTCTTCTTCTTGAAATCCTCTAAGGTGTCTTAGGCATGTCAGTTTGGTAGTAGCAGTTTGGTGGTAGCAGTCTAGGACTAGATTATCATCTTGAGAGAATGATTTAAAAGAGTAAAACCATTTCAAAATGACATATTTTAAGACTAAATTTAGAAACAATGATATTTTCATTGTAAGTATAATATATCCACATTAAAAAATAAAAAATAAAGTAAAAAGGAACTCTAATGCAACTAGTATTATTTGCATGTTTTCTACTGAATTTTCTTTCTTTTTTGTCATCAGAGACAAGAATGAAATGCTGAGTTTATATTTTTTATGCAATCATTCATGTAAATGAACTGTGCTATTGGCAACATTTTTAGGTCTTCAGACTGCAGACTTTAAATATGATAGCCTTAGGGGTGAAATCTGAGAATGTGATCTGTTTGGATGTAAAAGATTTTGTTTGCCTTGAGCAACTTTATGGGGCTGTGGAGGCTGAAAAAAATAGATGACTGGAAAATAAAACAGCAATTCTTATATGGGTTGCAACAAAGGATGAAGGCAGAAAAAGCTTTAAATCCCCAACAGCCTCATTTATTTTTAAATAAAACACCATTTTCTATTCCCTTTCCCAAATTTAAATTAAAATAGGCATGTAAAATTATTTTTATTAGCTGTATTTTGGTACAGAAATAATTTTTATTTGGAAAACTACCCTTAGGTGGCTGATGTATTCCCACATTACAGATTATATACTTTTATAAGGTGTAGCGATATTACTGATCCTTAAGAATTCTAAACCATTATTTAGAATGGAATCATATTACTTCATGATGTGTTCTCCTTCTGATGATCTGTACTTCGAAAAAGCACATACATACACACTCATACACACACATACATGCACACAAACAGGAATAAATATTTAGTAATGCTAGTATTGTTAATGAACTAAATTTGTTTTTTCAATTTGATAAAAATTAATTATTTTTCTTCCCTAGAATTCCTAAGAGAAAATTAAGGCTATATAATTCTAGACTTTTTTTGGAGTGTTAAATCAACATCTCAAAATTCCATGGTTTTTCAGTGTTTTCAGACATTCCTCTTGTCTTTTGCTGGTAAATTGTTTATTTCATGAAGTTACTAGTATGTTCGGCTGATAAAAACAATATAAAAATAAGATCAGTATAACGATTTGGGTTCTCAGCAGGACTGATAAATAAATTGTGCTGTGCTTTGGCAATTACTCTCCCCTCCTGAGCTCCTGGCAGACAATGATTAGCAGCGATGGAGCGATTTCCAACTGGGCTTGAATATAGAGACATTTCAGTTAGCACTTGAGTCAAAACATATTTGCTGGCTTGATGTGAAACACAAATTGTATTTACAACCCTGGTCAGTTGTCTTGCTTGGGAGAGAAAGTACAGTCAGGACTAATACAAATGACTGCCTCTTCAAGAAAGTCAGTTCTGAGAGAATGCTGATATATGATCAGAACTGCAACTGTGTATATAAAGGTATACAAAGTACATGACATTTTTAATGACATAAACTGAGGGTTTTTTTTTTTTGGCAACATATGTGCATGAACCTAACTTAAAGAGGACTCTTAGCCAGCCTTACCCCTACCTCTGACAAAACATTGGGGAACACAGAGAGCTGGGATTCCCCATTTATCAAATGATTACATTGAGATTTGAGGCAACTTATTGAGGTAGAAGAATAGAGAATTTTCCTGGTGATGAGGTCATTACCTGAGTTTTTTTTTTTTTTTTTTGCCAGAAAAATCCAGCTTACCAGATCCCCTTATTGTTTGGTAATAACTTATTCTAATGGGAACTGTGTTCTTATGTTAATGGTACAATACCATACTATCATACACAGTAGGCATTTCTAACTACTTTTACTTTTAAAAATGAAAGCTCAGGACCAATAGATATCTGTGACTGACCATTTTATGTCCCTTAGTATTTTATGTGTCTTTACTGGTGAAAACTGAAATCTTGCATGTTCTGACCAGATGCTAGTACACTCTGGGTACTTAATCAATGGTAAAACATGAGATTTGAAAGAAGAAATGATATTACTTTACTGAAGTTCACTATCTTTTGGCTTCATAAAGCTTTAGCACATTCTCCTAGAGCAACTAACCAGGACAATTGCATTATATATAATCATTAGTTTCTTCCTGATCCACTGCTTATAATTGACATCACTACATTTAGTTAAATTAAATTTGAAAAGAATGTAGTGATTGAAAATAGCCAGTTGAGTGAACCAGCCAGAATGCACAGTGATTAGTACTGAAAAAGAAAATGATATGCATTGTGATAATTATTGCAGTGCTTTCCTATCAAATGATCCTTTTAATTTCTCCTTTTCTCTTTCCCTTCCTCTCCCTCTCTCTCTTCTATAATCGGCAGGCTCCTTCTATAAGTATTTTTAGAATGAAATGTTTATTTTAAAACTAGTTGAATCAAATTGGCTGTGACATTAATTTTTATTGATCCTGACAATGAATGAAGACAAAATAGATTAAGGAACTGTATTTCTAAAGGCTCTAGTTCTCCCCCAATCCCACACAGAGTTTCCACTCCCTGGAAGCTCCCTGATCAATAAACATAACCTAGCCAGTTTGTAATTGTCCCACAGCAAAATTTTCTACAATTGATCCATCCCATCTTCTGATGAAATATTAGTAATGGAGTATAAAGCCAATGCAATAGAATATGTCTTTCCATAAAATAAACTTTTTTTGATAATCACTTTTCAATGTCATTATCAATGTCATGCTTGGGGCTTACAGCTATACTGCAGTGCAGAACAATTTGTGATATCAGAATATAACATTCTCATATTTGGAGTTCTGGGAAGATGGCAGAGAGAGCAGGGCGGCGGAAATCTCCTCCCAAAACCATATATATCTATGAAAATACAGCAAATACAACTATTCCTAAAAGAGAGACCAGAATACACATGACAGCGCACAGCCTGCATCTGCACCTGAGAGGACTCGGCACCCCGCAAGGCAGTCTTAAAGAGCCCAGCTAACATACGTGGCACCTACCAGTGACCACTTCTATCGCCATGAAAAGACAGAGGAATATGGTACAGACCAAGCTCACCCAGACCCAGACAACACAAGAGAGGGAGACTGAAGGTATGGAAATGCACAATCTTCCTGAAAAAGAATTCAGAATAAAAGTCATAACCATGCTGATGGACCTACAGAGAAATATGCAAGAGCTGAGGGAGGAAGTGAGGGAAGTCAGGAACGACAATACAGAAATGAGACAAGCCATCAACGGGCTTAGCAGCAGACTGGACGAGATGCAAGAGGCTGTTAATGGAATAGAAATGAGAGAACAGCAAAACAGAGCAGCTCAGGCAGAGAGAGATAAAAGGATCTCTAGGAATGAAAGAATATTAAGAGAACTGTGTGACCAATCCACATGCAACAATATTTGCATTATAGGAGTACCAGAGGAAGAAGAGAGAGAAAAAGGGATAGAAAGTGTCATTGAAGAAATAATTGCTGAAAACTTCCCCATACTGGGGAAGGAAATAGACTCGCAGTTCATGGAAGCCCACAGATCTCCCAACACAAGGGACCAAAGGAAGACAACACCAAGACACATAATAATTATAATGAAAAAGATTAAAGATAAGGTCAGAATATTAAAGGCAGCTAGAGAGAGAAAAAAGATCACCTACAAAGGAAAACCCATCAGGGTATCATCAGACTTCTCAATAGAAACCTTACAGGCCAGAAGAGAATGGCATGATATATTTAACGTATTGAAACAGAAGGGCCTCAAACTAAGAATATTGGATCCAGCATGATTATCATTTAAATATGCCGGAGGGATTAAACAATTTCCAGACAAACGAAAGTTGAGAGATTTGCCTCCAATGAACCACCTCTACAGGACATCTTAAAGGAACTGCTCTAGAGGGAAGCACTCCTAAGGTTAAAATACTAACTAAAGGCAAAGAATAAAACACCTAGTATATGAAGAATGCAGAAGGAAGAATAAGAAGCGAGAGAAATAAAGAAACATCAGACTGTGTTTACAATAACTTAACAAGAAAGTTAAGTTAGATTGTTAGATAGTAAAGAAGCAACCCTTGACCCTTTGGTAACCATGAACCTAAAGCCAGCAATGGCAATGAGTACATATATATCAATAATCACCCAAAATGTAAATGGACTGAATGCACCAATCAAAAGACACAGAGTAGCAGAGTGAACAAAAAAGCAAGACCCATCTATACGCTGCCTACAAGAAACTCACCTCAAACCCAAAGATATACACAGACTAAAAGTGAAGGGATGAAAAAAGATATTTCATGCAAACAACAAGGAGAAAAAAGCAAGTGTTGCAGTACTTGTATCAGACAAAATAGACTTCAAAATGAAGAGAGTAGCAAGAGATAAAGAAGGACATTACATAATGATAAAGGGGTCAATCCAACAAGAGGATATAACAATTATAAATATATATGCACCCAATATGGGAGCGCCAGCATATGTGAAACGAATACTAACAGAATTAAAGGAGGAAATAGACAGCAATGCATTCATTTTAGGTGACTTTAACACACCACTCCCTCCAAAGGACAGATCAAGCAGACAGAAAATAAGAAAATACACAGAGGCACTGAAAAACACACTAGAACAGATGGACTTAGACATCTACAGAACTCTACACCCAAAAGCAACAGGATACACATTCTTCTCAAGTGCACATGGAACATTTTCCAGAATAGACCACATACTAGGCCACAAAAAGAACCTCAGTAAAGTCAAAAATATTGAAATTCTGGCATCCAACTTCTCAGATCAAAAAGGTATAAAACTAGAAATATATTTTAGAAAGAAAACAAAAAGGCTCACAAATACATGGAGACTTAACAACATTCTCCTAATTAATCAATGGGTTAATGACCAAATCAAAACAGAAATCAAACAATATATGGAGATAATGACAACAACTAAACACAAAGCCACAACTTCTGTGGGACGCAGCAAAGGCAGTTCTAAGAGGACAGTATATTGCAATCCAGGCCTATTTAAAGAAGGAAGAACATTCCCAAATGAATAGTCTAAAGACACAATCACTGAAATTGGAAAAAGAAGAACAAAGGAGGCCCAAAGTCACCAGAAGGAGGGACATAATAAAGATCAGAGAAGAAATAAATAAAATTCAGAAGAGTAAAACAATAGAAAAAATCAATGAAACCAAGAGCTGGTTCTTTGAAAAAATAAACAAAATAGATAAACCTCTAGCCAGACTCATTAAGAGAAAAAGAGAATCTACACACATAAATGGAATCAGAAATGAGAAAGGACAAATAATGACAGACCCCACAGAAATACAAAGAATTATAAGAGAATATTATGAGAATCTATGTGCTAACAAGCTGGAAAACCTAGAAGAAATGGATAACTTCTTAGAAAAATACAACCTTTCAAAGCTGACCAAGCAAGAAACAGAAAAACTAAACAGACCAATCACCAGCAACAAAATTGAATCGGTAATCAAAAAACTCCCCAAGAACAAAACCCCTGGACCTGATGGATTCACCTCTGAATTCTACTAGACATATAGAGAACAAATAACACCCATTCTCCTTAAAGGTTTTCAAAACATAGAAGAGGAGGGAATACTTCCAAACTCATTCTATGAAGGCAGCATAACTCTAATACCAAAACCGGGCAAAGACCTCACCAAAAAAGAAAATTACAGACCAATATCCCTGATGAACGTAGATACAAAAATACTCAACAAAATATTAGCAAACTGAATTCAAAAATACATCAAGAGGATCATACACCATGATCAAGTGGGATTCATCCCAGGGATGCAAGGATGGTACAACATTCGAAAATCCATCATCATCCACCACATCAACAAAAAGAAGAACAAAAACCACATGATCATCTCCATAGATGCTGAAAAAGCATTTGACAAAATTCAGCATCCATTCATGATTAAAACTCTCAACAAAATGGGTATAGACGGCAAGGACCTCAACATCATAAAGGCTATATATGACAAACCCACAGCTAACATCATACTTACCAGCGAGAAGCTGAAAGCTTTTCTTCTAAGATCGGGAACAAGACACGGATGCCCACGCTCTCCACTGTTTTTCACCATAGTACTGGAGGCCCTAGCCATGGCAATCAGACAAAACAAAGAAATACAAGGCATCCAGATGGGTAAAGAAGAAGTCAAATTGTCGCTATTTGCAGATGACATGATATTGTACATAAAAAACCCTAAAGACTCCACTCCAAAACTACTAGAACTAATATCTGAATTCAGCAAAGTTGCAGGATACAAAATTAACACACAGAAATCTGTTGCTTTCCTATACACTAATGATGAACTAACAGAAAGAGAAATCAGAAAAACAATTCCATTCACAATTGCATCAAAAAGAATAAAATACCTAGGAATAAACCTAACGAAGGAAGTGAAAGACCTGTACTCTGAAAACTACAAGACACTCCTACGAGAAATTAAAGAGGACACTAACAAATGGAAATGCATCCCATGCTCTTGGCTAGGAAGAATAAATATTGTGAAAATGGCTATACTACCTTAAGCAATCTACAGATTCAACGCAGTCACTATCACAGTACCATCAGCTTTCTACAATGAACTGTAACAAATAATTCTAAAATTCATATGGAGCCATAAAAGACCCTGAATAGCCAAAGCAATCCTGAGAAGGAGGAATAAAACAGGGGGAATTACACTCCCTGACTTCAAGCTCTACTACAAAGCCACAGTAATCAAGACAATTTGGTATTGGCACAAAAACAGACCCACAGACAAGTGGAACAGAATAGAAAATCCAAACATTAACCCAAACATATACAGTCAATTAATATTTGATAAAGGAGCCTTGGACATACAATGGGGAGATGACAGCCTCTTCAGCAGCTGGTGTTGGAAAAACTGGACAGCTACATGTAAAAGAATGAAGCTGGAGTACTGTCTAGCCCCATACACAAAGGTAAACTCAAAATGGATCAAAGACCTGAATGTAAGTCCTGAAACCATAAAACTCTTAGGTAAAAACATAGGCAAATATATCTTGGACATAAATATGAGCGACTTCTTTATTAACATTTTCTCCCCGTGCAGAAGATACCAAAGCAAAAATGAACAAGTTGCACTATATCAAGCTGAAAAGCTTCTGTACAGCAAAGGACACCATCAGTAGAACAAAAAGACATCCTACGGTATGGGAGAGTATATTCATAAATGACATATCAGATAAGGGGTTGACATCCAAAATATATACTGAATTCACGCACCTCTACAAACATATAGTAAATAATCCAATTAAGAAATGGGCAGAGTACATGAATAGATACTTCTCCAAAGAAGAAATTCAAATGGCCAACAGGCACATTGAAAGATGTTCCACATCGCTAATCATCAGAGAAATGCAGATTAAAACCACAATGAGCTATCACCTAACACCAGTGAGGATGGCCAACATCCAAAACACAAACAACAACAAATGTTGGCGAGGATGTGGAGAAAAGGGAACCCTCCTACACTGCTGGTGGGAGTGCAAATTAGTTCAACCATTGTGGAAAGCAGTATGTACGTTTCTCAAAAAACTCAAAATAGAAATACCATTTGACCCAGGAATCCCACTCCTAGGAATTTAACCTAAGAATGCAGCAGTGCAGTTTGAAAAAGACCTATGCATCCCTATGTTTGTCGCAACACTATTTACAATAGCCAAGAAATGGAAGCAACCTAAGTGTACATCAGTAGATGAGTGGATAAAGAAGAGGTGGTACATATACACAATGGAATGTTATACAGCCATACGAAGAAAACAAATCCTACCATTTGCAACAACATGGATGGAGCTAGAGGGTTTTATGCTCAGGGAAATAAGCCAAGCCGTAAAAGACAAGTATCAAATGATTTCACTCATATGTGGAGTATAAGAACAAAGTAAAAAACTGAAGGAATCAAACAGCAGCAGACTGACAGAATCTGAGTACGGACTAATAGTTACTAAAGGGAAAGAGACTGAGGAGGATGGGTGGGAAGGGAGAGAGAAGAGGGAAAAAGGGGCATTACAATTAGCCGATATAGTGTTGGGGGGCACAGGGAGGGCTGTACAACTCAGAGAAGACAAGTAGTGACTCTATAGCATCTCACTACGCTGATGGACAGTGACTGTAACTGGGTTGGTGGGGGGGATCTGATGAAGGAGGTAGTGTAATCACCATAATATTGCACATGCAATTGTAGATTAATGATACCAAAATAAACTATGAAAAATATATATAACATTCTTCTCAGGTCACCTATGAAAAACCAACCTGTTTTTATTATTCAATCTCATTTTCTACTTCCAACTTTGAGTCCATCGAACAGTTGGGCTACTGTGTTAGGCACTGTAATATTCAAAGCATTTTCACCCTTGTTGTTTAATTTCCCTCACAATGTTTCTGTAAGCGTTAGCAATTCTGGGATTTTATGATTATTTTTGGCATTTTAATTTGGCAACACAGGCTGTGTCCCATGAAATCAAAACAACCTACTATTAAAATGAATAAGTAATTGAAATTTGAAAATTGGTCGTGAAGTTCAAAGGTAAGAGTTTTCCTCTAGATTCTTACAATTACTAACTATGTGACTCTGGATTAGGTTCTTTGGGCTATTTAGGTTTATTTAGGCTTAGTAATATACATTTAAGAATGTGGTTGTGCGAATCAGTTGAAATATTGTAGGTGAAAGTGCTTTGTAAAGAATTATCTTTAGCAGCTTGGTTGATTGCCCTGTAGTTCACATGTGTATGCTCATCTGAGGTAAGTTAAGAGAATACCCAATCATTAATTTATAATTCTGTCAGGGTTTCAAACAGTTGTTCTAGTGGTCATATACTGATTTAGGATTTTGGTTTCTTTCCCCTTTTCTATAAAAATTGGTTTCTATATGAATTGCACATTTATTCTAAATGTCCTAATTATCTCTACATTTCCTTCTAGTAAGTACTAGGGACAAGAGCAGGGGCCATTTTCTATGTAAATGCTTGCAAAAGAATACACGTAGCTAAGTCTGTCCTTAACTTATACCCCTAAACTATATTGTTTGCCCTAGTTCAGTTGAAATGCTTAGTTGATACCATAGAATATTGATCCCTGAAAGGACCTTAAAGCTAAACTATTGCTTTAGTTATGGGACAGAGAACTTATTCTCCTCTTGCAGAAACGTAAGAACATTCCTCTGTGGAGCAGTAATAAATCTGCTACAAAAAAAATGAAGGTATAAAATTCAATACATGTATGCACTTAAAATACAGGGTGAAAACTCCAACTAGTAAAATGCAGTAGCCCTTCAAAATATTATTGATTTTCTATCTCATTCCTGTGGTTAGTTCTGATCATGATTACCAATTTGATCATGCAATTTTAGAGTTGTTACCCGTTTTGAGAAACACATTTGCTTCTCTTTATATAGAGTACCTTTTATTCCTCTCAACAACGGCGATGAATTGTCCATTTTTGTTCACTTGTATCAACATTCTAACATTTTCCAGAGCTACCCTGAAAAATATCCCCATGCATGCAGGATTTTAAAATCGTTCCTTTTTCATTGACTGAACTCAGAGCACTTCAGGATTGAATGCTGTCTGCTCTAGTCACTGTGATCCCATCATGCTATGCATGCTCAAAGTGCTTTATACATATTTAAAATATTGTTGTCTCATCTTTTGAGATGGTATGCAATACTTTATTGCCACTGCAATGAATGCAAGCTTCTTTGCAGGACTACCAATCTCAGTTCTGTTTGTCAAGACATATTTATGCATTTACTTTGCTCATGAAAGGCTATTAAGCTTGTTCTATAGAAATAAGTGGTCATATACAAATGTTTTTTTTCCCCCGGATGGGAAAAAAAATTCCTTCAAGAATTTTTACTCTCATTATAAGGGAAAACCTTTTATTATTATTAGATGTGGGAAGAGGAATAGGCCATTAGAGTCTTTCTCTTAAAGGCTGGACAATGTCATAGTTTGCTATTATCTCTTTTTTAAAATGGGGGAAAATGGTACAGATTGGACTTATGTGATTGATACAGATGGTCCAAGCATTTATTAAATTAAGCTAGATAAAACCAATTTATTTTTCATGATATCTCTAGTTATTTTGTCACAAATATTAAACTCTATACTATTTTCCTAGAATGTGATAGCAGAATTCATTCTTTTACTTAAAAATGCTGGATATTGTTGTGTAAGTTTCCTATGGCTACTATAGCAAATTACTTTAAATTTAGTGGTTTACAGGAACATACATTTATTCTCTTACATTTCTGGAGGTCAGAAGTCTTAAATTGGTTAGCAGGAAGGACTGTGTTCCTTCTGGAGGCATTAAGGGGCAATCTGTGTCCTTGACTTTTACAACTTTGGAGGCTGCCTGCGTTCCTTGGCGTGGACTGCATGCTCCAAGCTCTGCTGTTGCTGTTCATCCCTTCTGTAATTTACCCTTTCCCTTCCTTATAAGGATGCTCGTGATTACACTGAGGCAACCTAGGATAATCCCCTAGGATAATATTAAAGTCTTTAAATACGTCTGCAAAGTTGCTTTTGCCATGTAAGGTAAAATATTCACAGGTTCTGGAGATTAAGATGTGGACATCTTTGGTCATTGTTTGTCCACCACAATGGTAATTTAAAAATATGTGTTTATAAAAGATAAAAACACTAAATCCAAAAGAGAAATTTCTGTTTTAAATTATCACCACTGGTACAGTATGTCAAAAGTAGTAGTTAATAAGTAAAATCTTTTTTTTTTTTACTTTTTGTGAGACCATTGTAGTAATCAATTTAGACAAAGACAGTTTTACTTAAATCAATCTTGACGAGTTAAACTAGGGGAGAAGAGACATAATCATGGTTTATTCCTGGCTTCGTCAATCATGAAGGGACTTGTCACTTCTTTTAACAGTGACTAGAAACAAAGGACATTTGTATAAGATGTTTAATTTCCAGATAAAGGGAAAATGTATGTGGTTGGTGTTTTGTAAAAGATTGCTTTATTCTGTCTTAATGAAGACCAGTGAACATGAACCATTCTGTTAACATGGTAAGATTATGTTCATTGGACTGATCACTAAAGAAGCACTTGACTCAGGTAATTATATGAACAAAAAAACACGTTCAGTCCTCTGAAAATATACCAAAAGTGCTTTTAAGATGATTCAACTGTATCTTGTAATTGGTATTTTCAAAAAACCTTGAGTATATCTCTGCCACTATAGAAACTCATTGCAGCCCCACTAATAACAACATTCTGCAGAATGGCATTATGATTAATGAGTTTTACTTTTTTCCTTTGTCTAGAAGGAATGTAGTCCAAAGTTTTAAATGGCTCTTTCATATAAACATGTAGAATGGTTATTCTGTTGTCACTGTTTAGTTTGAAGTGATATTGGAAAGGAATGAACTAAAATAACTCAGTGATTTTGGGAACCAAATCTAAGCATTTGATCATATCCCTGTGAAGTCAATGCCATAGGACACTCTAAAAGACTATATGTAAACATACTAGTTAGATCCTCATCACAATTTTCAAGCAGAAAAGGGAAAAAAGAATTTCAAACTTTTGAAGTACTCTTTTGAGAGAGATTTTGTAGAAACCTAGGACAATATAAGTGCAGTGAAAACAACATGAGATCAATGTGTAGAAGGTGTGAAGTCCACAGTCCTGGAGTCAGTGACCATATATATGGTCAACAGGGGTAAGCTCTCCCTTAATTATTTACACTAACACCCCACTCTTGATCTGTTTTCCATTGGTGTGTAATGTTCCTAACACATGATATGCAGTTAATAAATATTTATGAAAATATAAGAAAGAAGGAATATAAAATTATGGGATGGGACTTCTGGTGCTTATATCACTCTCAGCTTTATTTTTCAATTAATGTTTTGTAAGTATATGTGAATTAAGCTGAAGCCTGGGAATAAGCATGTTTGTCTACAAGTTGCTAAATGATATAACTTAGGACTAATCATTTGTTTCTGATTTCTAAATTTCTGTATGAGAGAAGTAATATTAGAGTCTAGAAGAAGGATGAATTAAAAATAAATTTAGGATGACTTTTAATTTTTTATTCTTAAATAGTATTACTGGATATTCTTCTAAGTACATAGTCAACCAGAATTGATGAATATAAATTAACTATATGTGCTTGTTATCCCAATGTTGGGTTCACAGGTGTTTGCATAGTTCAAATTTGTAGCAGGTGAGACAGTAATGCTACAGATACCAAGCTTTATGGGGTCATTCACATGAGTGACCAATGGGCTGCCATGGGCTCTGACTCTAAAAATCCTAATGAAAAGTGCCTGAATCCCAAAGGGGATGTTTGCCTTTTTTTTCTAGATGTTTTGGCTGCAAACTCTTTTCCCTAGCAAATTGGTTTGTTTCTGAAACACTTTGAAATCCCATATATGCTTTCCTTTGTCTGCTCCATGACATGCCCAGAAAGCTCTCCATTCCTTTCCTTAAATCATATACACACATTCACAAAACCTCATTAGGTCAGATTTTCAGGTGTAGAGAGCAAACCTTTTGGAGCGATGTTCTGAAGCAATGGAAAGGGTTTTAAGCCACAGAGTGGGGAACTTGTAATTGAATACAGACATTTCTGTTCTTAAAAAAAGTGTTTTAGTTGTTTTTGCCAACTTAGCTTCTAGCATCATTAATTCTTATCAGAGCACTTCAGAGCCCTCCATCCCAGATTGGGAACTCAGTTTGGACTTCTCTTTTATATCCAAAGATTTGTTGACATGCTTTATTAAGCAATGGCCCTACAGCCCTGAATCTCACCTTTTCTCTATTCCCCACTCTTCTCTACAAAGAGAGCATGTAGAGATTTGTTTTCCCGTTGGAATGAATAATTTTTCCCCTACAAAAATGAAGAATCACTGCAGTCAGTGTATGGATTGAAATAGCATTTTTGTCTATATTAAACGACATTAGTTGAAGTTATGGTACTGCTGACAGTGTTAAATTATACCTGGTAAAGATAAGAAAAAAAGCTTGGGAAATTCAATCAAATAGTTTAGAACTTGTGACACATGATAGCTCTTTCCATGTTCCTTAAATAGAGTGAGGACTAAATGAAAATGAGTTTGTTCAGAGACCTTGAAAAATTGAGTAATAGAGCATACGTGGAAGACTAATGGAGACTCAAGTTAGGGCTGTTTGTCTGGGAACTCTTAGAAAACATGATTGCTTCTATTCCTCCAACCATGCATATGGGAAGGTTGCCTTGTAAAGACAGCTCAACTCTATCCCATTTAGTGAAGGAATACCACTGACTCAGATTTCTTCTCACAAATACATTGCTTTGAGCTCCTTGGTTACCAAGGCAACAATGAGTTGGGACCCTTTCTTTGGATACAGAAAAAATCTGCCATTGAAAGTTGATAGTATTTGAGAATTTCACAGGTTTCTTCCCAGAAAGGGGTTAATATAGTATAGATACACAATACATTGAGTATTAAATTCTCTGTTCATATGTTTCTAAGGAGAAGTAAGGTAAATTATTTCTTCAGTATATTCACATTGTATGATAATCCTTAGGTGTTGAAGGAGTTAATGCAACCTTCAGAGGAACATAAATCCAAATAGTTGCTTACTGAAAGAAAAAGATTTCCTCGAGTGATTGTCCATTTGTAGCCTACAAAAAGTCTTGTCTACACAATTTCAGAATATGCAGTAATTTGACTCAGTTGAACAGCCTGTTTGAAATTATGTAGACAAGTTTGTTTAATTATTTGAATATTTATTTTTCAATGTATTGTTTTGATGTCTCTTGAGATTAACCCAAACCAGAAATTTGACCCATAGACAGAACCAGTGAAGACAGAATAGCACAGTGGTCACAATGCTAAACTTGGAAGCTAAACAACCTGGGTTTGGTTTGAGTCCTTCCTCTGTCATTCAGTAGCTATATAATTTTGGGCAAATTACTTAACTTCTTTTCTTACTTTTTCATCTGTAAAATGGAAATAGTAGCAGGTTCTCCCTCAGATGATTGTTGTGAGGAATAAATGAGTAAATGAGTAAAGTACCTGGCAAATAGAAGCTTTAAATATATTTTCTACTATATGTTTATATAGTATTTTATGTATGAAACAGACATGTACAAAAACATATATGAAAAACATGCCAATTGAGATTTAGATTTCAAAAAGATCATTTTCTTTGAAAAATGAGAAAGTGAGTGTTAATACAGAATTTTAATTAGACTATAAATTGAGTAAATTTTTACCTTTTGGGTATATTTATAGTGGGGATAGCATGTAAAATACCTATTCATTTTAGCAAGCATTACAGTATAATAATAAATATTGAATATAGAAAATCCATCTTTTAATTATCCAGGGCTGAATAAATTCACATAGTGGTGAATACAGTTGAGCCTTAGGTGGTTTTCTTGATATTTACAATGCATAATAAAGTGTTGCTCATAGTTTGTACTTTTATTGGGAAAAATATCAATTTAAGAACTAGGAAAATGAAAGTTTATAATGGCAATAAGTGATGAGAAAATTGGTTTTGCAATTTTCATAGAGGTGAAGCTATTTTGCCTCTTTACTTGTAAAGTCTTATTACATTAACAGGGGGAAAAAAGCTATATTTAAAGGAGGGTTGGTGAAATCTTATAAGAGCTTTGAACTGTTGAGATAAAAATGTCTACAAAGGTTCCAGGAAGGTTATTTATTTTGAAAGATTAACCTATGACAACCATTATAAAAATCTCAAATCTATTAATATTTTCACCGGTTAAACTGAAATAAGACATAGTATGTCTTAAATAGAATTTAGTTAATGAAAGTGTAAAGAGTTAAATCAATTTAACATTGTAGGTATTCTTCATTACTAATGAGTCATTCTACAGAATGAAAGGCTGATCCTACACACTCACTTATATTTTCAAATCTTGTCTTTGTCTGAGGGCAGGGACTTCTGTTACTATTCTGTTTGACCTCACCCACTGGATTCCTGGTACCAATCTTTACATTTCTCTGATATTTCCTCATCATATTCTTGTAGCTTCTTCTTTCTTCAGAAATATGTTTCTAATTTTATCTACATATACCTCAAGCTACCAAGGTAACACCTTTCTTTTCTTTCCTGCTAACCATTTTAATGGGCCTTCTAAATCATTTGCCTCTTTTTTCTCACCTACCCTTTGCTCCTTACCACAGTATGATTGATTGCCCCCATCACTGTCCTGTACTGTGCTCACAAGTCATGAGAGATCAGCCTATGTCAAATTAGATGCTCTCTTAAAATCTGAAATCTGCCAATTCTGCTACACTGGACAAACTTTTTTAAAAAAAATTGAGATATTATTACATATAACATGTGTAAGTTTAAGATTTACAGTGTGTTGATTTGATACGTTAATATATTGCAATATAATTAACTACCATAGCATTAGCTAACATCCCATATGTCATGTAATTTTTTCGTTTGTGGCAAAAACATTTAAAATCTAGTCTCATAGTAACTTTGAAGTTTGATACTATATTGTTTACTATAATCACTATGCTGTGTAATAGCTCTCCAGAACTTACTCACCTCCTAGTTGCAAGTTTGTATACCCTTTAACATCTTCCCTATTTATTCCCCTGCTGCTCCTGCCTCTAGCCCCAGACCCTGGTAACTACCACTCTACTCTCAGAAATTTTGGCTTTTTAAGATTCCACATATTAGGGACAAAGTTTATGACATGGTTTCTCTGCTGAGGTCTGGCATGCCTAACTTATGTCTGTTAATAATTTCACTATCTTCTGTTCCTCCTAATTGTCTCTAAAATGTTATTGTCCCCTAGGAATTTACCTGCACATCTTCAGGAAACAGACTAACTCAAACTAAACTGGCTTCTTTCCCTTGCCCCATTTGTTTCTCTGTCATTTTCTCCTGCCATGTTGTAACCTCATAACCTATGCTGTTGTTTAAGCCAGCAACCTCAGTGTTATCATTGTATGCTCGCTTCTAGTTGGCCCTGAACTTACGGCACCAGCTCTTCTCTTCATTCTCTGTACCCTTAACACTTTAGTACAGCCTTCCACAATCTGCTCTATGTCTCTGTTGTCATAGGTGTAATTCAGAAGTTTTTCTATGACCCTTCCAAGAAATCCTCTAACATTTTGGCTGGTTCTTTGATTTATTCACTTTTCTTTAATTGCTGACTTTGCCCTCTGTATGACCTTCAGAGTCAATATTCAGACTTCATGCTTCTCTAGCCATCAACATCCAGAGGAAGAAAATACCAGTATTCCTTTGCTAGGAACCTCTAGGTCTATCCTCTGCCAAGGTCAGACTTAACATTTCTGCCTTCAGAGCTAGCGAGTGGGTAATGGAGCTATAATTTAAACCCGTGTCTGTCAGACTTCCACAAAGATACTGCCTCTCTAAAAGCAAAATTCCAAAATTTTCTCCATCTTTGTAAAGATTGCATATGTTTAAATCTGTGAAGTTTCTAAAGCATGTTGTTTGACTCTTCAGAACAGTACGTTCAAGTTAGTTGTTTATATACAGGACCTCCTCTGTTGGAGAAGAATTAAGTCAATGTTTTAATTTTACATAGGGATGGTAGGGTGATCTATTATGTTTTCTTGAGAATAAGAAGAGAATATTTTCTGCCTGAAAATATCATTTTCCTTGGCTCTCCCTTTTTTCTGATCCATGCAAGTTAATTGTTAACTTGTGTTATCCCCTGAACATAATAACATAAGTAAGTAATTACCAAACAGAGTATCATATAAAGGAAAAAAATGCAAAGGTGCTTTTAAAATCATATACTGTAAATTAGAGTAGCTGCTGCTTAGCATGAGTATAATTTTTTGTTGTTGTCGTTCTTTTAGATTACTTTTAGAGCATGGTCTTCTTGTTGCCTCCAGATCTGATTCCTATTCAACTAATTGTTTTCTCTATGAAAATATCTGAGTTTTTAATGTAAGTACTGGAAAGAAATAGAAAGCTGTTTTATCACAAGGGAACAAAGACTACTCCAATTTTTATTCCTACCTTGCAATAGCAATTTTTAAAGATTTTATTCTCTTCTTTTAAAACTTAGAACTCAGACAACTTCATTTATGTTTATGTCTGTATTTCTAGGGACCACTTTTGAAATGCAGTAAACACACTTTCTGCATTAATATGCCTTCTATACTTATCATAATTTTCAGGGCCAATTAAAGATTTCTGTTCCTTCTGGAAATTTATAGTTATGTATAATTTATAATTAAAGACAGACTATAAAATTTTTAAATATATGCATTCACCTAACAAACATTTCATTTTATAAAACACATAATATAGAGAAAAGTGTCTTTAACCTAAAAAAAGTTTAGTCTTAAGAAAGAAAAGTCTCTCCACACCCTTAATGCCCTCAGGCAATCATCAGGTATGCTGCAACAGTTACAATGCTGAACTCATTACATACTATATTCATTTATCAATTTATTTATTCTGGCCAACTTTGAACAACTAAATTGTCCAAGAGAATCCAATTCTCTTATATGAAGCTAGCATATATTTGTCATAATATAAACTTAACAATATTTTGTTAATAATTTTCTGTTTCACTTTTTGGGTTCATTTTTATCAGTGCATTTATTTACATATATATGATATATATATGTATCTGAAGCAATGAAGATGCAATATTGCAAAAGACAGACATACTCCCTTCAGAGTCTGAGAGGAGTAATGTAGGAGTAATCAAAGGGAACATCTTTCAACTCTTTGAAGGAAGTAATATCTAAGCAAAGAACAGAGAAAATTTTGCAGAGAGAGGGAATGGAATATGCAAGGGTCCAAAGAAAAGAAAGTATGGTGAACTGATAATAGTTCATCGTGTTTGGATATGCAAGTTAGGGGCTAGAGAAGCAAATGGGTAAGTCTTGACAGATTTCAAACTGTATCTTCATGGGAATAGGGAGTCATTGATGGAGAATAACATTAATAAGAGAATATAATCATATTTACATTTTAGAAAGCTCAAACTAATTTCAAGGGGTGAAAAAATTATTTGGATATAAGAGAAGAGGGATAGTAGCTAATTAGGATTCATTGTGATGCAGCTAAGAAATGGTGAGAACTAATCACAGAGGAGTGATATTGGGAAGCAAGCAAGTGGAAGACACCTGGGATGTACAGTCAATAGGACAGTATTAAGAGACATGGGAATGGAAAGCAGCAGGATGTCATTCAGCATGAGAGACTGTCCTTCACATAGACTACAATTGCAGGTCCCAAGAGTGGAACCCCACAGATGAAACCCAGGTTACTGGTGAGATAACTGGGCAGATGGTAATCCTATTCACTGAGTTAGGGAGAACAGAAGGAGATTTGGTGTTGGTTGAGGGGGACAATGAGTTCAGTTTTGGACATGGTGATTTTGCTGTGTCTATGGGATATCAAAAGTTAATGACCATTAAGTAATGGGAGCTCAAGGTTATTTTTTGGCATTAGCTGTGGATCTGACAATATAAGCATATAGATAATAATTAAAGATATCAGAATAGGTGAACATTTTCAGGGAGAATGGTTAGAGTGAGAAAATTTGAATGGCAGAACACCCCATCTAAGGCACGGAAAGGAAGAATAGTAAAATGCCCTGTTACTGAGGAAGGAGGAAACCCCATACAGGGTGGTGCCACAGAATAAAAAGAAAGACACTGTTTTTTCAAAAGGAAGGAATAATTAACTGTGTCAACTGCTGTTAAGAAGTGAATTACAGTAAAAATTAAAACCTTATTGTGAGATAATTATTAATGAGCTTGGTAAGAGCATTTCTTGTGGAAACTGCTCAGAGGGAACTAGAATGTGATGGGTTAAGAAGAAAATAGGAAATAAGGAAGTAAAAACAGTGTAGAATATGCTTTGAAACATTTGGAGTGTAAGTGGAGGGGAGAAAGAAAGGCAATAGGTGAGAGGAATATGGATTCAGGAAGGATTTTTATTTTTGAAGAAGGGTGGAACTTGAGCATATTCAAATATTGGTGGGAAAGAGTATGCAGAGATGGAAGATGATTAAGGTCCTAAGGAGGAAAAAAAAAGTCTCCAGGGAAATGGTGGAAAGATTAACCTTCAGTAAGAGGAGGTGACACCTCTTCACCATGACCGGAGGGTAGGAAGAAAAATGGACATAGATATAAGTTACAAGTTCAGTGGCAGAATATTGGGGTGGTTTCAGGATTGTAAAGTTGGTAGCAGAGTCATCTTTTATGGAAAGGTGAGGGAAGATGGAGCAAGGAAGGAGAAGTTGGAGAATAATAGTGGTATCAAACATTTACCAAACTGTATGCTTCAGGCTATTTGCTGTGCAATTTTACATTAACTAATTCAGTTAATATTCAAAGCAATCCTATGACTTAATTACCATTATTATTCCCATTTTAGGGATGAGAATGGGGAGTAGGCTTGAACTAGTCTCTGAGAAGAATGGGAAAACAACCCAAAATGCTTCTGTTGAGGCTGGAAACCATGATGTTATAATGGGACTGAGGTAATGGATCTCACAGTCTCATGACAGCCTGACTGCAGACTTTCAAAACAGCTATCGTAAACATGGCCTGAAAACAACTCTTAATATATTATGTTAAAATATCTCTATGTCTGTTTTCTCCTGCAGGAGGGAAGAGTGTGGGACTTAATCATTGTAGTACTCTTGCACCTAGTGCAGTATCCCTGGCTTACAGTAAGCACTTAGAAGATTTATATTGAATTGATTTAAAATTGTTTCTTTTTCTGTATTCCAGATCCACTAAATACTTTCTTTTCTTGATTTAGTATTCCAAATTCCTCCAACTGCTCCACTTAATGATTTTGTTCTGAGTCTCCATATTCTTGCTCATATTCTGCTGCATAACTTGATTGTGTTTATGTCTTAACCTGTAATGTCCACAAATTAATGTAACAATTCAGCTTTAGTTGAGAAGAAAAAGTATAACATCAAAGTTACATATTTAACAATCCACATTTTGTAAATTAAGAGAAAAATAGCTGAGGTTTTTGAATATAATGATTACAGATCAAGTATGTTACTTTCAGGCACAGACTATGAATTTCTTCTACTGAAATGATATGGTGGTTATCCCTCACCTATGGAGGAATTAACACTAATGAATATTTAGCACAAATCTTACTCCTTCTAAAGTTCAGCAAACATCTGTACTACTTCTATCCCCTGTTAATTGATTTTTCTTATAGAAAGAAAATTCCAATATTGACATAACCAAAAACAGGAAGAACCAGTCCTGCTGACAGCTTGACTTTAGTGCAGTGAGATCCAAGTCAGACTTTGGACCTCCAGAGCTACAAGATGATATATTTGTGTTGTTTAAGCCACTTGGTTTTATTAATTTGCAATAGCAGCAATAGGTGAATGACATACTGAAGTTATGGACTGGGACAGAACTAAGGACAATTTACTAAAACTTAGCAGAGATGATCATTCCACTTCCAGTGACTGGGTAACTAAAAGCAACTTCTTCAACTTTAACCTTCCTAGGCACACTTCTCTTTGACTGAGTTATTGACTTGACTTTACTGTTTATAGAAAATTATCAGCACACAAATCATTAGCAGATTTGTGTAAACTTAATAGTGAAAACACAGGCTCAGAAAAAATGGCAGCTGATTACAAAATTCAGTGTGCTGTTCACTACACAGCAATAGAGGTAAATTTAGCTATCCATAAAGCATTGCAACTTATCTGTCAATTTGGTAAGGACATTTTCTTTATTGATAACATAATAATGATAATATTCATTTATTTAGCATTTATGCTGTAACATACACTGCAGTAAGAATTTTACATATATTATTTCACTTAATCCCACAACATTAATATGTAAGAGTTTTTACACCCATTTACAGATGAAATTTAAGCAAATTGGCCCCTGTCACACTTGTAGTAGGAATATCTGACCATAAGATCCATGTTTTTGCTCTCTGAAGCTCTAGGAAGATAGATTGGCAGCATTAAGCTTCTCTTAATACTTAAAATAATTGGGTCAACTACAGTACTGGTTTTGCATATCTGTGATTCTGCATAAAAATCACTCACACTTGAGTTTTGCATTGCTTTTCATTACAGAACATAACCTGTTCTAGGAACAAGTGTCCTTTTGAAGTTCATGCTGTGGAAATTTAATTAAAAGGGAAAATGTGGAACAAAATGGTACTCTGTTATCTAGGGTCTATCAAAGGAGGCTACCTTAAATTTGGTGGTAAAATTTTGCTTTAGGCCTTACCATGGCATGAAATAATTTATTTACAGGGAATATATTTAAAAATAAACATAAAATAATTTGTTTGACTTTTATTGAATTCAAGAAAAGTGTTAACAAGGTAAGTAGTAGTTTTAGATATCTGATTTAATGGGGCAGATGTTAAACAATTGGCAAACTACTCAATTTAATTTTTCACTAACCAATTTGAAGTTAGGTAAAAAGAACAGGTTTCCTGTGGGTCTCACTATGCTGAATATTTTAGTTTTTAATGAAGATTGAAAGGTGATAGAAATGAAGAGAGTAGAATTGAATTCTTGATATGCCATTGATGTTGTTTTATAGTAAGAGACATAAACCCATCTGACACAGGTAGATTCACGAACTGTATATATAATCACCTATTTGATATGTTAACATTAAACTGATTTATTTGCTAAAATGCTAGACAAAGTAATTAGATTTGAGAAAATCGGCATTTGGGTTATTCCTTAATATTACTCTCTAATTTTGTCAAAACTTGGTGCCTACAACTCCTTTTGAAACTGAGGGAAAAGTTATCTTCATTGATGAGTGGACATTCCCCTCTGATTTCTGGGTTATATCTTCCTTACTTCCTACCACAGCTGCTTTTTCCTTTCTTCTGCCAAGGTTAATGATTTCCATTTTTCAAAATATTGGTAAGAACTTATATCATCCCTTTATCCAGGGGATATATGTGTATTTATTAAGCACATACTTAGTACAGGTGACAGGAAAAGGAGATGCACTGATCTTGTCTTTTGGAAGGCCAGTTTGTTAGGAGGGCCAGACAAAAGTAAAGAAATTATAACAAGTAAGGGTAAGATGCTTATATAAAGTTTTATGGGGTATATAGAGAAAGCATGGTTTCCATGAAGCTTTTCATAGTTTATTTTATACCAATTATAATGATAATGGTAAACATTTATTGATCATCTACTAAATATAAAGGTACCAGGTAAAAGTACTCTACCAAGTACCTTATGTACATTAGTTCATTTAAATCTCTTAATAACCTGGGGGTTGGAAGCTGTTTTTCATCTTCTTTTTATAGATAGGAGTCTGCGGCACAAGGAAACCAGAAGAGTTTCCCTGGGTCGCAGTAATTGAGTGAGAAAAATGAGTTAAGCAGAAGATAGTGCAGGTCTGTCAACCCCAAAGACTGTCCTTTTATTACAGGGCAAAGCTGCCTCGAGGTGGTGCTTTGTAGTCCTAGAGCCAGTGAAGAATTTGCTGTTCTCAGTGCATGACATCTGATAGTGGGTTTTCTGTACATTTCTTTGTGTATCTTTGATGCATTGTTTTCTGCTGCTTCTATTCAATGGTGAATTTCAAAATTAAGGATATTGATTTTGGTTGTTAGTGACTCTTCCCAGTGCTTATTTGTGATAGAAGGCTATCCATATGGATTTTGGTCAGTTAAGTTTGATTACTGATTAAATCTGGGGAGAGAAGGATAAAAAATAGGAAAAAAGATTAGTTATTGCTGAAACTGATGAAGCAAATGAGAAATATCTGAAGAAATTATTAAAGGTAAAAAGAAATTTTAGAACATAAAAATGATTTCCATTCTGGACTGGACTTATATTTACCCCATCCCCATATCTGTTTTTAATACAGGCACAAAGGCCCACATTATGATTAGAAAAAGAGTATTTTTGTTTTATATCAATCCCAAAGATTAGAAACATTTATAAAACCCCAACTATGAGACTTGTGCATTATGAATTTGTGGTAGGCAGAAATCTGAGATACCCCCTAAGATTTTCAGTACTTTGATGTACATTCCTTCTCCCAGTTGTTCAGTTAAACACTAATCTAGGTGCTGCTGGAGAGGAATTTTGCAGAAGTAATCAAAGTCCAAATCTTAAAATGTTGTTATGATTGGAAGGTTATAATTAGTGGTTGTAATCACATGAGCTCTTAAAAAAGACTGAGTTGTCCTTGGAAAGAAATTGCAAATGTGAGATGGATTTGAGGCAAGGTAGATTCTCTGTTGCTGTCTTTGAGGATGAAGGGCACTATGTGGCAGAGATTTGTGGGTGGTTTCTAGGAGATGAGAGTGACTGCTAGCCTCAAGCCAGCAAGAAGGTGGAAGTGTCAGTCCTACAACGGAAGGAACTTTATTTGCCAAGAACCTGAATGAGTTGGAGTATGGAAGCAGATTATTCTCCAGTGCTTGATAAAAATCACAGTCTGGTTAACACCATGTATGAGTCCCTGCACAACAAGCCCAGCCAAGCTGTTTCTGAACTTCTGACCCATAGAACTGGGAACAATAAATGGGTATTGCTTTAAGCAGCTGTGTTTGTGGTAATTTGTTACACAGCAATAGAAAAATAACATAGATTTGTTTTAAAAAATGGAAAAATTAGTCAATATTACTTATTGTGACGATTTTCTAGTTTACTACACACTCAAGAAAATAACATTGGATTAGGATTAAAGATGGCAGCATGAGAGGTGAGACAGAGGATTCCTCCTAAAACTGCATATAGTATGAAAATATAATTAATACAACTAATCCTGAAAGAGCAACAGGAAAGAGGACTGCGCCAAACTGAATACCCCTGGAAAAAAGGAAGAAACCTCATCGAACAGAGTAATGTACCAAAGCTGTGGCGTGGCAGGACACAAGCCCTTTAACCACCCCAGCTCATCAGCAGGAGGAAGAGAAACAGAGCAGGGAGGGAGTGGATGTCTGGGGCTGCCGAATATCTAACTGCAGAAATCTAATCTGGGAGCACAAACCTACATTTCATGGTATTTTCACCATTCATGATACTCTCGTGGTTAGGGGATTGGAAAGCTAAGACAGGCAGAATACCTGGAGAGATTGAGATTCCAGCTGCTTGTGGAAAGCAGGGATCCATATCTGGCTGCTGTGGGACAAAATAAAGGTGGGTAGTCTGAGAGACTTCCTAACAACAGGAGGGCTTCTAAAGGGGCAAGGATTGCACAAAGCTTACTGCTCAGGAGAAAGGACAGGTAGACAAAATTATCTGGGTGCACTCTGCCCAACAGGTTGGGAACTTTCACAATCTTCAGGAACACCAACTCCCTGGCTGGCTACATGGCTCCAAGGAACCCCTCTGTGATATTCACCCTACTGAGCCTTTCTCCCAACCAGCCCCACCTGGCTTGCAAACCGGTAAACCCTGCCCTGGCATTACACCAGCCAGAGGGAAGCCCCTTCTACAGCAACCACAAACGCAAAGCACAGAGGCTTATACCTGTGTGCTTAGCCTACTGGTTCTGACAGTGGAAAGAGGCATAGCAGCCAGGAAGCAGGAAACAGCTCTTTCTTCCCCTCAGGCACCAATACTGCTCCCCTGTGACCCCCAACATTGCTTCAGGGGCTGAGCAGCTCCAGAGAGTAGAGCTTCTGGGCACTAGAGGGCGTCATATAAAAATATGAAACGCCAAAGGAACCTGGTTCAAAGTAAAACTATGAATACAACCCCGGAGAAAGATTCAAATGAACTCAACCTCATGAATCTTCCTGAAAGGGATTTCAAAATAAAATTCATTGACATGCTCACGGAGGTATAGAAAAATATTCAAGAACTCAGGAATGAATTCCAGTCGGAGATCCAATCATTATGGAACACAGTATCAGAAATGAAACATAAAATGGAAAGTTTTAAAAGTAGATTAGATATGGTGGAGGAGATGATAAATGAAATAGAAACTAGAGAAGAGGAATATGAAGAAGCTGAGGCACAGAGAGATAAACGATCTCTAAGAATGAAAGAATATTGAGAGAACTGTGTGGCCAATACAAACGGAGCAATATTCACATTATAAGAGTACCAGAAGAAGAAGAGAAAAAGGGATAGAAAGTATCTTTGAGGGGGTAATTGCTGAAAACTTCCCCAATCAGGGGGAGGAGATAGTCTCTCAAGCTATAGAGATGCACAGATCTCCCAACACAAGGGATCCAAGGAAGACAACACCAAGACATATAGTAATTAAAATGGCAAAGATCAAGGATAAGGACAGACTATAAAAAGCAGCCAGAGAGAGAAATAAAATCACATACAAAGGAAAGCCCATCAGGCTATCATCAGACATATCAGCAGAAACCTTACAGGCCAGAAGGGAGTGGCCTGATGTATTTAATGCAATGAAGCAGAAGGGCCTCTAACCAAGAATACTTTATCCAGCAAGGTTATCATTTAAATTTGAAGGAGGCATTAAACAATTTCCAGATAAGCAAAAGCTGAGAGAATTTACTTCCCAAAAACTATCTCTACAGTGTATTTTGGAGGGACTGCTATAGATGGAAGTGTTCCTAAGGCTTAATAGCTGTCACCAGAGGTAATAAAACCACAGTAAAGAAAGTAGAACAGTTAATTACTAAGCAAATGCAAAATTAATTTAACTATCCCCAAAGTCAATCAAGGGATAGACAAAGAGTACAGCATATGATACTTAATATATAAAGTATGGTGGAGGAAAAAAAGGAGTGAAAAAAAGAACCTTTAGACTGTGTTTGTAAAATTAGACTCTTAGATAGTAAGGAGTTAACCTTGACCCTTTGGCAACCACGAATCTAAAGCCTGCAGTGGTAATAATTACATACCTATCGATGATGTAAATGGTCTGAATGCACCAATCAAAAGACATAGAGTCACTGAATGGATAAAAAAACAAGACCCATCTATATACTGCCTATAAGAGACTCACTTTATACCCAAAGATATACATAGACTAAATACAAAGGGATGAAAAAAGATACTTCATGCAACTAATAGTGAGAAAAAAGCAGGAGTTGCAGTACTTGTATAAGACAAAATAGACTTCAAAACAAAGAAAGTCACAAGAAACAAAGAAGGACATTACATAATGATAAAAGAGTAAATCCAGCAAGAAGATATAACCAATATAAATACCTATGCACCCAACACAGGAGCACCCACATATGTGAAACAAATACTAACAGAATTAAAAGAAGAATGCAATGCATTCATTCTAGGAGACTTCAACACACCAAAGACAGATCAACCAGACAGAAAATAAGTAAGGAGACAGAAGCACTGAATAACACATTAGAACAGATGGACCAAACAGACATCTACCGAACTCTACACCCAAAAGTAGCAGAATACACATTCTTCTCAAGTGCACATGGAACATTTTCAAGAATAGATGATATCATTGGCCACAAAAAGAGCCTTGGTAAATTCAAAAAGATTGAAATTGCACCAACCAGTTTCTCAGACCACAAAGGTATAATAACATGCTCCTAAGTAATCAATGGATCAATGACCAAATAAAAACAGAGATCAAGCAATATATAGAGACAAATGACAACAATAATTCAACATTGCAAAATCTGTGGGATGCAGCAAAGGCCATGCTATGAGGAAAGTATATTGCAATACAGGCCTACCTCAGGAAAGAAGAACAATCCCGTAAGAACAGCCTAAACTCAAAATTAATGAATCTAGAAAAAGACGAACAAATGAGGCCCAAAGTCAGTAGAAGGAGGGACATAATAAAGATTAGAGCAGAAATAAAACAATAGAAAGAATCAATGAAAGTAGGAGATGGTTCTTCGAAAAAAATAAACAAAATAGATAAACCCCTAGCCAGACTTACCAAGAGAAAAAGAGAGAACACATGTAAACAGAATCCAAAATGCAAAAGGAAAAATCACTATGGGCACCACAGAAATACAAAGAATTATGAGAGAATACTACAAAAAATTATATGGTAACAAACTGGATAACCTAGAAGAAATGGACTGATATCTGGAAAAATACAACCTTCTAAAGCTGACCAAGAAAGAAACAGAAAATCTGAATAGACCAATTACCAGCAATGAAATTTAATTGGTAATCAACAAACTACCTAAGAACAAAACCCCTGGGTCCCACTGAAATTCATCAAACATTTAGTGAAGACCTAATACCCATCCTCCTTAAAGTTTTCCAAAGAGTAGAAGAAGAAGAAATGCTTCCAAACTTACTCTATGAGGCCAGCATTACTCTAATATCAAAACCAGGCAAAGACACCACAAAAAAAGAAAATTACAGACCAATATCCCTGATGAACATAGACGCAAAAATACTCAACAAAATATTAGCAAACTGAATTCAAAAATACATCAAAAAGATCTTCCATAATGATCAAGTAGTATTTATTCCAGGGAGGCAAGTATGGTACAACATTCGGAAATCCATCAGCATCATCCACCACATCAACAAAAAGAAGGACAAAAACCACATGATCATCTCCATAGATGCTGAAAAAGCATTCAACAAAATTCAACACCCATTCATAATAAAAATTCTCAACAAAATGGGTATAGAGGGCAAGTATCTCAACATAATAAAGGCTATATATGACAAACCCACAGCAAACATTATGCTTAAGAGTGAGAAGTTGAAAGCTTTTCTTTAAGATCGGGAACAAGACAAGGATGCCCTCTCTCCCCACTTCTATACAACATAGTACTGGAGGTCCTAGCCACAACAATCAGACAACACAAGGAAATAAAAGGCATCTAGATTGGCAAGGAAGAAGTTACACTGTCCCTGTTTGCTGATGACATGATATTGTACATAAAACCCTAAAGAATCCACTCCAAAACTACTAAAACTAATTTCTGAATTCAGAAAAGTTGCAGGATACAAAATTAATATGCAGAAATCTGTGGCATTCCTATATACTAACAATGAACTAGCAGAAAGAGAAATCAGGAAAACAATTACATTCACAGTTGCATCAAAAAGAATAAAATACCTAGGAATTGGTATTTTAATGCCAAGGAAGTGAAAGACCTATACTCTGAAAACTACAAGACACTCCTGGGAGAAATTAAAGAAGATACCAATAAATGGAAACATATGCTGTGCTCATGAATAGGAAGCATTAATATTGTCAAAATGGCCATCCTGCCTAAAGCAATCTACAGATTTAATGCAATTCCCATCAAAATACCAACAGCATTCTTCAATGAACTAGAGCATATCACTGTTAAATTCATATGGAACCACAACAGATCCTGAATAGCCAAAGCAATCCTGAGAAGGAAGAATAAAGCTGGGGGGATTACACTCCCCAACTTCAAGCTCTACTACAAAGCCACAATAATCAAGACAATTTGGTACTGGCACAAGAACAGACCTATAGACCAATGGAACAGACTAGAGAACCCAGATATAAACCCAAGTGTATATGGTCAATTAATATACTATAAAGGAGCCATGGACATACAGTGGGGAAATGACAGCCTTTTCAATAACTGGTGTTGGCAAAACTGGACAGCTACATGCAAGAGAATGAAATGGATTATTGTTTAACCCCATACACAAAAGTAAACTCGAAATGGATCAAAAACCTGAATGTAAGTCATAAAACCATAAAACTCTTAGAAGACAACATAGGCAAAAATCTTCTGAATATAAGCATGAGCAACTTCTTCCTGAACTCATCTCCTCGAGCCAGGGAAACAAAAGCAAAAATGAACACATGGGACTACATCAAACTAAAAAGCTTCTGTATGGCAAAGTACACCATCAACAGAACAAAAAGGTATCCTCCAGTGTGGGAGAATGTATTTGTAAATGACATATCCGAAAAGGGGTTAACATCCAAAATATATAAAGAACTCACACCTCAACACCCAAAAAGCAAATAACCCAATTAAAAAATGGGCATAGGATATGAAGAGACAGTTCTCCAAAGAAGAAATTCAGATGGCCAACAGAGACATGAAAAGATGTTCCACATCACTAATCATCAGGGAAATGCAAATTAAAACCACAATGGGATATCCGCTCACACCAGTAAGGATGGCCAGCATCCAAAAGACTAAGAACAACAAAGGCTGGTGAGGATGCGGAGAAAGGGGAACGCTTCTACACTGCTGGTGGGTATGTAAGCTAGTTCAACCATTGTGGAAAGCAATATGGAGGTTCCTCAAAAAACTAAAAATAGAAATACCATTTGACCCAGGAATCCCACTCCTTGGAATTTACCCAAAGAATACAACTTCTCAGATTCAAAAAGACATGCACCCCTATGTTTATTGCAGCACTGTTTACAATAGCCAAGAAATGGAAGCAATCTAAGTGTCCATCAGTAGATGAATGGATAAAGATGAGGTACGTATACACAATGGAATACTATTCAGCCATAATAAAATCCTACTATTTGCAACAACATGGATGGAGCTGGAGGATATTATGCTCAGTGAAATAAGCCAGGCGGAGAAAGACAAGTGCCAGATGATTTCCCTCATTTGTGAAGTATAACAATGCAGCAAAATTGAAGTAGCAAAATAGCAGCAGACTCACAGGCTCCAAGAAGGGACTACTGGTTACCAAAGGGGAGGGTTTGGGAAGGCGGGTGAGGAGGGAGGGAGAAGAGTATTGAGGGGCTTTATGTTTGTTACACATGTTATGGGGGTCATGGGGAAAACAGGATAGCACAGAGAAGGCAAACAGTGAATCTGTGGCATCTTACTACACTGTTGCACAGTGACTGCATTGGAGTATGGGTGTGGACTTGATAATATAGGTAACTGTAGTAACCACATTGTTTTTTCATGTGTAACCTTCATAAGAATGTATAACAATAATACCTTAATAAAAAATTATAAAAAAAGAGAAAATAACATTGGCTTTTTCTGCCCAAAACTTAGCTCTTATTTTAAATTCATGTGATCACTACTGAGGACTTAAGAATTTGGTAAATGAATTATTTATAGCACTTAATATATTTGTTAAAGCTTTGTTATTTCTAGGCCCAAGAATCCTAATCATTTTAGTCTGTTTACATACAGCAGTGCATCCATCTCCTTGATTATTTTTGCTAGTCTTTTAAAAATATTTTTCCTGAACAGCAGTGATTAGACCTGAATAGGAATGCATACAGTAGACAAATCAGAATTTTGTACAAAGGTAAGACAGTTTTTCTGAAGCAAAGAATAAATGGATATTTAGGAGGTTATATGTAGCATAAGTGGCAGACCACTTCCTACTAAAAGTACACTTACTATTACGTTTAAACAAAATCTGTTTTGCATTTACTATTTTGCTTTTCATAGGAAATGGTATATGTAAATAGGCTTTCTTTATTATACTGTGAAGTGAATATTTCAAATCCATACACTAGTATTAATGGCACATTCTAAAAACCAATATGGAAACCTTGAGGAAATATCTCCTTACTACATATCTCAAAAAAGAAGGAGGCCTAATCCATGTCAAGAATCTCCTATTTGTTTACTTATGAAAACTGCAAAGGAATTATTATGGAGCTGGCACTGGAGCCTGGATGCTCTTGGCTCTTGTGGATTCTTCCCTTCCACAGGGTTTCTTTGTTAAGGCTGCTTCAGTTTGAAAAAACCTGAAAGAAGAGGAGGAGGATAAAGCCCACAAGCTCATTTATGGTCTAGTTCAGCTCATTAGCATTGAGCACAGTATTTGGCACATAAAAGGCATTCTGTAAGATTTCTATGAGTGCCTGGATCACAAGCCCCCAAGCTCCCTCCTACCCAAGGTTAGATGATTTGCTAAGAGGACTCATGGGACTCAGAATATAGCCTCATATGCTGTTATTTTTTACAGTGAAAGAAAACAAAGCAAAACTAGCAAAAGGAAAAGGTACATGGTAGGAAGTGTAGAGAAATCCAGGTATAAGATCCCAGAGTCCTCTCTCAGTGGAGTTACACAGGACATGCTTAAGTGCCCCAAGAAAGAATTGTGAGAACAAATGAGATGAAATGAAAGCTAATGAGCTACCAGTGAAGGTCATTAGAAGCTCAGTGCCCAGAATTTTTGCTGGGGTTGGTCACTTAGTCTTTGCCTGGCATTCCAGACCACCAGAGGAAAGCAGGTGTTTAGCAGAAACCACGTTGTTTGCATAATCAGTTTGGATGTAGTGAGCTACTCTTAACAGTTAGGTTGGTGGGCATTCTCCCATACTCTAATTTCCAGATGCTAGTTAAAGGTCAACTTTTCAAGCAGGCCTATTTAAGGATAACAGTCTCAGGCCTGCTGTGTTAACTCTTTTCTGCACAGTAACAAACTAGGTATTTGGAGTCAAAGACTTATCCAGTGTATACTTGGTCAATATCCTTAGGAATTAGAAATGTTGATTGGTAAACAGAAAATCTTTGGACTATTTTAATGTTTTAGTTGCTAACAGCTAATTCAAGGACCAACAAATCTATATTAAAGTAATATATGGACTATGGGAGATTAAGATAAGATGTATGCATGATATAGAGTTTCCCTCAAAGCCTTGAATAAGCCTATTCAATTGTTTTTATAGATTTTTTACTATGTGTTAAACATGTTCCAGGTACAAAATTATGGCTTGGACAAAAGAAAAAAATCTATCCTCCGAACCTTATATTATAGTGAGAGGAGACAAATACAAATAAATAAATAAATGATAAATACTATAAAGTAATGCAGAGAAGATGGATGTGGGTCTGTAGGACAGTTAGAGGATCAATCTTTAGTTAATTAGGGAAGATCTCACTAATAAGGTGACATTAACAATGACTTGAAGAATGTGAGAGAGTAAGCCATGACAATATACAGGGGGAAAGCATTTTATACAGAAGGAACCACAAAGGCAAACGCACAGGTTTTGAGGCATGAGTGCAAGTGGGGTGTTCAACAAAAAACAAAGAGGCAGTAGAGCTGGAGTAGAGTGAGCCAGGGAGATAAGAAATGATGGAAGGGCCAGAGGGTGTAGAGCCTTGGAGGTAATCTTAAGGACTTTGACTTTTGCCTTGAGTAAAATGGAAGGCCATTAGAGACTTTTGAGTAGATAAGTGACCTGACCAAACTTAGTTTGAAAGAATACTCTGGCTGCTGGTGACGATATATTGTCAGGTGCAATGGCAGAAACAGATATAACTAAACTTAGAAGTTATACACTGGGATGCTGATGACTTGAATCAAAGTGATCATTTGGATATAGTGAGATGTGGTGAGATTTTAGCTTATTTTGAAGGTAAAGTCAAAATTTGCTGATGGACTGAATGTGAGGTACAAGAAAAAAGGAGTCAAAGATGTGATGGTTTTTGGTGTGAACAAATGGAAGAATAAAGTTGCCATTTACTATATGAGGAAGAATGCCAGAGCATCACATTTCAGGTAGACACCTGGGAGTTTAATTTTGAGTAGTATGAGATGCTTTTTTAGATGTGTGCTTGTGTAATTACCAAATAAGCAATCCTTTTATTAGGAAATAAAGCCTGGGGTTTAGGGACAATGTTTGGGCAAAGGTATGATTTTTGTAGTTGTGAACCAATAGATGGCATCTAAAGCCATGACATTAGGTGAAATCATCAAGTAAGTGGGTGTAGACTCAGAAAAGGACTAAGCACCCAATCCTGGGTGTTTCTGTTGAAAGCCCAGAGAGACTGGCAATGGAAACTGAGAAGGAACTGCCTCTAAGAGAGGAGGGCAGCCAAGAAAATGTGGTGTCTTGAAAGACAAGTGAAGGAAACACTTGCAGGAGGAATGTGTGCTTAATCCTATTGAATGCTGATAGGTCAAACAAAATAAAGTTAGAGCAACCTCTGGAACAATTTTGGTGAGTGTCTGTCAGTTTTATGTAGTGGCTAGGAACACTGACTCTAATTGCTTAAGTAAAATCATCAGTAACAGGAGCAAGCTCCAGACTCCAAATGGGTCTCAAAGAACTCCATCTTTTTTATGGCTTTGGATCACCTTAGTTCATTTGGAGCAGAATCTATTACATAACATCACTGGATGCAATCCTTTGGCTTATGCTCTTATGGTAACTGCCTCAGCATGCCAGTTTTTTGATTCCTGAAATAGGAAGTTGATTTTTCACTCAACTTCTCATACCAGGATATAGATCTTAAGATGTAAGTCACCACAGCCCATAGAGTAGCTTCCTTCGGGTTAGGTTTCCATCTCCTTGTAGTCACCTCTGGTTGTGTGGTTGGTTGGAGTGATGAAAACTGGAATCACAATATGGAAACAGATAACACTATGACATCTGTTAAGAGGGTTAAGGATAATTTGGAGCATTTTTAAACTTCACCATTCTGTTAATATTTCATTTGTTTGTGAGCTGAAGTGTTGGATAGAATAACTTAACTCTTAATTCTTGCCTTGCCACCACAGTGACTGTAGGATTATAAACTTGCTTTTAATTTGTTGATGAAACCAGTCCATTTAATCCTAAATTGACTGTATTATCACATTTTTGTATCATAGAACTTTTCCAAAACATAGTTATGGGAGTAATTGAAGATGTCTTTGTCTAGATTGCTACAGAATATAACCTATCTACCACCATTCAGCCCTCTTTAACACAAGAGAGGAATGAATTCCTCCCCACAAATATGTATATATTTTTTGGAATATTTCTTTAGTGTTGTTTGTGTTGTACCAAATTGACAAAATTACTTTTTAGTCAAGTTTTTATACCACTTTTCTTCTAAACTTAAGTACTGTGTTAAAAGAAGAAAAAAATATACACATGACTTACAAAGAGTAAGATGAGATGCCTACCTCTTTAATTCTGTATGAAACAGATAGGCAAGGACAATTGGCTGAAGTCACATAAATAATTGTGTAATTCAGTTAGTGAATGAAACAGACTTAAAAGCTTTATATCTAATGTTAAAGTACAATAAATTTTTTAATGTCTTAAGCTGTTTAGAAAGAGTTCATAAGTCATGTTTATAAATGTTAGCTTTGATTATCTAGACCACTTCTTACACTTTCGTTATTGGATTTTAACTTATATTGTCAGTCTTCCTCTAAATTGTAGCCTTTAATTATCACTGGAACATTGATTTCTTGAAGCCTTTGGGCTATAATTGACCTTTACATTTAAAAGAGAAATTTTTTTACCTTCTAAGAAGAAGGTGATAGAGAAGAATATCAAACTATAAGAGAGAAACTAAAATATCTTTATTAAATATAAATGCAGAAAGTATGAAGTTAGTAATGATGTTGCATCATATATCATGTTCTTACTTTATACAATTGGCCACTATTTATTTAGCTTACTAAAATTCAAAGAAAGGGAAGGCCTTGAATATGCATATTGTCCAACACTGATTTTATTTTGTTTTCTCTTTAGTTTTAAGGAAAAGATCCAATTATTTTAACCATTAGCATTGATATTTTGGTTAGAGTAGCTCTTTCTGTACTATCTAAACAAAAGCATAGGAGGAATCATTATCTAGTAAATTAGAAAACATATGCAGTCTATGTGAACAACTAAATTGTCAAGTGAATGTGACTCTTTTCATTTAAAGATTGATGACACAGCTTTGCTCTCTTCAATGGACCCAGTCCTAGACTTGAGAATATTACCCTTCTGAACATTTATCAGGGGTACAGACAAGGTGCCCTTATAGAATTATAGAACCCAAGAATTTTGATGTAGAAAGTGTCTTTGAAGAGCATCTATTTACTCAACCTCTTCATTTCATGAAGAAATGTGTCCCATAGAAGTTTTGTGACTTCCTAATCTCATATATTAAGGGGTAGTGAAAGACCCCAAACCCAATCTCTTGCTTTTCAGTCCAGTACTGTGTTTACTACAGACAAAGGCTGTTGTTGAGGTTGGAATAAAGAGCTTTAGGTTGAATTTTTAAAAAGCTCTATTTTCTACCATAGAGAGTAATCATTTGCTTCTCCATAAAAATATGCAGATATAGAATAATAAAGAGAAATGTTTACATAACTATAAACAAAAAATACAAATTTAAAATATATTTGAAACAATGATAAGTAAACACTAACTGCCTATTCACTGATAATGGAATTGATGAGAATTTAGTTTAGGTATAGTGATGGTAGTGTAGTTATGTTTAAAGAGTCCTTATAGAGACACCTACTGAAATACTCATAGATAAAATGAAAAATAAATATAAATAGATTCATAAAGTGTTTAAGAGAAAGTTTTGCGGGAGAGAAACATAATGCTTGAATGGAACTTGGTAGTTAAAAGCTATATGCTTGCTGTGTAGGCAGGTCCTCAAGGGAAATGAATACTTAGTGGGCTCAGCAGGGGGCCAGGATCTGGTTCTCAGTATTTCATGTTCAGAAAATTATTTTTATATCTTTGGGGAATTGATTGAAACTATCTAAGCATCTCAGTTTATTAATTCATAGTGAGGAACTTCATTGCCAATGATAGAAATAGTATATCTGCTGCTCATTACTTTTGCAGTATCCAAGTACCTGGGAAACTAAATTGGAAGTCAGAAAGTTTCCTAATGTGCTAGATGATGTCTAGAGCCAAAGGAGTTGAATAGATGGTTGGATGTATCATTCATAGTTAACTGCCTGAAGACTCTCTTTTGCTTCATTCTGTATTACTCCTTTATAAAAACAGATTCCTTTAAAAAAGTTGTTTCACCTCAACAGGCCCTTGAATACATTGAAATGATTATTCTCTAACTCCTTGTTAGTTAGTCAAGAATGTCATACCTCATGTTAGACAAGAATAAACTTAATAAAGAATTTCAAGTTTATATCTGACTGGTCTACCTAAATTTAATCTTTGATCATGTAAACTGGATTTTGTAGGTAACTTAGTCTCATCATCAACACCCTTAGAAAACTATCTTCCTCACCCTGCTTTCTCCAGTGCCTGACACACAGGAAACTGGGGGTCAGCAAGCAATAGTCCAAGCTAAATCTGGCCAGATGCCTTCTTTGCACTGCCTGCAAGCCATGAATGTTTTTTATACTTTTAAATGATTGAAAAAAATATCAAAAGAAGAAGAATATTTCATGACATTTGAAAATTATATGAAGTTTAAGTTTCAGTGTCCATAAAGTTTTATTTAATACTGTCATTTAAGGCAGAGTTGAGTAGTTGCAACAGAGACTATAAGGTCTGCAAAGACTAATATTTACCTTATTGAAAAAGTTTGCTGACACTGCCATAGACAATTGACATGTATTTAATAAATAAAAATACCTTTTGTAGTGGGTTATTCTTGCAAATGGCTAACCTCATTTAGATGTTGTTTCACAATTTCTAATTATAGCATATGGATGTTCTTAGCCAAAATATATGGAGAACATTATTTATGTTATTCATTCATTTAATAATTCAACATTAACAATATGTTTACTACATGCAATTATGCCTTCTTGTTGCAGCTAGATAAATTAAGGTGGTCAAATTGAGGCTTAAATTTTAGAATTTACTGTCATAAAGGAAAACTTTCCCTTTACAAATTGTTCTGACTGGAATTGTAAAAGGCAGCATGAGGTAAGGTGGCCATAGGTTTGACTCTGTTTCAAGTTTCAGCTGATTGGCTATCCAAATACAGTTTCCAAATTCATGGATAAGTTATATAGATCTGTTGTGCTAACAATACCTGCTCCTATGTTTTTATTGGCTGTAGGTTAGTGATAAGGTTAAGGAAAAATAAAAAACAATGAGGGATGTCTGAATCTCTGTCAGAGAACAATTATGTGAGTGAGTCAGGTCTATAAATGCTCCAACAATCCCATCAACACTGAGAGTCAACTCAGCACATGCTAGTGCTCCTAGATATAACTGGAGAAGCTTGTCATTGTATTTGGTTTAATACAGTCAAAAGAACTTTTTAATTTTAATTTAATTTTCTGTACTTTTAGAAAGTCACATGGAAAGTAAATTTTTAGGGAAAAATTCTAATCTTATATTTATTCTCAATTATCTAAACCCCCAGTTACTTGATATATCCTTCTTAGATCTGAACTCTTTGAAAACATATTTCCAAAGTGACGATTAACAGGCTGACCCCATGACGATGGACCCCTCTTAACCTATTCCAACCCAATTACTCACTTAAACCAGGTCATATTTCTCCTTTGCTTAACATTTTTCAATGTTTTCACAATACTCTTGCAGTGAAATAAGTTCTCAACCTTGGCCTACAAAGTACAGCATGACCTGTTCCCTGCATTCCCATCAGTTTCATACCACTCTTTCCTCACTCCCATGTCGCTGTCACCCTGTTCTTCTGTGAACATGGCAAGCTCTTTCCAGGCTCAGAGCTTTGATGCTCCCTGCTCCTGCTTAAGTGCTCTTCCCTGATCCTACACATTGCCGCAGTTTTTCATTAAGTCAGAGCTTAAATGCTGTATCTTCATGGATGACTTTCCTTCATTCTACCTAAAGTAGATGGCGGAGTTTTCCCTCTCCCTATTGTCAGAGAAACATTGCACTGGACAAGTTAAACAGGCAAGGAAGACTTATTCAAGACTATTGTAATAAAGAGGAGATCTTTAACTCAACTCCAGTGATTACATTTCAAAGGGATGGCCCAAGTCCTTGGTGAAGACATTCCTGGGCTGTAAAACTGGCAAGAGGCTTGGAGAAGATTTACATCTCAAAGGGGCAGAGAAAGTATTTCCAATTGCAAGTTTTCTAAAGTAAATCCTCTCAGAAAGGGGAGTTCAGGAGCCTATGGTCAGGAAGAAACTTGTCTAAAGTTAGTTAAATTGAGGAAAATACTAAAGTGATATTGTTTACCATATGCTCTATCACAACATTTGTTACTTCATAGAGTTTATAAAAGTATTAGTCAGTCAGTTTATTGAATTTTTTTTCTGTCTGCTCCATGAGAAGAGGCATGAGAGCAGGCATTTTCCTGCCTCATTTGTCATATCCTCAATCACTCAGACAGTTCCTAGAACATAGTAGGTACCCAAGAAATGTTAACTGAATGAATAAGTGTATGGGTGTAATCACAGAGGAGGTGGGTTCTTGTGAAGATACTCTAAGCATGTTGATAATAAGGGTCAGTAATTGGATTTCTTTCTAAGTGCCTAGGTATGTATATGGTATAAAAACACTGAACTTATGAATTGGTGACTATCAATTTGAACCTTGCTTAAGTGAAAACCAGTGAATATTAAACCACATTCAATGCGGAAATTAGCACAACAGTTCATTTAATTAGTTCGTATCATTCCTTTGTGCATTGCTCAGTATTCTTCCATGGCAGCTTTGCTGTTGAAGCGAGACCTTATACTTTTTTTTTTCTTGTTCTTGGTAAATATGTGTGCATTCCAACATCCAGAGAATATTAACATAATCAAACACAATAAAGAAAGTTTCACTCTTTAAGGATTTTTTTTTAATATCAGGGGTAAGACCTCTAAAAAACTCAGGTTTATTCCAGATTCATGAAATCACCAAAGCATCAGTGTGACTGTCATAATTAAATGAACCATAACATCTAAGTTGTAATATATTCTTTTATGCAAATCCATCAGTAAAGAGCAAAATGCTACAGTACTGGAAAATCATGTTTTTTATGAAAAACAAGGATGACTCATTAGACATGCATCCCCAAAGTCTGTTTTGTATTCAGAAAGCCAAGAAAATATAGATCAGATCCCATTTCTGAAAAATTTATTTTATTAGAAACACTGGCTTTTGACGACTGGGTCTGGGAAGCTGAGATAATCAGAAAATGAAATGATGACATCCTTTTCTTAAGGTTAATTGTACTCTCAATTGTCTTTAAAAGATTATGGTTTTCTGGTAATGTGGTAAAGCTAATGCTCAAAAACTCAGATCACTTACAGTGAAGTTTTTAACAAGAAGTATAATGATAATAAAAAATAATATGTTTTATATTAAATAACTTTCATGTATCATGTTTCATTTCCTTAAACACATAGTATGTTTGGCTGGGAAGTGGAGCACAGCCAGTAAGATCTCAAAATATTTAATTAAAAAAGAAGTTAGAGGTATGTAATTTAAGAATATACAAAGTGATGTACTTCTGATGGCAATGTACAGAATATTTTGAGGTATATTCAATCATGTTAGTGACCTGCAAAGATTTTTTCCCCTAAATATACAAACAAATGTGCACCAGCTATCCTAGTGCATTTTTATTCTTTATGATATTTTTCTTTCTTTATATATACTTGCTAATGGATCTCACCATCTCCCTTAGTTTTGAGAACCATCTGGGCATTTATTTTTTGTGTATGTTCTTACTAGAATAAAAAACTCACAATCAGTGAGACAGATAAAAATATGAAGGGTAGGATTCTGGCACTAGGGTGTGAAGCTGCTTGTTCTGCTGGTTCTCTTTATGAGGTATGAAGGAGTTGAACTTAGTGAATAGGATATCTGGGAAGTTAGGTAGCAGTAAGCAACTGGCATTAAAAAAATAGGGTTGGGGGTGCAGTAGGCAGGGTGTAGAAACAGCCTACTCATGGGTACTGGCAGTTAGGTCAGGATTCCCTTCCTCATTCAACAAATATATAAGAAACTACTCTGAAAGGTACTGAATTCTCTTCATATGCTCTATTCCTGAGTAATACTCATGGATTCAGTTACATCTTATGCTGGTCACCCCAAATGTCCTACTCAACTCAGGTCTTTCTGCTCTAGACTAGCCTATGTAACTCTTTACTTGACATCTGCTTTTGTATACCTCATATACTTATCAAATCATTGTGGTGGAATTCTTGACTTCTTCCCATTCCACATCCCCACACCATATCCATTTCTTCCTCCTACCACCACAACACATCTTGTCTATCTTCACATTCTCAACAGTTTTCCCTTCCTCCCTTCCTTTCCCTTCCCTTCCCTCCTTCCTACTTCTCTCCCTCCTTCCTTCCTTCCTTCCCTCCTGACCTCCCTCTTTCTTTCCTTCTTTCCTTCTTTTTCTCTCCTTCTTCCTCCCTTCCTCCCTTTCTCCCTTCCTCCCTCCCTCCCTCCCTCCCTTCCTTCCTCCCTTCCTCCCTTCCTCCCTCCCTCCCTCCCTTCCTCCCTTCCTCCCTTTCTCCCTTCCTCCCTCCCTCCCTCCCTTCCTCCCTTCTCCCTTCCTCCTCCCTCCCTCCCTCCCTCCCTTCCTCCTTCCTCCCTTCCTTCCTCCCTCCCTTCCTTCCTTCCTCCCACTTCCTCCTTTCCTTCCCCTCCCTCCCCTTCCTTCCTTCCTCCCTTTCTCCCTTCCTCCCTCCCTCCGTCCCTTCCTTCCTTCCTCCCTTCCTCCCTTCCTTCCTCCCTCCCTCCCTCTCTCTCTCTTTCTTTCTTTTCTTGAAGTATAATTGATGTTCAATATTATATTGGTTTCAAGTATACAACACAGTGGTTCAACAATTATATACATTATTAAATCCTCACCCCAACTAGTGTAGTTACTATCTGTCAGTATAGAAAGATGTGCAGCATTGGCTATATTCTCCATGCTGCACTTCTATCCCTGTGACCAACTTATATTATGATTGAGATTTTTGTGCTCCTTTATCTTTCTCCTCCCCTCCACCCACCCACACCAATCCCTCTCCCATGATAACCACCAGTCACTTCTCAGTTGTCTGAGTCTACTGTTCTTTTGTTTTGTTTTTAGATTCCACAAATAAGTGAAATCATATGGTATTTGTCTTTCTTCACTTGATTTATTTCACTTAGCATAATTCCCTCTAAGTTGATCCATGTTGTTGTTAGTGACAGGATTTCTTTCTTTTTTATGGCTGAATAATATTTCATTGTATGTATGTACCATGTCGTCTTTACCCATTTAGCTATTGATGGACACTTTGGTTGCTTCCATATCTTAGCTTTTGTAAATCATGTGGCAGTAAACATAGGGGTGCATATATCTTTTTGAATCAGAAATTTTGTTTTCTTCAGGTAAATTCCTAGAAGTGGAATTACTAGGTCAAATGGTATTTCTATTTTTAGTGTGAGGAACCTTCATACTGCTTTCCACAGTGGCTGCACCAAATTTACATTCCTACCCCTAGTGTTGGAGTTCCCTTTTCTCCACATTCTTGCCAACCTTTGTTATTTCTTGTCTTTTGGATAGAGGTCATTTCTCACCAGTGTGAGGTGCTGTCTCATTGTGGTTTTGGTTTGCATTTCCCTGATGATTAGCGATGTGGAGCATCTTTTCATGTGCCTGTTGGCCATCTGTATTTCTTTTTTGGAGAAATGGCTGTTCAGGGCCTCCATCCATTTTTTAATTGGGTTATTTGGTTTTTTGTTGTTGAGGCATATAAGTTCTTTATATATTTTGGGTGTTAACCCCTTATTGGATAAATTGTTTATGAATATATTCTCCCATACTGTAAGTTGGTTGCCTTTTTGTTCTGCTGATGGTATCCTTTGTTGTACAGAAGCTTTTTAGTTTGATGTAGTCCTGCTTGTTCATTTTTTATTTTGTTTCCCTTTCTTGGGAGATGTATTGAGGAAAAAATTGCTCATGGTTATGTTCAAGAGATTGTTGCCTTTGTTTTCTTCTAAGAGTTTTATGGTTTTAGGTCTTATATTTAGGTCTTTAATCCATTTTGAGTTGATTTTTGTGTATGGAGTTAGATAGTAATCCAATTTCATTATCTTACATGTAGCTGTCCAGTTTTCCCAAAACCACTTATTGAAGAGACTGTCTTTTGCCCATTGTGTATTCACAGCTCCTTTATCATATATTAATTGACCATATATGTATGGGTTTATATGTGGGCTCTCTATTCTGTTCTATTGATCTATGGGTATGGTCTTATATCAGTACCATACTGTTTTAATCACTCTAGCTTTGCTCAACAGTTTCTTAAGCCTGAGAGTCACCTATATTCTTACTCTCTCTGTTAATGCTTACTCTCTTGTTAAGGTTTTCAGTACATTCTATGAAATTAATGGCTGAAATATATCTTGAATCTTCTTTCTTCTCTCCATCTCTGTTGCATTCATGAGGTCCAAGTCTTCAACATCTCTCACTGGAATCATTTAAATAACATCTTAAATCCTTCCCCAAACCAATCCATTCCCCACACAAAAGCACCCTTCTCAAAATCTATATTGGGTAACATGACTTATGCCTATAACCTGGGATGGTTTTCTTTTTTACTAAGAAAAAAATCCAAATTTCTTGCCATGGTTTTCAAGACTGTTTACCTCCCCACCTCATCCCAGGCCATGCTCACTTCACTCATTGCATTCACTCTCAGTACCTTTTTAAAATTATATAAATACTCCAAGGCTTTCCTGATTAAGAGCCTCTGCACATACTGTGTTTCTGCTGAGATGTCCCCTACCACAAATGCACACACTATTTCTTTTCTTTCATATGTCATTTTTTAATTGTTCCCTCTCAGAGATAATTGCCTTGATTATCCTACATAAAGAAGGCTTTTCTCTACTAGTCCCTATTTCTGTCTCTTTTTCTAAATCATGGAAATTACTGTAACTTGAAGTTATTCATTTAGAATTTTCTTTTTTGGGTTTTTTTTTATTATTATTACCCCTTGTAGAATGAATGTAATCTCCAGAAGGCCAGAGATCTTGTTGGTCTTGTTCATTGTTCTATTTTCAGCATATACCATAGGGTCTGGCACATAGTAGATGCTCCATAAATATTTATGAATAAATGACTCTTGGGGATACATAGAAGAATAAGAGAAGGCCCCTGTACTCAAGCTATCAATGCTAGGTAAGAGAGTACTCCTAGAAAAAATGCTCACCCATAGTTCATTAGTTCAGAATGGAGACTTACACAAAGTTCTGTGGATGCCTGAGGAACCCAAAGTGTACAGAAGGAGGGAACATAATAGGGCTATATAGACAAATTAGGAATGCTTCTCCAATAAACTTGGTATTTTAACAGAGGAACAAGTTCTTTTTGAATAAGATTCAGAGTTTTTAAGAGGAGTAGGAATGATTCCTTGCCTTTTTACTCTGGCTAACCCTTCCCTCAGCCCTGGGAATATATGTGTTTAGGGAATAAAAAATAATCCAAAGGGATGGACACTCAGGCAAGTCACTATATAGGTTCAGTATCTCTTCTATAATTATTTTCTGATCCTCTTTGTCTTTAGAAGCTTTCCTAATGAGTGGGCAGCCATTATTTCTAATTTAATTAATTTATTCCCTTTGAAAACGTCACATTTCTTTGTCTCTCTTGTCTCAGAAAGAATAATCTTTTAAGTGTTTTTCATGTCCAGCAGTTTTCTTCTACTTCAAATATTAGATAAAAACCTCAAACTCTGCTAAGAGAGTTTAACTTCTATTTGCTGTATCTTCCTTACTCTGATGCCTTTATAGGGCATAATTATTGATTATGTTGACTTCTTTCTACCTATCTGTCTTCATGTATTGATGGACTGATACATGACTGTGTAAGATAGGATAGTGCTAGTTGCATAACAACTAAGCCCTAAATTTAGAGTCTTAATGTGGTCAAATTTTATTTCTCACAAACTTAACAGTTCTACAATCATGTTGCTGGTGGGCAGAAAGTTTCCTCCTTGTGGTTATTCTGGGACTCAAAATCCTTCTATCTTCTGAGTTTGACATCCCATGGGGACAAATGACAAAGGTCAAAAGACAAAGTGGAGAATTAACATTTGTTTTTTAGATATTCCGTTATGAAAGTGACAAACATCATATCTACCCACTGGTGAGAACTAAACACTTGTTTCTTGGATACAAGGGGAGTCTGGGAAATGTAGTTTCAGGGTGAGTGAGTAACTCACAGCACTGAATCTTCCATATAGAAGGGGAGCATAGCATTTTGTTGGATACTAGCTACCTTTGCCATATTGACCATTAATGCAATAGAAATATTCACTTCTTTACTCCATTATGATTTTTGCATAACAAATTACCCATATGAAGCTTCCTCTATTTAATGTCAACAATTGATTTTATTACCAGTTCTCCAATAACTTTATGGTTATGTCTTATTTATCTCTCATATCATTTCTTTACAGGACTAACGAGTATTTTGCTTTTATTCTCTTGTAAAGGCATCACAAAGAATGGTAGGCAGATTGGTTGGGTTCTGCTTTTGGCACAGATAGAGATGAAGTGCTTACGTTAATGAATAATGTATGGGGTACATCAGACACATTTAAGCTCACTTTCTCTGGGTAAAACGGGCCAACTGGGTAAGACCATACTCTTCTAGGATAGTCTCTTCTGCAAAGAACATCACTGCTGTGTTTCTTTGTACTTTCTTCCAGTTACATGAGCACTTACCTTAAGAAAGTGAATCTGAGCCCATGGAAAATACTGTCTTTCTGTGAATTCCCAAAAAGTTATTAAATCATATAAAGTGTCATATGCTCATTTTGATGAACTGTGTATTATCTTGATTTATTTTTCTGAATTATATATTTATTACATCAAAATATAATGAAATTTTATATATAAAATCTCATGATTTTATATGAGAATTTAAGTATAAATTTAAGACAAAATATTAAACAAATGACATTTGAAGCATCATTATTTTAGATGTAATGTAAACAAAGGGAAAGAATAATATTTCACAGATGACAACATCACATTTTTATCTGGTCTTAGATCTTACCTCATCTTGTTAAAAGAAAAAAAAACAATGCAGTGTCTCTTTTTCCCAGTCTCAGAGAACAAAATGAGATTGTTCCATCTTTCTTCCTTTAAATGTCAATAGTACAGAAGAATATCCATACATCAATGTGTTCTTTCAAAGCTGCTAGTCATTTGCTAAATTCCTAAAATATTTTATTCCCAAATTCTTTGGATGCATACATGTTACCAAATCATTTTGAAAGCTGCAAAGTGTAATGCAAAAAGTGAACAGTTACTTCCATCCTCTATCAAAAAAGAAGAAAAAGACACAAACTCATTTTAACTTGATATTCATCAAGAAATTTGTATGTCTTCCTGAAAAACATTACAGTCTCATAATCCCAAAGCATGGCTAGATATGTAGCACTTATGTTTAAGATCACCTTTAAATTTCACTGAACAATTATCATAGAAGATCAAATAATACCTCAACTTTTTCTGTACTGGTCAACCAGTCCTGGACGGTAAACAAGCAGAAATATGTACTCTAAGCATTTGCTTCTTTGTTTCCTGACATCAACATTTTGAAGATTCTTGGCTATATTTCCTCCATTGCTATTACCAGTGAACTTGATGAGCCTGGATCTAGTGGGGTAGCCGCTCTCAGGGGAGCAGTTCAGCTGTGTAAAATTACATAAAATAAAACTGGTTTTGGCAATAGTAAGAAATGCAATTGTTCAACAGTAAGCTTGCCTAAGCCTGAACAGACGGCAGAAAAGTAGAGCAGACTGCTACACAGATGATGATAAACAACAGTTAGACTCAAAGATGGGTGGCTTGATCTGAGGAAAATTAAAGAAGCCATTTGCATCAGATGTTGGAACAGTTAAGCCATGCTTGAAGTTAGTGAATGTCATTGGAAGTTGCTTTAAATAATGTAATTCAACACAGATATTTTATGTATTTGCAAAGCCAGATGGGATATGGAATAAAAATTTTAAAGGGAATAAACTGGCAAGAAACACTTTTATAGATGTCACTCTGAACTGATGCATTATGGAGAAGTGAGCTAATGGGCTTAGAAAAGAAAGAAATATGAATATTAAACAGAAATCTGATTTCATCAGGACTTTTCAGTTTTTGTGCATCTTATTGTCTACATTAAAGCAGAACATACTTGCCATCTCATGCTTACTGATAAAGCTACTGTGTATGTGTATTTATATGTATTTGTAAATGTTTGTGTGTGTCTATTTCTGTACCTAAATGCAGATATATATAGACATAGATATATACCAGAACTGAACTTGTGTATCACTCTAGATATTTTAACTATCTTGCATTAACAAATTTATAAATAAGCTCTCAGAGTTAGAAGTTCATTTTTAAATGAAGTTTTTATTTCAAAATAGTTTTAGCTTTATAGAAGAGTTGCAAAGACAGCACAGAGGATTTCTGTATACTCTTCACCCAGCTTCCTCTAATTGCTAACTTCTTACATAACCTTGATACATTAAGAAATGAATGTTGGTATGATAATATTAACCAAAGTATTATCTTCATTCAAATTTCTACAGTTCTACTAATGTTCTTTTACTTGATACCCAGGATACCACACTGCATTTAGGCCTTATGTTTTCTTAGTCTCTTATGATCTGTGACAGTTTCTTGGTTTTTCTGTCTTTCATGACCTTAATGCTTTTGAAGAACACTGGCTAAGTATTGTCACTCATTTGGGGTTTGTCTGATATTTCCTTATGAATAGATTGAAGTTGTAGAGTTTGGGGAAGAATACCATAGAGTGATGTGCTCTTGCCATCAATCCCTGTTGGAGGCATGTGCTCAAAATGACTTGTTACCACCTATATTTTTTCTTAAGAGTTTTCAGCTTTCTGCATTGTATTTCATCCATTTCAAGTTTATTTTTGTGTATTTTTTTAGACAGTGATTCAGTTTCATTCTTTTACATGTAACTGCCCAGTTTTCCCAACAGCATTTATTTAAGAGAGTGCCTTTTCCCCATTGTTTATGCATGCCTGCTTTGTCATAGCTATGTAAGGTGATGGTTGGTAACTTACTGTTACCAACTTATAATGGTGAGAGTTTCACAATGTATGTAATTGTTGAATCACTGTTTTTTACCTGAAACCAATATAATATAATGTATCAACTATACTTCAATAAAAAAACACCAAAAAACACAAAATTACATATTGCATAGTTAAGGTGATGTCTACCAGGTTTCTCCATTGTAAAGTTAATATTACCCATCTACTTTAAAATCTGTTATCTTCTGTGAAATAGTTACAATTTCACAGGATACAGTAATTGTTATTAAGCTGTGTGAAATTATGAGTTATGTTATGTGAATAGGAAGAGACTAATTTTTAATGACATTGACATAAGCACATGATGTGGAGAAAATATCCTTTGCCTCTTGAATATAAAAATAATAGAAGCAGATAATCCCAGATTAACTTTTTAAAAATTTTAATAGAAATATAATCTTCTGACACATTCAACATTGCCTATCTACATATAGCAATAGATATTAAATTAGGTCATGAATAATGAGCTCTTTCTCTATTCCTCTTAACTTTTTGAACTCAGGCTCCTTTTTTCACTATTAACACATACCCATGTAGTCAGTTCATTTTGCACAGGTAAACAAGCAATCCAAACAAGTGACAACAGTTACCTTTTAATCTATCACTTGTTATAGTGCATGTAGACACAAACTCCATTATAGTCTCTTGAGATTCTTAAGAGAAAAAGCAAGGATGTTGTAAATATGCAGAGGCCACACTGGTCAGATTCCCAAGATGAAAACAGAAAAGAAGGAAGAAAGTATAAACATTTCTATAATTCTAACATTTCGTTATTTAAAAACATTTGCAATACACATTGACAATAAAGAAGAAAAATAGATGCATTACAGTGACACACAGGACCTTTTATCACTTCCATGGTTTAAATAATTCCACAGTGGTGCTGGGGCAATGTGAAACATTCTGAAAGCTTTGATTCTAGGCACTTCCTCTTCTCACCATTTTTTCTAAGATTGAGATGCTAATGGTAATCAAAACTTGACCTGTGGGTTCATTTGAGAGGAGTTTGTTGACAGTTAATCAAAAGACTAGAAAAAAAAACTCTCAAATTAGATCAAAAGACACATATGATTAGGCAAAAATGAAAAAAAAAAAAAACAGAAGTAATTAAAAAACCTATAAGAAAGTTGTGCATCAGCAGATTACTTTTTCATTTGTCGAAAAATCTAGCCTGGTTTCAAGCCCCATCAGTCAGCACCTGACAGTTAAGGATCCTTGAGGAGAATAGCATGCCAGATGCTTACAGTTCTCAGAGGAAGTTAGTCCCACTGTGAGAGGAGGAAGACAATTAGCCCCTCTATCCTATCATCCAAGATCCTAGCAATAGTGGAAGTTAAATGCCATGTTATATTTCTGGACTAATTTTAAAGGATTAAAAACATTCTGTGCAGATGACATTTTATTTTTATTTATTTTGTCACCTTCACCCACATTCTTAGATATCAGTATTAGTGTGGAAATTACAAAAATAGGGATAGAGAAAAATATTAACAATAATACTCTTGAAGGGACATTGGGGTTTTAAAATTACAGATATAAATTTATGTAACCCAGATTTTCTCCTCTCCCACAATGTGGAATATTTCTGTAAATTGGTTTAAGTCATTAAGGGAAGAAGGAAGGAAAGAAGAAGGAAGGAAGGAAGTCCAAGTTAGCTGTTTGCTTGACTCAGTTTTGGACCACCTCAAATACTTTGTTTGTTTGTTTTTTATTTTGCTATTATTAATGTACAATTACATGAACAACATAAAGGTTACTAGACTCCCCCCATTATCAAGTCCCCACCACATACCCCATTGCAGTCATTGTCCATCAGCGTAGAAGGAAGTTATAGAATCACTACTTGTCTTTTCTGTGTTATACTGCCTTCCCCGTATCCCCCCACCCCACCCCCAGACCCGCTACATTATGTAATAGCCCTTTTTCCCTCTTATCCCTCCCTTCCCACGCATCTTCCCCAGTCCCTTTAGCTTTGGTAACTGTTAGTCCATTCTTGGGTTCTGTGAGTCTGCTGCTGTTTTGTTCCTTCAGTTTTTTCTTTGTTCTTATACTCCACATATGAGTGAAATCATTTGGTTCTTGTCTTTCTCTGCCTGCCTTATTTCACTGAACATAATACCCTCTGGCTCCATCCATGTTGTTGCAAATGGTAGGATTTGTTTTCTTTTTATGGCTGAATAATATTCCAAGATGTGTGTATATATACCACATCTTCTTTATCCAGTCATCTACTGATGGACACTTAGGTTGCTTCCATTTCTTGGCTATTGTAAATAGTGCTGCAATAAACATAGGGATGCACATGTCTTTTTCAAACTGCACTGCTGCATTCTTAGGGTAAATTCCTAGGAGTTGAATTCCTGAGTCAAATGGTGTTTCTATTTTGGGTTTTTTGAGGAACCTCCATACTGCTTTCCACAATGGTTGTACTAATTTACATTACCACCAGCAGTGTAGGAGGGTTCCCCTTTCTCCACATCCTTGCCAACATTTGTTGTTGTTTGTCTTTTGGATGGTGGCCACCCTAAGTGGTGTGAGGTGATATCTCATTGTGGTTTTAATTTGCATTTCTCTGATGACTAGTGATATGGAGCATGTTTTCATGTACCTATTGGCCATCTGAATTTCTTCTTTGGAGAAGTGTCTGTTCAGCTCCTCTGCCCATTTTTTAATTGGTTTATTTGCTTTTTGTTTGTTGAGGTGCGTAAGCTCTTTATATAATTTGGATGTCAACCCCTACTTTTTAACAGACTTGACAGGTAAGTCAAAGTCAAACCACTTTGTTAGTGCAAATGTCCCTAGAAGGTGTGACTTAATACTCCTTGTGTGAATGGTAGAGTTTGAATATGTATATATAGGAGGGGGGAGTGCTTGGGGAAACATGCACAGAGGCAAGTGTGGGAGAAAGAAAGTTCTAAAGCTTTGAACTATCCACTACTTCTTCGGAGCTACTGAAGAATGGCATCCATAGCAGAGGACCCTTCATTAAGCAGTATTTGCAAACATCTAGTGTCAGGTCTTGGACTGAGTAGGGAATGGTGAGCTAAATTGCTGTGCTTAATAAATCAAGAGGGTCTGAAAGGTGAGAGAGCCTTCTAGAAGAGAGGAGAGTGAGCAATGTCTCATCATCTGTATTAAAATGTTAAAATGCCAAGTTAAGTAAAAGAAGAAATCCTGGTGCTGCAGACCATTAGTGCTAGACATAGTTGCTTTGAGCGAGTGTGTTGAGAGAAATCTGAGAGAAGGCCTAAATTCTTTATTTGGACCTTCACAGAGCAGAAGGAAGAGAATGGCTGTACGTCTTAGAATCCATTGGAAAGTGAAGAAATTCAGAGTGGGAAGCTACGGTGAAAATTTAGGCCCCTGAAATTCTCAGAAACATAGAAAAGACATTACATTTAACCTTGAATTTTACTTAAATATGAAAGGACAGGGTGACCTCAGTTGCCATTTTGGTCCTTCAAGCAGCATATCATTAGCAGTGGTGGAACCAGGCCCACAACCCAGTGAAACGGTAGGCATTTGGCCCTCCTGCTGATCATTTAACTGCATAGCAATGTCAATAGGAATTTAGTCAGGGATTGCAGCTTGAATAATTTCATGATTGTATGTCACCGAGAATATTTTCCTAAAACTGTTTTAGTTCCAGAGAAGAGAAGGAGCAGTAATAGCATAAACCCTATGAGTGAGGGGATTCTAGAGTGACTGGTCTCACATGACATTTATTTCTCTTGTAAAGAGCAATGAGATGCCTTGATTATGAAGATAGATTAGATCAGCCATCATGTATCATTTATATCTTGTTACAGTTTTTTTTAACAAGCCACATGGTCTTGTTAAAGTTTGAATTTAAATACAACTGCAGGGAGATAATTATCTTCAGGTGAATTGCTTAAAAAGGAAATTGCAGTTTGACATGGGGGTGGTGTGGGTTACGAGCACAGAGCCATAGAAAGATGCTTCCCTGAACAAAGGAAACATTTAGCTGCCAGTTCTATTATGTATTTGATGTTACTGATCTTAGCAAAGTTAAGAATAAAAATTGAGCATTTTTACATGCCAATCTGGAGAAAGAGTCCTTTATACCTTCCAGACTGTGAGTTTAATTGAACCTCTCCCACTTATTTCAGTCTAATAAGGTTTTCTGGGTGATGTCACCATTCTTTGAAAGCTGCTTTGTATTTCCTAATTGCACAGGACCTGCATTCTTCATCTTGAGAGAGCATTCCCAACAATAAGTAATGCTTGCCTGTGAAATGGAAAGCATTAGAGTCCTATTTGAAGGCCAGCTTCACTGACATGCTGGCGGAATGGAAGAGGAGAATGTATGTTTTATGCTCATATAGCTTCTTGAGGAAATGGACTATGTACAGTTGAGTTATGATAATATTTATGCTCACCTATTTGTCAAGTTCCAAGGAATACATTTGACAAAGCAAAAAAAGGAAGATCATGACAATATGCCTGTCTTGCTAATGGGTTTCAGCCCCAGGCAAGTTTGCTATGGATTCAATGTGACCAAAGAAATTGACAGCAAAACGTTCATTGGGATGAAAAGTTTTATTACCCAGTTTGTTCTCCTGGCAGTAGGTCGAGCACTAGCATCTCTGCCTCTGCCCAGAGCACTGGGCTGAGCTCTCTATATAGCACAATTATAGCTATTGCCTAAAGGGGTGGAAGCAGTAGCCTAGCAATAGGGCAGTTACATACATCATCAGGTGGTTTAAGTTCAGTGAGAATCCTGGCCATAGGAACCCCAAATTCCCCGCACTCCACCCCTCCAGGATTATCACCTTACAATCTACATGCTTTCAATCTTCCCCAATGGTCCCTGTGCGAGAAAGCTGGAGCACTGTAACCAGATTCCACAATAGCAACAGGATAACAACAACTTAGAGATAATAATTAAGATAGAGCAAGATTTTGATACATGTAACAAAAATTATAGTAATCCTCAAGCCAGAGGAGGTTCCTAATAACAAAAATTATAATAATCTTCAAGCAGAGGAAGTTCCCAATCCTCAAAGACTTTACGGGTGATAAGACACATGTTTTAATGCCACCAACATAGGCAAATCTTGTCCATCAGATAGGATGCATGCAAGAGAGTGGTCCTGTTATAGGACTGTGACAGGAAGGGGGTCCCGTCCAGGTCTAGTATACCATACTTTTACTCCTCTCCCTGTGGAGGTTACCGAAGGGTCTATATATACTGCTACTGAAGGTGCATGCACTGGCCATAATGATAAAACAAAACTCCCCTGTAAGATGCTCCTACCTTCTGGCCATTCAGGATATTTTACTGTGACCTTTGGCAGCCATTCTGCTGTTATTCTAGGAATACATAGGAGGCCAGCTTCCAGGCCTTGTCCCCAAGGTGTCAGGAGAGCCAGCCATCGTTGGTCCATGTGTCAAAAGGTCCAAGGCCATGTCCACGCAATGGAGTCTCCAGGATTCAGTGCAGTTGGTGCTGGCAGCAAGATGTTATTATGGTGGCCAAACCTCGGCTTCAGTGATTCTTCCTTGGTTTGCACTTGCAGTTCTATAGGAGAGGCAGCCATATGTGTTAACATGTCTACGGAGCTCAGGGCTCCTTTTCGGGGTCTCTCATTCAAATGCTGTAGCATGATCCATAAGCAGACTGACCATCCCCACAGACTATTGGTATCTGACTTTAGTCTGGATTTTAACAAGCCATTGTGCCTCTCTATCATGCCTGCTGCAGTAGGATTGTATGGCACATGTAACTTCCATTTGATTCCCAGCTGTCACACCCATTTTTGCAGTGTATGTCCAGTACAATGGGTACCCTGATCACTCTCATTACCTGTGGTCGGCCATAGGCAGCAAAGAGATGCTCCAGGACTCTTTTGGTCATCTGCTGGTCTGCACAATGGGTAGGAAAAGCAACCAGAAGTCCAGTAGCTGTGTTCACACAGTCATCGCATACTGATATCCTTCTGACACAGGTAGAGGCCCAATATAGTCTATCTGCCACCTGACGAGGGGTATAGGCCCCTTAGCTATTGTCGCATGTTGCTGTGGAACTCTGTATAAGTCTCTTATGGAGCACACAACACACTCCTGCCGGGCTCTGCTAACTTCTTCGAAGGTCAAAGGCAAGCCCCACCAACGGGCTACAGCCCACATTGTCTTTTGCCCCGCATACAACAAATGCTGATGTAGCCATTGGACTACATCAGAGGCAGGCTTTTCTTCTAACCAACATATCTGGGCCAATTTATCTGCTTCATCATTTCCTGGGGATGCCAGTGGCAAATGACCTGTCACATGGTATACTGTAATTATTTTAGTTTGACCACAGGTGCATAAGTCTTGCCACAATTCTTGCCCCCAAAGGGGTCAGTGACCAACCAGCCAGTTGACATGGTACCAGGTTGGTAGCCACAGGATGAAGCCCCGATAGACAGCCCAGCTGTCAGTGCAGACCACTATAGGGTAGGGCTCCTGGCTGATCACAAGCCACACAGCCTGCAACTCTGCCCATTGGCTGCTCTTCCCCTCGCCATCTTCCATCCATATTTTCTCAGTCTTAGGATGGAAAGCTATGGCCCTCCATTTTGGGGGCTGCCCACGGTTGGAGCCATCTGTGTACCATGCATCTTCGGGTGTATAGGGGCTCTTCCCTCACGACAGGGACTCTCTGCTACTAATGGTTCAAAAGCAAGTTCTTCCTGCTTTTCACTAGTATATGTCACTGGCCCCAACAAGCGTTGGAGTTCTTCACTCAAGGTGCTACTAGAGAGGGCATTACGCTGCTATAGGTAAGCACCCCACTTAGCTAGTGTGGGTGTTTGTGCCACACCACTCCTTGGCTTTTGGTTCCAGTCTTGTACCCAAACCAAGATGGATAGGTGGTTATTACCTTTACTGGAGCCATTCCAGTGATGGGTTCTGTAGCCAGCAAGACATGATACACAGCAGCCAGTTGTTTTTCTATCAAAGTGTATTGTACCTCTGTCCCTTTCCAGAGTTGTGACCAGAATCCAACGGGTTGGTGAGTTCGTTCAAGCCACTGCCAGAGACCCCAGCCATAACCATCTTCAGTCACATGAACATCTAGCTCACAGGGCCTTGATGGGTCTATCACACTCAAGGCCTGCACGGCCTTGACTGCCCCTTTTGCTGTAGTAAAGACAGATACACATGTCTCATCCCAGTCCCACCTGACACCCTTTCGTACCAACCGGTATAAGGGCTTCAGAATCTGTGCCAAGTGTGGGATAACCATTCTCCAGTAGCCTAGAAGACCCAGAAACTCCTGTAGCAATGCTACTGTTGTGGGGGTAGGGAAGGCCTGGACTTTATCAATAACTGCTTCTGGTATAACTTTGGTCTTACCCAACCAGACAACCCCCAAGAATTTGACAGACAAACCAGCTCCCTGAACCTTGGTGCTGTTCACAGCCCATCCTTTCTCCTGTAAATGTTGCAGCAGTCTAGGTGCTGCACCTTCTAGATCTGAAAGAGAATCGGATGTGAGCATGACATCATCAATATAATGGTGCAGCTGCACTGTTGGCAGTTTCTCCCATGTAGCCAAGTCCTGGGCTACAAGTCCATGACAGATGGTGGGGCTTTGGAGGTATCCCTGTGGGAGGACAGTGAAAGTCCATTGCTGTCCTTCCCACGTGAAGGCAAATGGTTCCTGACTTTCCTGCTCAATGTCAATGGAAAAGAAGGCATTAGCAAGATCTACCACATAATGATATGTTCCTAGTTCGTGGCTGAGGGTATCCATCAAGCCTGCAATAGAGGGGACAGCAGTGTGCATAGGGGGTATGACTTTATTCAGTTCTCTGTCATCCACAGTCATATGCCAGGAGCAATTTGACTTTTTTACTGGCCACACTGGGGTATTGAAAAGACTATGGGTGGGCTTTATAATACCCACCTTTTCTAGCTCCTGGAGAGTTTCTCCAATCTTTTTATGCCCTCCAGGCAGTTTGTGTTGTTTGGTATTAGTCACCTGCCGAGGCACAGGCGAAGCTATGGGTGGGTGCCTTGCATGTCCCCTCAGAACTGCCTTCACCACACGTACTCTCACTCTGAACTCACCTGCAGTGGTCTGCAACCATAGACCCTGCAGGATATCAGTCCCCAAAATATACTCAGGGATAGGAGATATATTTACACAGTATACTCTTTTGGGGGTAGACGCCCTATTCCCAAAGGGATTTTGGCTTTTTTCACTCTGATAACCTTCCCCCCATATCTATCTATGATAGTGGGGGTTCCAGGGAACTGTTCTGGGTTACCATGAGTCAGTGAACATTCAGCCCCAGTGTCCACCAGAGCCAGGACATGTTGTATGTTCACTGGGGACCAATGGATAGCTATTTCAACATGTGGCCTCCGGTCCCCACTGGTCCATCAGGGCAAATACCTTGACCTTCCCCTCAGTCAAGCCATGTTCCCCAATCACCTTCCTGTGTGGGCTGAAGTGAGGTTGGCTCCCTGTCCAGCAGGAAGTCTCACAAACACACAGGCCAGACTTTTGGCTCTGTCTCTGATCTCTGCCTCTTTGGTCTTAATGGCTGGAACTGCTGCTCTGGTTTCAGCTGTTGCCATAGCTCTAGTAAGATCCTATTTGTCTTCCCACCTAATTTCCTTCCATCTGCTCCTGCCCATATTAAATCAACCCACATCTGGCTCCTCATAACCTTCATGGGGCCCTATAAATTCTTCTTGTGAGTGACAGGTCTTATTTATTTCCGGGTTCTCGTTGCTTCAGTCTCTCCTATGTCTGCTAATGTATGTGTCACCTTGCTTATTGGATGCCCTAAGTGAGGGGAAAGAATGGCCACTAGAGACCCAAAGAGGGATGTAAGAGCCATTTGAAGTACAATATTTCTCATCTCTTCATCTGGGCCATAATTCCCTGGACTATAGATGGCACTTCTTATGCCTGCATCTCATAAAACCTGTTGGAGCCCAGCATATATCTGCTATCTAACAGGAGAGGGTGGTAAGTCACCTGGATTGGGCCCCACAGCACGAAGTGCAGCCATGGGCCAATCGAGAAGGGAGTGACTCCCTGGGGTCTGATGTGCATTTTGTAATTGCTGCCTCAACGCAGGCTGCACCATCAGAGAAGACAGCTTTCCCATCTCTGATCCCGATAGAACAATTCCATCCACCTCTAAGTCCCACAGACGCAAGAGCCAAGCTGATATTGACTCTGATGGCTTCTGCCTAAACTAGGAGCCCAAATCCAGCAGCTCAGCCTGAGTATAGAGGCAGACCATAGAGTGCTCCACGACCTGGGGAGGGGGCTGCTCCTCTCCTTGGGGAAATTTCAGCTGCTGGGTCTTTATTTTCTTTACAACCACTGTGCATGCTTTCAATACAGGGGGACCGGTGCCTCTGGCACCACCCCTTCATCCTTCACCAGCTCCTCCATTTATGGGCTAATGGCACCTTTCTCTCCCCTCCCCCAAGTGCCTCCTCTGCTACAACCTTTATCTTTTCTACTGTGCCTTGCAGCAATGCTACCTCTGTCTTCAGAAGCTCTCTTACCTTCACCTCAATGCTTTGCAGCTGACATTCTCATGCCACCTCTGCCTGTGCTTCCCTCAGGAGTTCGTCTTTTTCCTTGATGGCCTCTTCCTCCTTCAGAACACCTGGCAGCGCTGCCGTCTCATTCTGTAAAGAATAGTTTACCTCTCCAATGGCACCTTGCTGCCGGTGTTCTCTTGCTGCCTCCTCTCACATCAATGCCATTTCCTTCTTCAGGGAATCCACAGAAGTTTGCAACTCGTGTTCTTGTGCCACCATTTGTTGGGTCTCTTCTGTAGACCTTGTTCATACTGTGAGGAGCAGCCAACCCACAGTCCCCGCTGCCTCATGGCCACTCTGTTTCTTGAAAGACCTACTTACTATATCAAGGGCCACCCTTACAGCCTCAGGTGTCACCTCCACTTGCCTCCATTCCTAGCGTGGGACCCAGTCTTCTAGGAGGCAAGCCACCTCAGACCACATACCCATTGGGGGATGATCCACTGTCTCCCCATTCAGAGGGGCAGCCCGCTGAAGCACCCCTCCCACATCGGCAGCCTGTCTTTTTCCTTTTTCACAACGAACCTTGCCGACTACGCCAATTGTCCTGCCAATGGGTTTCAGCCCCAGGCAAGTACGCTGTAGATTCAATGTGACCAAAGAAATTGACAGCAAAAGGTTTTTTGGGGTGAAAGGGTTTATTAACCAGCTTTTTCTCCCAACGGTAGGTTGAGCACTAGCGTCTCTGCCTTCACACAGAGCACTGGGCCGAGCTCTCTATATAGCGAAATAATAGCTTTTTGCCTAAAGGTGTGGAAGTGGTAGCCTAGTAACAGGCCAGTTACATCATTAGGTGGTTTAAGTTCAGTGAGGATCCTGGCCTTAGGAACCCCAAATTCCTCACAATGCCTGTCTCATAGATGATGTTACTACAGGAAAATAAACAGCATCCATGAATCCTCAACTGCAGAAATATGCCATTTTTTAAATCAGTTGAGTATTATGAAGTTGTTTTCATATTTTTTGGCATATAAAACTTTTCACCCTTGAAATCATAGATTGTCTTTATCAGCTCAGTACAGTGGATGTTGTTCTTAGAGAGGATGCTTCCTGTAAAAACTTCCAAAATCACAAAGTAGTATTATCCACTCCTAGTGTTCCTGAAAGTCAGATTTCCATCAAAGTACTCATGCCTCCTATGCAAATTGCCTTTTCAGATGTTCCTGTGGCTTTCTCACTTGATGAGCTGTCTCTGTCTTGTCTGGAAAGTGCTCTGAAACAGTCATGTTAATTCTATCTCAATTTATTTAAACAAACACTGATATAGTACTGTTGTATGCCCTTTAAAAATATTAACTAATTTCAACCTTCATGATAACTATAATTACTCTCACTTTACAGATGAGAAAAGTGAGGCAGGTGTTTATGGGAATTTACCAGAAATCAGTTTGTTTAAAATGCAAGAAGTCTGGTTCCAAAGTCCATATACTTAACCATTATGCTATGCTTTTTCTGTTTGGAAGATAAACTGAGTTTCTTCTTATCAATGCTATGTCATTCTTTAATTTCAAAATTATGCACAAAGATCCATTTCTTTGACTTCTTCTTTGACTTTTTCTTTACTTCTATCATGAATTCTAACGCTAACTTTTGGTTGGTAAGGGAGATGATGCATAAGCATTATCATACATTTGTAATGGTGGTCATTTCTCCAGGGCCAAGCCTCTGCCTAGGTGCTTTGAACTGACAGACTGAAGGATCTTCTCTGACATCCTGCCCTTTCAACACATGTAATTCAAATTGGGCCTCATCAGAGTTACAGATTACTGCATTCCAGAGACCCAGGTCACTCTACAACAGTCAAAACACAAATGTTAAATCCATAAGTGCCAAGATTTTACTACAGGTGGTGCTTAGGGCTAGTGGATTGTTTCATTTTCTTAAATGTTTTCTGGCCACTACCACCCCAAATGCGCACACAGACTATTTTCCTTTGTGCAATTCCACTATGGAAAAATATTTCAAGAGTATTGTTTTATCCTTGGAAAAAATTGCTCTGCAATGTCTTGCCAGGTAGATGTGAAATACATGTTTCCAAGAAAACATACTTATCTACTTTGTCTCTGTCTCTATCTCCTTTTCTTTCTTTTCCCATCAGGCTATTTTGTTTGTTTTTTTGTCTTTGTTTTTGTACACTATATTTATCTTAACGAGGCTAAGTATTCATGTTATCTTCACTCAAGATGTAATCTGGTGAATTTTCCCAGTTAAAAATTAATTATTTTCACAGCCAGAATTTTAGATTAAAAATTCAGAAAGCAAACTTCAAAACTACAGTGTTTAAAAGACATTCAGGTGAACTCATATACAAAGCAAAACTTACAAAATTGTGTAGGGGAAGTGTTCTCTGTTGTATGTGATCAATGATTAATTGCTTTAATTTCTTTACTAACTTTGTCATTCTCAATATTTTCTTTGGCTTTTTCACCAATGTATTTTATACCAGGAGACATATGTTTTAAACAATATTTTATAGGAAGGATTGCCTTATTTTATATGTATATTATAGATTTTTTAGGCTCTTGATACACTTGGACATTGCTTTTGCATATAACTTGAGTAGTTTCTTTTATTTTAATATTTTCTTAGTGTCTCTGAGAGTGAGTTGAATGAGACTAATAAAAAGCTTCCAGCATGTGATTTATTGGCAGCCTATTAAAAATGCAGGTTATTGGGTTCCAGTCTTGGAAAATCTGATTGAGGAGGTTTAGCCTGGACCCAAATTGGCACTTTAATAACCACTCCAGTAATTCTGATGCTGTTGTTCCACGGAACACTTTCAAAAGACTTTCAGAGTGTCTGATGCTGAGTGTCCTCCATAATATCATCTCCTAAAGAGATTCCAATGTATGACATGTCAGTTGACATGTAAACTAAATGCTATAGGAGTAAAAAAAGAACAGATTGGCTTAATTTGAAGTGATATTTTGCCAACGATCAAGAAATAACTGCATTTTTAGACTATCTCCTCCTGATTTTGAATGTAAAGGGTGTAAGGTAGAACAGAGAAAAGCATGTAGCAATTTATTTCGAGTATGAGTAATAATATTCCCCCTCCAAATATTATATGTTTTTTTTGCATTTTGAGAATTTTTCAAGATCTTGTAAATAAATAGGAAGGGTGTGTTTTGGTTATAAAATATTTCTTGAAAACATAACATTTCCTGTCTGCAGTTCACTGCCTAAAATAAAGACATATTCGGGTCCATTTTGATCCCTACCTCTCCAAACTACACAGACACACATCTAACCAGAACTCTAGAGAACTGGGGACATATGACGTGAATCTCTAAATGAAGGTTTAATAGTAATTTAATTCAACCTGCTGGTAGCATTCATAATCCACAGTGGTTAATGTGACAGCAGTGACCCACGTTAATACGTAGCAAGTATAAAGGGAGGATCAGGAAAGAAAAAAGATGTTCTATTTCTGGCTTGCTCAGCCATTCAATCCAAGTGTTTTCACACTAAGTTAGCTATTTTGTCTTCACTCCTGTTTCCTTATAATTGCTTTAAAAAAATCCATGCCCTTCCCAAAGAAAACTTTGTGTAATAAAAATGCATTAAAATATTTAAAAATTTCAGCAACAAATATCATTACCAAAACAACAAAAAAAAAATCCAAATACCTGTTAGGACTATAGGCTCAGGCTAGTCTAATTGGATAGGTATTCCTGGAACTAATTACCTGGTACTCTATTGATTACTGCCCAGCATGCCAGGTCTCTATTTGAATTAGTTGGTTAGAGAATCTTATTGTAGAGATTTAAAATATTTGGTCACTTCTGGATCTTATATAATTGCTGGGTCTTACAAATTAATTGAATATTAAAAAAAAATATTCTGAAGCCAGGAATTGTGGATAGATCAAAGAAAATCCATCGTTGTGATTGGAATAGCAACTCCAAGTGTGAGTTCTGATGATGGTAGGTCAGTAACATCATCCTTTCATGTGATGATAATATGGCAAGAAGCCTCCCTCATGGTCATTGGATGTGATTCACCCATCTTTGGCCACTAACCAGCTCTGACCTAGGACGAGTCACTAAACTCCCCTCTGTGAGTGGCAAGAGAAACTTGAGTAACTATGTGAAAGTACTTTCAAAAGTTCCAAAAATTCCCCCATTGCCTTATGGAAAGGTTGTGAGTTTATTATGGTCTACGTACATAGAAAATTGCTAGAAATTACGGACCAGGAAAAGACCTGAAAAGCATGGGGAAAATAGCAAGAAAGCAGTAAAGCAAGGAAACTCAGTAAAATCATGATTGTAGAGGCCTCATAAAATTCTCTTTTAAAGTTGGATTTCCACTGAGCCACAAAAATCTTTAACTAAAGTAAAGAAATAATACCTGTCTTCATAGCTCCCACTATGTGCATGATACTCTTCTAGCTGTAAATATTTAGCAAAAGCTAGGTCTTGACTCTTGCGAAGATTAATTAGTTTTCTGTTTTGCCTAGTACCTAGCACTAGGGAGCTGACCTAGAAGTGTAATTTCAGGGTTAATAAGATAAGCATAAAAAATTTTAGCTTCTGCTCATTCCTGTTAGTGTTTCGTAATCCACAGTAGAATTTCAGTTTTCTATTTTAAGACTTTAATCTCAAAAACTTAAAATCCTCTTAGGAGTTAGCATGCATGAGTTTCTGATGCTTCTTGAGATAAGTCTTTATATAGGAAGAAAGCAAGGATACCTTCTCTGAGAGTGTCAAATATGAAAAAGAGGGGCCAGTGATCAGAATGGAGGGTTGCTTAGAGTTCCAAATGGGGAGAAAAAATACAAAGTACTGACTATTTGAAATGAGAAAGGCAATTGTTATGACTGGGGAAAGTTAACTATGTAGAAATAAAAAATGAGGCTCAAAGATCAACTGCCTATTTTATAAAGTTTCCTAAGGCCCCTTGTCTTCATGCTATAAAACAGAAACACCTTCCAAATATGGCTCCTCATACATTTCACAGTTATGTCTGTTAAGGAAAAAACATACATTCTAAGTTTTCCTTGTTAAGTAAAAAAAGGAAAAGCAATAGAGGTGTAAGAAAGAAAACCAAAACTATTAATTAGCCAAGAAGAAGAGAATATTATTTTATAATGGGTATAAAGTTAATATACTATTAATATTTTAAACACACACTTATCAGTTGCCTATATACAAACGTGAAAGACAAATAGTAAACAATTGTAAAAGTGAATATATTGCATATAAATAGGATTTGGATGAGGATTAGGGAGAAAAACAGATGGTGGAAAAGGGTATTGGGAGAACTGGGGTAGGCTTGTTGCTGATAAGGTTATTTTATAGGGAGAGACCAGAGAGGGTTATGAAATACATTAATATTGGAGCAGAGACTCAAGCAAAGTGAGGAAGGTGAGTTAAGAGCTTGCCAGGCAGAGAGTTAAGTGCAAGAGCACTGAAGCAAGTGCATGGTTAGTGTGTTCAAGGAATGAAAAGGAGGCCAGTGTAAATGGAGTGATGTAAAGTATGACTATCAGAGTATATATGGTTCATGAAGCAGTGGGGTCCTGATTATTCATGCCTTGAGGACATTGCAAGGACTTTGGGCTTCCTTTGAAAGTGGCAAGAAACCACTGGAGGGTATTGAGTATCAATTTGAATGTTTTGCTGGGAATACAGTGTGGAAAGGCAGATCGATGCAGAGAATTCAGCTTGGAGGCAGTGATGGTTTGGATCAGGGTAGAAAAATGGAGGTGGTGAGAACTGGTAAAAAATGTCCATGAATACATTTGGCCAATAATTCATTCATTAAAACAAATACTAGTGAGCAGGTACAGGAGTCAAGCAGAATGTTCTGTGCTAGAGAAGTAACAAACAGGACAAAGTCCATGCCTGCCATCAGTAATAGAGGCAGATATGTAAACATGATTTTAATGTCTTGTATGATAACTGAATTTAGTACAAAGACAAGAGTAATTACTTTTGAATAGGAAGCATCAGCAAAGGCTACCCAGAAGAAAAGATGCTTGAGGTGGGTCATGAAGAAGGAGTACAAATTTGACAGGAGCTAAAAGAAGGGAAAGAGAAAGCCTTCCAGACAGAGGGAACATCATAGGCAAAGGCACAGGGGCATGAACAGCATGACATATTAAGGGACTGTGAATAGTTTCACATGACTGTTGGCATTTATTCAAGTCAGGAGTGGTAGTAGATAAAGCTGAGGAAATGTGGAGCAAAGGGAGAATATGATGAGGGAATTTGTGTATTGTGGCAAGGGCTTTGCATATTGTTGGCAAGATTATGGGGAATCATTGAAGGATTTTATGCAAGGAAGTAGATTCAGCTTTACATTCTAGAAATATCAAAAGCCTTCATTGATAAGAGTATTTCCATTCAATTTTTTAATAATGCAGTTACATTTTGATTAACAGAGCAGTATACAGCAACAGCATTGTGTGGCTTCCTTTTCAAACATGATAATAAGCAATCATTTGTTGAGCACTTACCATGTCAGGCCTAGGGTAGAGGGCATTGCTCACATTAATTCATCAGGATCTTCACTAATGCCGAGTGAGGTAATTATTATTATGACTCCCTTCTAGAGATAGGAAACCAACATTTAGAGAGGTTTAGTAACTCACCCAAATTCACGCATGGCTAGTGATAGGTGGGGGCTGCGCTGGACTTCCCCCGGCATCACTGGCTGTGCTCTAAACCAGTCCAGATACTGCTTTGATGTTCTTGACAGGGAAATAAAGGTTACTAGGTATAAGTCTTTCTAAACACTAATTACATTAAATCAAGTCTTTACAATAGCCTGGCCTAAATTATAATTTCTTTAATTACATATGTTTCAAAGAATAAAAGGAAATGAATAATGTTCCAGATGTTGGAAATGAATTCATTCAGTGTTTAGAATGAATTTACATATAGATTTGTTGAGTAGTACAGTTTTCATTAGAGCTTTCTGTCCTAAATTTTGACTTGCAAAGATAGGCATCTAAATCCGTTTGGCTATGTCACTCAAGCTAGCAAAGATTTCTTGAGTGATATTTTTCCACTCCTTTACAAACTGTTCTATTGATAGTCTGCAGAATTTGGCTGCAAGTCTAAGATATCTAGTTCCTGCTGCTCAATACAATAGAACTTTCCTACTTATAGAAATTCAAAGGACAAAGGACTGGGGTTGGAGAGAAGAACGGAAAGGAATTCTCACGTTTGAATCCCAATGGGAAGAATTTATTAGGGGCGAGATTACTGTAATTACTGATACATTTGATTTGCTGTTAGCAATCCTTTCAAATATATTCTTTATTCATAAAAACAAAAACAAAAACCAGGCTCAAAATTTCTCAGAGTTACCAGATTTTCTGGAAAATGTCCAGAAATGTAAAATCAAATATCAGGTCCAACTGTCCCAGGGTTACAATTTTTAAAATCATATCAGTTAGATGCAATGGGTAATTTCATGTGGCAAGATAAAATTCCTAATCCACTGGCAAAAATCTCTATAAACAGATCCCCCAGATGAGTTCCCTTGTGCATTAAAATATAATTCTAAATATAAGAAAATTATCTAGATTTTTTTGAAGCTTTTTGAATTGAACATTGAAAATACTTAGGGAGCCTAATCACGGCTTGAAAAAGTGGAGTTAAAGGTTTAATTTTTTTAAAATATTTCAGAAAGATAGAAAACTCCTTCAGTAGTTAGCTTGGTCCTTTCAGGGTTTCAGCATGTTCAGCAAATCCATCCATGGATCAAAGTCTTCAGTCCTCTGAAAAGAAAAGTGTTTGCCTGGCTCAATGCCTTGTGTTTGTTACTCAGATATTAGCAGTAGTTTGCTCTGTCACTCCTCATTGCTCTGAGGTTTAAACTGCTTTTGTGGAGGTGGTTGGCCAGGGTCTCTTGTAATTGTTCCCTTTTCTGTTGTTATGGAGATGGAACTCATACAGTTTCTTCCCTGCTTACTTTATCATGCTTCATATCCAACAGCACAGTAAACAACTGATTAGGTGACCTACTTAGGTCTGCCAGCATGAATTCACAGACTTCTGTTATTTAAGGTGTGTGATCACTTGAATCTTCCTATGTGGTCTAGCTTTTCCATTTTCTTTACATTTTCAATGTGTTCTTTTAAGTAGATTTGTTTGGTCTAAATATCGTGTTTAATGCCTTTTGTTAAGGAAGAAGTAGTAGATTGGGTACCTAGGCTGAGAAAGTGAATTTTAGATTTATCACTATTGACGCAATACCAAAATCCATACTAATTCAAGGTCACAAAATAGTACAGCATGCCAAACCAGTGCCCTGATGTTGGCAGGGACACTGAATACCACTTCTCACAAATCTGAGCAGCTAAGGAAACAAAGGGGCAGCAGGAAATAAGTTTGGTAGTTTATTGTTTTACTTTGCTTACTATTAGAATGAGAGGGAAGAAAGCATAAGAGGTTGAGTTACAGTATACTAAGTAAGAAAAAAAAAGATAAGCTTTAGGCAACATTATATACTGAAAATAAGGTATGTAGGAGTCTGGATATCTGAATTCAAATTTTTGTTTCATGGAAGATGCCGTTGGTGCCCTGCCCAGAATCCTCTTACTGGACTAGTGTACCACCCCTCAATTTTGTAGCTGGCTGCAAATAGCTCAGGGCAGGCTCCTGAGAACTGACTCATGCAAGAGGTTATGCCTATTTCCCTACCTCCAAGCAGCCCACATCTGATCCAACATATTAAAGAATCCAGTCACTTTGCCTGAGCTGTGATCAATTCTTCAGTGTGCTTCTTGCTCTAGCACCCTTATGGATCAGGCCAAGGTTCAATCTACCTGTGACACATCATGGTTGGGCTCTTCCCCTTCCCTGCATCCTTCATTCAGCTACAGGCATCTCCTGAGAGGACTCCATCAGTGAATTCCATGCATCTGAATCTCTCTCAGGCTCTGCTTCTAGGAAAGCCCACATAAATTTGGCTTGATTACCAATTAGCTTTGCAACAAATAAGCCAGGTGCTCAGTCTCTGTTAGCGTCAGTGTCCTCCCTAGTCACTGAGAGGGTTAGTGATAATCTTTGTTTCCTTCTAGCTCTAAAATTATGTTTTCTGGGGAGATGCAACCATTGGGTCTTTTCTATCAGTGAGTCCTTTCTGACCCAAATGTTCTGTGGATTCTTTAATGCTGGGCATCTTTGATATTTGAGCAGATTGATAATGACTAAGTTGTCATTCAATTCCAGTTTTCTTCATTAGCTATTTTTTCTTCTTCCTTTGAGTGTATCTACTCTGGAGTTGAGACAGGGACCATGGGCTTAGACAGAATAGGGAGAGGGCCTCCGGAAAAAGCAAGGCAGAATATTTGCAGTCAGAGCAATGTAACTACATGCAAGGAAACCCCCTACCAAAACTCTGTGTTAAACATGGTCATTCTTCAGTAATATCAGTTAATGTTCCCCAGATAAAGAAGAGTTTTTATTATGCTAATCATTTGTAAGATTCACTTTAGCATGCCAAAAGGCCCAGGTCTATGTGGGGTGGTTTTGCAAACTGGGCAACTAATTTAGCATGCAGACCCAGCTGTAAACAACATAGTAAAAAGCAGCAAAGATTCCACCTTAAATATAAGATTGCATTTTAACACCCAGGAAGTTTGCGAAGCAGGATTCTTAACTTACTCTTTAGCAAACAGACAATACCTCAGCCCACCTTGGGTGCTGGGCAGGCCACCTTTTGATATGCTCCTAGACCAAGACGCTGGTATCCCAGAAAGAAATTGGGGCAGGGAACTCCTTGTGTTAATTCTGGGTGTCCAGACACCACTTAGCAGGTTCACACCCCTAAGTTTTTTTTCATGTTCTCAAAAAATCCTCATTTTGCCTATAAAACCCCTAGACAACGCACCACACTGGGCTCTCTTTTCCCCTCCTAGCAGGAGCTGGGAGCTCTGTCCTTTGACTTTATTTCTAAATAAAAGCCTGTACCTTGCTCTCCTACCTTGGGTGTTTGCTAAGCTCATTCTTTGGCTTTGTGAACAAGAACCCCGACATCAGAGTGGGGAGGCCCTTGCTTAAAGCAATGCAGCCGTGAATGTATTAATGATTACTAGCTCCTGGATTTTGCCAATAATATTGGCTTTGTTACTAGGGGAGAAAGTAGGTATTCTTATTTCAGCCATTCTTTTAACTCTGGAAAATTATTGAAGAAGCAATTCTCTTTCTTCTTTTATCCTGCACAACCATTAAATAATGCAAGAAGGGAACCTCTCATGATGGAAAGCAGTCCAGAAAGTCATCTGGATTAGCCATCTACATAGAGGGTTATAAAATATTAGAAAATAATAGAAAAATATTCTTAGAGGATTAGATAACCTTCTGGATGCTTTCTTGCCAAGATGAATTCTATGATGCCTATAAAATTACAGTGTAAGATACAATAATGCAACTTGGTTCATATCCTTGTCAACTAAAACGCTCTCTGGTGAATATTGTGAACATATGCCAATTGACATCAAATCTGATTTTAAGTAGACTGCAAATAAGAATTTGAGAGTGGAAATGTAATAGCTTCAAGCACAGTTTCAGGCAACACAACTTTGAAGGCTAGTGGGAAATGTACAGAGATCTCTGTCTGGCACAGGGTAGTCAGATATATGACTTCTCATTAGATAGTAAGATTGAAACACAGTTGTATGCATCTGGCCCTCCAAAAAATGAAATAAAAATCAAGTTATGTCTGAGGTCACTCACTTGGGCAGAATAGTAATTTTTTCAAACCCTTAAGACAATATAATAGATTAAATACATGTATGATTTTAAATACATGATCCATATATGCATACAAACCCCTCCTTGGGATAGTAGATTAAAATTTCTAAATTGCTTTGAAGCTTCACAGGGATTTCAATTTTTAACCAATAGAAGAATGTCTTTTTGACTCCTTACAGGCATAACATATTTACCTATTTGATTCTTGTTAACTGTTACTGCTATAATTGCTTCTGAACTAAAAGTCTGATAAAATATGAATGAAATACAATTTTATAGAGTGTGTGGTTTTTTTTTCTTTCTCTGTTTGCTTCTCTCCTCTCCTGCAAATTCCTTTCTATTCTTCTTGGTGCCTGAGGATGTTGAGGCACAGAGAATGTTGAGGCTTCTTGCCTTCTGCATTCCTGGTCAGGCCAATGGGAGCTACTGACAGACAGGAGGGTGAGAGGAGAGAGAGGTTGACCATTACTTTGCCTGCTCTTTCTCCACTGGGTCTCCAGTCTGGCAGAGGCTGCCTAATCTGTGACTGCAGCTCATGGTGAGCAACCCCTCTTACATGGCTACAGTTTCTTCTAGACTCATGTAACATTACTTTCTCCCTTACCCTTCAGGTAAGGTGTTTTTCTACTGTGGCTACCTGCTGGGTTGCCATCTCCCCTCTAGACTCTTATCATATAATTTTCTCCCTTACCCTTCATGGAATATGGTTTTCTGCTATGGCCACCTGCTAGGTGCCCACTCCCCTAAAAATACCCCCTTATTTAAGTCCTCTTAGCAATCCTACTTGAGTATACCTTATTTCTTATCTGTCCTCTGACTAATACACAAGTTCTCCTTCTATTCAGACTCTGTCAAACTGAAATTAGGAGCTCTTTCTCAAAGGCCTACTTACAGGGATAGGGTCCAGGTGCAGAATACAGAAGAAGAGATGACTGATTTTATCCTAAGTATGTTTGAGAAGAGAATCATCTCATCCTATCCACCATACACACTTCCTTGCTTACACCTCTCTGGCCCTCTCATTTCCTCACTCTTTTTCCAATTCATCAAGCACTCTCCTGCCTCAGTTCTTAATACTTAGTGTTTCCTCTAGATAGTCCTCTGAAATATCTGGTAGAAGAGTGTTCAGTTTGTCTCCTCACTTCTGGACTATGCCCCAAAGTCATGTTTTCATCAAGGCCTTCTTTGTTCATCACAATTAAAATTGCAACCTCACTGTCTAGCCTTGCACCCTGATTGCTTTTAACCACTGTGCTTATTTGCAACTAATGTTATTTATTTATGTGCTTATAGTCTGTCTTTTCTCATTAGAATTATTTGTTCAAGGTGATGTCAACACCTAGCACATTTTCTGGCACATATTAGTAGCTCAATTTTTTTTTTGAACAAGTGAATATTGAGAAGAAAATACACAGTAAGATCAAATGAAATGTCTATACTCTTTTTTCTATGGGGACATCATAAGGACTAATTTATTTACAAGGTTCTTAGAACTTCTTAAAGAGAAGAAACAAAAATACCTCAATTGCAATTAAGGTTTCCCTAACATACCTTATGAAAAATAATTTGTAGGTAAAGTAAACTATGGTTTAAATTCTTCAAGCAATTTAAAAAATATTATTTCACTATATTACTCTACATTCTTCTAGGTAAATATGAAGAACAACAACAAAAGCCCTGCTAGCTCTTGTTTAGGGATGAAATGTACCTGAGGGTAATGCTGTGAAGCACAGAGGGAAGGGCATTACCCAGAATCCTGATTCAGACTTTACAAGTGGAGTTTCCTCTTCTCTGAATTATGAAGAGGCAGCAGTAGATAGCTGGGAAATTTGGGGAATTTGGAGAAGCTTAGAAACAGAAACCATCAAAAATCATAGGATAGTAAAACTAACACACTGTGGCTCTGTCAGATGCGAATCTATTTGGTTTTTAAGCATACCAGTGTAAGAGAGTCACAGTTTTCAGAATTTTGCATTTATGAACTGAAGATTCTTACTTCCCTAATGTTTTCCTTAACACTTTCCTACATCCTTTATGACACACACTCTGCTCGTTTCATCCTATGTTCAGGAGGTATATGTAATTGTTAGTCACTATCCTTGGTAAAGTAATCCTATCCAGTGACATTGTTTATTTACTTTATACCTCTGTTTATTATTCAACCAAAACAGAACCTGCTGTACTTAGTTGGAGCTCTAATAATCATTTGCAGAATTGAGCTCAATTTTATATCTTCACAGTAGTTTCTTCCACAATTCCTTTACTTTTGCTTTTGGCTTAATGTCTCACTTTTTAACACATTTTTTTGTTTGTTTCCATCTCTGAGTCCTCAAAATGGCTCAGAGATCTTTTCAAATTTAAGAAACCTATTTGGTTGAAATCTGACAATATTTGAGAACACTTACCATTCTCAAAAGATTTAAGACAGTGGTTCTCAAATCCAGCTGCACTTTTAGAGTCATTTGGGAAGCTTTAAAAAAAGAATACTGATGCCCAGACCCCAAGCCCAGGGAGACTATTTAATTTGTCTTTAACAGTGCCTGAACATCAGCATTTAAAGCAACTTTCCCCTGCAATTCTTTTCTGTATCAGAGGACTGGTACCACCACCTTAGAGGATCTATGTTTGTGGATTTAATTTTACATTATCTTGCAGCAAACTTGTTTAATGTGAAAGGATCCCTAGTTTCAATAACAAGATGACCCAGTAGGCGGACCAGTATTCCAGATGGCCAGATGCTTGTCCAGATATCCTGAATCTCTGAATGTCATATAGATGCGGCCTTATGTTATCATCCAACAAGGAGGATTAGCTGGGGAAAATATGAACATATTTATCTCTATCAGAGTGGGAGGAATTACACAATTTCTGGAGTTTATCTTTGACTCTATGAAGAATAGGTCACACAGTTTTAGCCAGCTTTCCAGCAGAGATGGAACCATCAGACAAACTGCTTATCTGACATACCCATAATAACTTAACATATCGTGCCTTTCTCCACTGTTTTTCATTTGCACTACCAAGCATGATAAGCAAACAAGGAAAGACACACTGTTAGCATTTAAATACTACAGCGTCCCCCTGTCTTTATCATCTGTTTTCTTTCCATCTATCCCTCTTTCTTTCTTTTCTCCACCCAAGCTCCTTTTGTATCTTTCTCTTCTCCATCTTAGGGAGCTTTTACAATAATAATGGTTCTTTTTTTTTATAAGCAAGTGACATTGTGATAAATTCCTCCATATGATGTATGTAGTGACACATTGACTTACTCAAATGATTAATTAAAACTGATCATAAAAGAATGCTGATTTACTAAGACCTCTTTAGTACTCTTGAATCTTCTATTATAAAGGAAAATCCCAACAATGTGCGACAGGGGCATTTGTCTTTAAGCAAGGAATCCTTTGAATTATGGACAGTTACATGTTTCCCTGAAGTTCAGTCCTTTTAAAGGAAACAGCATCCTTTTAAAGGATGCCTGCCTACCCCTATGGATTTCATAGAATTTGTTTTCTTTTCTATAGAGAAATACAGCATGCAAGGGAATTGGGTAGACATAAAAATGTATCATTCTAATTATGTCTATATGGATGGAAGGTTTATTCTGGCCCTGAAAATTTAAGTGTGTATTTCTAGTGTTAACAATTATATGATACATTATGAAATGGTACTGTCTTTTAATGGATCCCAGGAAACAAGAGAAAAAATGTTGAGAACATGATTTCAGGCCCTACAGATATCATCTTTACCTAGTCTGACCAATCAACTGGAATCTAGCCATTAATATCACCCAATAATAAAAACCACAATCTGATTGCTCTAAAAATAGAAAAAGAAAAAGTAACAATAAAGTAATATAAACTTATTGAAAAAAAGATTAAATCTGGCTGAATTTCTGAAATTCTCATGTCAAGTATTTTAAATATAAATAAATACAAGCTGGGTGGTGATCCTAGTATTATTAATTTGCACAGAGGCAAGGAGGTTGGAATCTTTATAACCTTTAAGCTGTGTCTCCTATGTGAGAGAAGAAGTTTCTGTAGATTCAGGCTGGAAGTCAGTTTTACTGATTGTTAGTCCAAATGGATGATCTAGTGTTATATTTAGATATACCCTGAAGATCTGACACAGAGACAGAGAATAATCAAGGTCTCCTCTGTTTTGGTTACATCAACATTATAATCATCATCAAGCATTAATTGATGTTTGAGGGTGGTGGTAATCATTGGTGTTGTGAACTGTAATGAAGAAGCATTAGATGTATCAGAATAACAATGTGAATAGGGGTCCAAATTTTACTTCCCAACAGGGAAAAAACAAATACTTTAAAAAAAGTGTAAAAGACAATGCTGTAAGGTTTTCACAAATTCTATGTTGTATGTCTATGAAGAGGAAGCTAGGGCACACGTGGATCAAAATTAAACCTGTCGAGTAGTTCCAGGAAGATGGCGGCATGAGCAGGGTCGTGGAAATCTCCTCCCAAAACCATATGCATTTATGAAAATACAACAAATACAACTATTCCTAAAAGAGAGACCAGAAGATATAGGATGGCACCCAGCCTGCAGCTACCCCTGAGAGGACTCAGCACCTAGTTGAGGTGGATAAGATTCGGAGCCGTGATCCGGCAGGACCCGACCACTTCCCCACCCCAGCGCACCGGTGGGAGGAGAGGATTCAGAGCAGGGAGTGGAAGTACAGGCCTGCGAAATAACCAGACCTGGTGACCTGCGCGGGGAGCACTGACACACATCGTGTGGTGTATCGGAGATTGGAGAGACAGAGGGTGCAGGATCTGAGCCTGGAAAAGCACTGGGTCCTCGCAGCCAGCTCACTGGGACAAAAAAAAGCGTGTGCTTTTCTTAGCGGTCTTAAAGAGACAGGGCCCAAAGGAGGAGCAGAATCGTCCCATCACATTCAGCACAGCAGGCTGGGAGTCCTGGGGAATTTCGGACCCCTTGGCTGGTGACTGGGAAAAAGTTACCGTACTGAGACTTCCCACAGAGATCAACAGCCTCCCATTAGTTCCCGCCCCGACCGGAGGCACAAAGGGCCCAGTGGAGCGGCGCGGCTGCAGCTGCGGAATAGTGGAGCAACAGTGCCACATACAGCATCCCCAGAGAATCTACTCCTGGCGGGTATTTTTTTTTCTCTTTTCTTTTCTTTTCCTTTCTTTCTTTTTTCTCTTTTCTTTCTTTTTTTTCTTTTTAAAAGTTTGAAAGAGCCCAGCTGACATACGTGGCACCTACCAGCGACCACTTCTATCGCATGAAAAGACAGAGGAATAAGGTACAAACAAAACTTACCCAGACCCAGACAACACCTGAAAGGGAACCTGAAGGGATGGAAAGGCACAAACTTCCTGAAAAAGAATTCAGACAAAAGTCATAACCATACTGATAGATCTACAGAGAAATAAGCAAGAGCTGAGGGAGGAAGTGAGGGAAGTCAGGAAAGACAATGCAGAAATGAGACAAGCCATGGATGGGCTTAGCAGCAGACTGGACGAGATGCAAGAGACTGCTAATGGAATAGAAATCAGAGAACATAAATACAGAGAAGCTGAGGCAGAGAGAGATAAAAGGATCTCTAGAAATGAAAGAATATTAAGAGAACTGTGGGACCAATCCAAACGGAACAATATTCGTATTATAGGAGTACCAGAGGAATAAGAGAGACAAAAAGGGATAGAAAGTGTCTTTGAAGAAATAATTGCTGAAAACTTCCCTATGCTGGGGAAGGAAATAGTCTCACAGTCCACGGAAGCCCACAGATATCCCAACACAAGGGACCCAAGGAAGACAACATCAAGACACATAATAATTAAAATGGCAAAGATCAAAGATAAGGACAGAGTATTAAAGGCAGCTAGAGAGAAAAAAAAGATCACCTACAAAGGAAAACCCACCAGACTATCATCAGACTTCTCAACAGAAACCTTACAAGCCAGAAGAGAATGGCATGATATATTTAACGTAATGAAACAGAAGGGCCTCGAACCAACAGTATTGTATCCAGCATGATCATCATTTAAATATGATAGAGGGATTTAAAAATTTCCAGAGAAGCGAAAGCTGAGAGAGGTTGCCTCCCATAAACCACCTCTACAGGATATCTAAAACAGACTGCTCTAGAGGGAAGCACTCCTAAGGTTAAAAAGATGTCATCAGAGAAAACAAAATCATAGCAAAGAAAGAAGACCATCCAAATACTAACTAAAGGCAAAGAATAAAACACCTAGTATATAAAGAATGGAGGAGGAAGAATAAGAAGGGAGAGAAATAAAGAAATATCAGACTGTGTTTACAATAACTTAAGAAGAAAGGTAAGTTATATTGTTAGATAGTAAAAAAGCAACCCTTGAACCTTTGGTAACCACGAATCTAAAGCCAGCAATGGCAATAAGTACATATCTATCAATAATCACCCTAAATATAAATGGACTGAACGAACCAATCAAAAGACACAGAGTAATAGAATGGATAAAAAAGCAAGACCCATCTATATGCTGCTTACAAGAGACTCACCTCAAACCCAAAGATATACACAGACTAAAAGCGAAGGGATGGAAAAAGATATTTCATGCAAACAACAAGGAGAAAAAAGCAGGTGTTGCAGTACTTGTATCAGACAAAATAGACTTCAAAACGAAGAAAGTAGCAAGAGATGAGGAAGGACATTACATAATGAAAGAGGGGTCAGTCCAACAAGAGGATATAACCATTATAAATATATATGTACCCAACACAGGAGGACCAGCATACGTGAAACAAATACTAACAGAGGTAAAGGAGGAAATAGACAGCAATGCATTCATTTTAGGAGACTTCAACACACCACTCACTCCAGAGGACAGATCAACCAGACAGAAAATAAGTAAAGACACAGAGCGACTGAACAACACACTAGAACAGATGGACCTAACAGACATCTACAGAACTCTACACCCAAAAGCAACAGGATACACATTCTTCTCAAGTGCACATGGAACATTTTCCAGAATAGCCACATACTAGGCCACAAAAAAAACCTCAGTAAACTCAAAAATATTGAAATTCTACCAACCAACTTCTCAGATTACAGAGGTATAACACTAGAAATAAATTTTAGAAAGAAAATAAAAAGGCTCACAAATACATGGAGACTTAACAGCATTCTCCTAATTAATCAATGGGTTAATGACCAAATCAAAACAGAAATCAAACAATATATGGAGACTAATGACAACAACAACACAAAACCACAACTTCTCTGGGATGCAGCAAAGGCAGTTCTAAGAGGAAAGTATATTGCAATCCAGGCCTATTTAAAGAAGGAAGAACATTCCCAAATGAATAGTCTAAAGACACAATTACTGAAATTGGAAAAAGAATAACAAATGAGGCCCAAAGTCACCAGAAGGAGGGACATAATAAAGATTAGAGAAGAAATAAATAAAATTGAGAAGAATAAAACAATAGAAAAAATCAATGAAACCAAGAGCTGGTTCTTTGAAAAAATAAACAAAATAGATAAACCCCTAGCCAGACTCATTAAGAGAAAAAGAGAATCTACACACATAAACAGAATCAGATATGAGAAAGGAAAAATAACGACGGACCCCAAAGATATACAAAGAATTATAAGAGAATATAATGAGAATCTATATGCTAACAAGCTGGAAAACCTAGAAGAAATGGACAACTTCTTAGAAAAATACAACCTTCCAAGAATGACCAAACAAGAAACAAAAAACTAAACAGACCAATTACCAGCAATGAAATTGAATTGGTAAACAAAAACCTACTCAAGAACAAAACCCCTGGACCAGACGGATTCACCTCTGAATTCTACCAGACATACAGAGAAGAAATAACACAGATTCTCCTTAAAGTTTTCCAAAAAATAGAAGACGAGGGAATACTTCCAAACTCATTCTATGAAGCCAGCATCACTCTAATACAAAAACTGGGCAAAGAACTCACCAAAAAAGAAAATTACAGACCAATATCCCTGATGAACATAGATGCAAAAATACTCAACAAAATATTAGCAAACCGAATTCAAAAATACATCAAGAGGATCATACACCATGATCAAGTGGGATTCATCCCAGGGATGCAAGGATGGTACAACATTCGAAAATCCATCAACATCATCCACCACATCAACAAAAAGAAGAACAAAAACCACATGATCATCTCCATAGATGCTGAAAAAGCATTTGACACAATTCAGCATCCATTCTTGATTAAAACTCTCAGCAAAATTGGTATAGAGGACAAATACCTCAACATCATAAAGGCCATATATGACAAACCCATACCTAACATCATATTTAACAGCGAGAAGCTGAAAGCTTTTCATCTAATATCAGGAACAAGACAGGGATGCCCACTCTCTCCACTGTTATTCAACATAGTACTGGAGGTCCTAGCCACGGCAATCAGACAAAACAAAGAAATACAAGACATCCAGATTGGTAAAGAAGTCAAATTGTCACTATTTGCAGATGACATGATATTGTACATAAAAAACCCTAAAGACTCCACTCCAAAACTACTGGAACTAATATCTGAATTCAGCAAAGTTGCAGGATACAAAATTAACACACAGAAATCAGTTGCTTTCCTATACACTAACGATGAACTAACAGAAAGAGAAATCAGAAAAACAATTCCATTCACAACTGCATCAAAAAGAATAAAATACCTAGGAATAAACATAACAAAGGAAGTGAAAGACCTGTAGTCTGAAAACTACAAGACACTCCTAAGAGAAATTAAAGAGGACACTATCAAATGGAAATTCATCCCATGCTCTTGGCTAGGAAGAATATATGTTGTCAAAATGGCTATACCAACTAAAGCAATCCACAGATTCAATGCAATCCCTATCAAAATACTAACAGCTTTCTTCAATGAACTGTAACAAATAATTCTAAAATTCATGTGGAACCACAAAAGACCCTGCATAGCCAAAGCAATCCTGAGAAGGAAGAATGAAACAGGGGGAATTACGCTCCCTGACTTCAAGCTCTACTACAAAGCCACAGAAATCAAGACTATTTGGTGTTGGCACAAAAACAGACCCACAGACCAGTGGAATAGAACAGAAAATCCAAACATTAACCCAAACATGTACAGTCAATTAATATTTGATAAAGGAGCCTTGGACATACAATGGGGAGATGACGGCCTCTTCAGCAGCTGGTGTTGCAAAAACTGGACAGGTGCATGCAAGAGAATGAAAGTAGACTAATGTCTAAGTCCATACAGAAAGGTAATCTTAACATGGATCAAAGACCTGAATGTAAGTCATGAAACCATAAAACTCTTAGAAAAAAACATAGGCAAAAATCTCTTGGACATAAACATGAGCAACTTCTTCATGAACATTATCTCCCCGGGCAAGGGAAACAAAAGCAAAAATGAACAAGTCGGACTATATCAAGCTGAAAATCTTCTGTACAGCAAAGGACACCATCAGTAGAACAAAAAGACATCCCACAGTATGGGAGAATATATTCATAAATGATGTATCCGATAAGAGGTTGACATTCATAATATATAAAGAACTCATGCACTTCAACAAACAAAAAGCAAATAATCCAATTAAAAAATGGGCAGAGGTCATGAATAGACACTTCTCCAAAGAAAGAATGCAGATGGCCAATAGGCACATGAAAAGATGCTCCACATCACTAATCATCAGAGAAATGCAGATTAAAACCACAGTGAGTTATCACTCACACCAGTGAGGATGGCCAACATCTAAAACACAAACAACAAATGTTGTCGAGGATGTGGAGAAAAGGAAACCCTCCTACACTGCTGGTGGGAATGCAAATTAGTTCAACCATTGTGGAAAGCAGTATGGAGGTTCCTCAAAAAACTCAAAATAGAAATACCATTTGACCCAGGAATCCCCTCCTAGGAATTTACCCTAAAAATGCAACAGCCCAATTTGAAAAAGACGGATGGACCCCTATGTTTATCACAGCACTATTTACAATAGCCAAGAAATGGAAGCAACCTAAGTGTCCATCAGTAGATGAATTGATAAAGAAGAGGTGGTACATATACACAATGGAATATTATTCAGCCATAAGAAGAAAACAAATGCTACCATTTGCAACGACATGGATGGAGCTAGAGGGTTTTATGCTCAGTGAAATAAGCCAAGCCAAAAAAGACAAGTATCAAATGATTTCACTCATATGTGGAATATAAGAACAAAGAAGAAAACTTGAAGGAACAAAACAGGAGCAGACTCACAGAACCCAAGAATGGACTAATAGTTACCAAAGAGAAAGAGACTGGGGTGGATGGGTGGGAAGGGAGGGACAAGGGGGAAAAGGGGCATTACGATTAGCAGATGTAATGGTGGGTACGGGGAGGGCTCTACAACTCACAGAAGACAAGTAGTGATTCCATAGCATCTCACTTCGCTGATGGACAGTGACTGTAACGGGGTTGGTGGGGGGGACCTGATGAAGGGGGTATTTTAATAACCATAATATTGCACATGTAATTGTAGATTAATGATTCCAAAATAAATTTAAAAAAAATTTTAAACTGTCATCTAAGCCTACAAATGGAACTACCTTTGCCTGCCATGCCCAAAATATCACTTAGTTGAAATTTTACAATGAAGACATAATACATATTTTTCATGACATGAAGTCATGGGAAAGTATTTTAATTTTCACATACTTATGTTTTGGAGAAAGGATTCATGCTTTTTCTGAAGCACAAGAGAAAATCGAAGATGAACAGAAGAGCACTTGAATCTCTTCTTCACTTGAACACCTGGAAAAGTAAATGTCTACAAGTATAAGTGAATATCTTTAGAAACAGATACACAATCGTAGGGACAATAACTAAAACTTATTGACTGCTTACTATGTGAAAGGTGCTGTTCTAAGCAGTTTGCCTAAATTATTTAATCTTATCACAATCCTGTGTGGTATGTATATACTACTGTTATCACTGTTGTTCAGAAGAATGAAACCAAAGAGGTTTTATAAATAAGTAGGGAAGTACCAGAGCTGGTAAATGACAGAGCTGGCATTTGAACCTGAGAATGTGCTTCCAGATTCTGTGAACAAAACAATTTACAGTAGAGTACCTGGATACATTCACATAATTTTATTTTTAAATCCTTCCTGCCTCCAGCTAGAATTCTATCACAACTTTATAAAGTTAGCTACTTTTTATTATGTGCATTTTGAATCATTAAAAGTAATGACTACAGTGAAAAGCTGGGTCTATGTGAAAAGACAATAAGAGATGATCATCAACCATAAGAGGCACATTTGCATGTGGCTCTGGAATCCTCTGGAGGAAGGGAACAGAGTGTAGGCAAAGAGGAACTAGGGACACACAGCCTACCTGAGTTTTCCTGGGCTCTATTACCAGGTTGGATCAGAGTGGCAGTGTCAACCAGATTGCAAGCTTCACAAATCAATGAAAAAATTTCCTGGGGAAAAGGAGTTTGATGTATATCTATGGGGAAGATTTTATTGTTGGCTTGTCAGAGGCAGCAGGGCCCTCAGGCTATATAGGTTGTAGGTACAATTCAAGGACCAACACTGGATTGAATAAATGGGCCAGTGTTTTGCTTCTGATATGTTTACTCACTATATCAGAATGGCATTTCTTCCAGGCTATGGTCTGATCCAGGAGACTAAAGTAGGGGCTTGCATGCCAAGGACCATCATGAAACAGAACATGGTATCATATATATAGTGATGCTAAAGGATGAATTCTTGGCCTACATTCTCTCTAATACAACTAGTCAATACTTTCAAATTGGTTGATGGAGAAACTGCTGTATTTTTCCAGATTAACAACAAAAACCTTCAAAGAGGAGATGATACAGTTCTCTCATAAGTGCTGGAAGTCAGAAGTTAATTGTTCTCTCTAGTGTTCAGGCAATAACATTTTTAAAAAACAAATGTTTTTCAAATAACACTCCTTTTTTATCTTAAAATGATATTTTAGATACTATATCCTATGTATAATATAAAAAATCAATATAGTGATCTGGTTTATTATTAAAAAATAAATGAAATAAATTCAAATGAAATAATATGGAAATAGTCATGCCTATACAAGAAAATAAAATGAAGTGGTGAGATGCTTGGAACTATACATAGAATTCCAGAAATGTGGCTATTCCAAATGCAGATTGATGTATGTGTGTTGAATTGGTTGTATTAGTGACTCAAATCTCTTGCTGACAGGGATGTGATTTTAGAAAATTATAGACAACTCTTGGTTAAAGTCCAGGTAATGCAAAATAAAATCTTCCCACAATTTGCTTTGTATTGGCATTCCTAGAAAAGTTACCTTAGCGAAAACCAGGTAAAAATACACTGTGCTTATTATAAAATGTAGTTAGAGTCTAGGCTCAGATTATAAACAGATTTTTCATCTGTGTAAGTGACTAACAGGACATTTGAAAGTCATGTGCGATGTAAGACAATTCTTGGTCAGCAGACTGGTCTGCACACATGTAGCATCTTTGGCTCTCTAGTGAAAAATAAGTAGTGCCCGTTTTCATTGTGACAACCCAAAATATCCCACAGTTTGCAAACTTCCCTATGTAGTAGTACCATCACACTTGACAACTACTGGTCTGTCTCACACTTGCTCCAATAGAATTTTAAGCCTTTTTTTTCTTTTCTTCAGTGGAAATAACACAGCCATTCATCTGCACTCACATACCAATGACTGCAGACTGTACATACCACACATGAAGGTTATCAGAGTGCCTCTTTAACCTTATGAAATGCCAAGAAAAGTATAAAACAAAAATATCTCTATAAAAATGAAGTTGCTTTAAGAATGATTTAGCTATGGCAACTGTGAAAGTTTTTAAAAAGAAAGTGCTCTTCAGCTAATGTAAATTCCAGAAGGGAAAAAGAAGAAGAAATAATCCACAGAAACCATCATGGTAATTTTGAAGGGCAAATAAATTTAAACTATGGGTTTTATCCCAACACAAGCACAAATGCAAAGCAGTTTTTCAAGGGGTCAGTGGCTCTACACAAGATTATATAGTCAAATTCAGTTAGCATGAATCTTCCACAAAAATCAGTGTTACATACGTCCTGTCAGAATGACCCACACATAAATCTAAATCTCTTGCATGCCAGACATATTGATAAATCCACCAAGCACTAATGTTTTCTGACTCTTTCACAGATAAGATACCACATTTTTTGTGGCATTCATAGATTATTTTAACAGGAATAAATTCCTAGAGGAAAAGAGGATAAGAAAAAAGGAGATAAAGTATATACTGTTAAATACATTGAAATTTCTTTTTTCTGTATTGTTTAAAAAATCACACACTTAGCAACCTAGTGTTTTGTTAGAGTTCTAAAACTCACATTATCCATGAAAACAAAATAAATATTTGTGACCTATTAGGAAGCCCATAAGCTCCAATGACTATATTGGTAGAATATCAGGACAATTCCCAAATGGATGAAAACTTGGTCAGACACAAACAGCACAGATTTTCAGGCTCTTTATCTTCTTGGCAGGCATTACTATTGTTAAAAAATCTGAGCGTAGGTAGGATTTAGAAAAGTTTGGGATACAGACCCCTCACTATGTCATTTATAGATGTAGTATGGATATGTATATTTAGTTTACTAAAGTAGTATCTCCTCAAATTCATCACATTGGCAAGAATTTTAAAATGAACTTCTTGCACAACAATCTGACTTTGCTTAACACTACTGAACTGTTAAAAACAAGTATTAAGATTTAAAAAACTGTGAACCTCTGCTGTCAGAATCTGGTACCCCTTAATAATTTTCCTAGCCTTGTGTTGTACGTTATAACCAATGTGGTACAATTTCCAATGGAAAGTAAGCACTGTGAGTTCAGGGATGTGATTTCTTTCATTTACAGCTGTATTCACAGAGCCTAGAACATGCTTATAATAATAGGAGTTCACCATACTTGTTGACTAAATGTTAACTTTATTACTAAATATCATTTGCTCCCATGAGCCCCAGTGTCTTTAAGTGCATAATACAATCAATAATAAGATATAGTTAATCGTTGGAATCAGTTGAGGGAATGAATGTATGTGAAGCTTCCAATTCTATCTTCCTGAATTATTATTTTTTTACATGATATTATTTTGATGTGTTTATCTCTTACAATAAATTATTGGGTATTAATAAATGAATAAAAGCCTAGAGCACCTGACTTCTCAGTTACACATTTCCTTAAACGCTCTCATCTTTCAATTTTCATTATGTCTGCTGTCTCAGATTTCAGTGGCCACTCCTTCTCAATCTGTTTTGCTAGTTTTACCTTTTTCCCTGGAACTTCATCTTGGGGTCCCTTCTCTTTCCTCTCTACACTTTCTCTTTTGTTGATACTGCTTATTACTATCACTTCATGTGTCATCTACAGACTGAGGACCACTCACTTATGTCCATTTCAAATGTCTCCTCATATGCATATTTAACTGCCCACCTGACATTTCAAATAGGATGTCTCACAGACATCTCAGACTCTACATGGCTGCAACTGCACCCCACCCCACCCAACCTTGGTTCATGTTTCTTCTGCTTTCAAACTTCCCAACTCAGTGGATATCAACATCTACTGAATTATCCACTTGGTTGCTTATGTCAGAAACCTGGGAGACAACCGTAATTTACTTTTCCTAATCTTCCTGGCTTCCTCCCAGCCAATCCATCAACTAATGCTTTGAGTCTTCCTTCAAGGTATCCTCAAATCTCTATTTCTCTCTG